>JBBPCX010000018.1:11074871-11096567 GCA_037974365.1 Hydrocynus forskahlii | reverse complement strand
ATTTTCGTTGACGAAAGCAACACTACGTTGCACCACTCTTTTTAACAAGCTGCTCCTCCGTGCGCTCTGTGCTCTCGGCCATTTTCCAAAACGAATGCCTCGTGCTGCATGTAGGCGTGGTTCCGCGCAGGTGACGCGACTTTGTCATTTTCGCGTGGAGAGGATATTTCTGTGGTAGGCCGGTATAATCAAAATCTCTCCCGTTGGCCAAATTTATATCGCATACCTTTTATACCGTTTATACCGCACAGTACTAGTATATAAATACAGGGGTTGACATAAGTACGCATTGACATAAGAGCTAGCAGTTTTCAGTCGCCACAGCGCAAATGCGTGCCTAACCCCCCCTCGCGGGAACCATGGCCGCAACAAAGACCTCTGTGCGCACATCACCCCGCCCCCCCCAAACCCACGCCGAGACACAGACCTCTGCGCGCACCGGAACCATGGCTGACACACTGAGAGAATTTTAAATTTTGGTGCATACCAGTTAATGATTCATGTTTAGGTACTCAATACAGTACTAGAGCAAAAAAATGATGTCAACCCCTGTATATATTTATATTTCTATATACACACACACACACATATACATATATTTAGACAGATACAGATATAAAACTAAGCACGCACTACTTTATAATACAGTCCCTTTATAAATGTTCTAAATCTGGTTTTTAATGATCTTTGCAGTTGTTCAGTGTTCAAAGTGAACCAGTGATTCCATCACACAGTCATGCAGTCACATAAAAGCCTGTAACTCAATTCATTGCAATAACATATCGTTATACTGCCCCTAATAGTGTGTGGATCTTAAGAGCAGTACTGAGTGAATATTGAGTGAAAGCCACCATAAGCTCTCATTCAATATTTCCTTTAGATAAGTAAAGCAGCTGTGACTATGAGGAACCCCCAGCGTGTCTAAAACATACTCTCAGAGAACACACAGGACCTGCTCAGTGCAGATGGGAAATTGTGTGCGGATCAGGCATGCTAATGTAGCGAGGACGATAAAAAAATGTAGAAGAAAAAAAAAAAGAAAGAAAAGAAAAAGGCTGATAAACATGCTGACCAGAACGGTTAGCGTAATGACAGTGAGAAGTTCTCAGCCTCAACAAGTGCCATCTGTCTGCTGGTAGACTTACCAAACGGGCTAATTAAAGAGAGCATGTGGACGCCCGTGTTTAAGTCCTTTCATTCCCCATGTTACTCCACTGTGGGCTTAATGAGGATAATGTTGTGTTGAGAGATATCTGGATATCACATGAGAACACAAAGTTCCTTGCTTATTGACAGTCTGTCTTATGCAATGAATACTGTGGAACGGCCACCTGAGCAGAACCAAATGGGCACAAGACGTTAAAGAAAAAGCTTTTTTCTCCAGGATCATTAGCTAGGCGCACTATTTCCAAATGGATAGAAAACTCCACAGGTGCTCACATATATACAAAAAATACTCCACACTGCATGCAATGCTGAATTCTCAATTTAGCCTCAATCTAGCTCTATCCATTCACTCATCTAAGTCACCCTTTGTCTCTTATAAAGACTTTATTCTCAGGCCCAGGTCTTTATGCTCAGCCCAGACAAAAGCATACAGATTTGGCTGCACGTTTTTTGACCTCACACTCTTATGGCAGAACCAGACAGAGCAGTAATAGTGTCTGTTCACATGCAATCTTTAAGGCTGACGCGTTCCTTTAAGTTTTCTGATGAAAGGAGCTGAACTCTGCTTAACAAGAGGCACTTTTCCTCTAAGCTCAGGGGGCCATAATGGGCCTGTCCAAAGATAAGAAACCGTTTCAGGCAAAGCCTCATTGCATGCATTTCAAATGCAAACCGCTTTAATTATTAACCAGGATTCAATACATCGGTAATTATTTCTCCAAACAAATTGTGCCCCGGGCCCAAACTGCTGCGATTTGATACACGGTGATACATTTCTGCACCACAAAGCTTTTAATCATCTTAGATTATTTATTATCCAGAGTGAAATATGATTTGACAGCCATTCATTTTTATAACATTAACAGCATGAAAATCTCACTGGTGATACGCTGGTATCATAAATCTAGAGGACCTATGTGAGCACTGAAAACAAAATTGGGTTAGCTTTGCTCCTTGCAACTAATCAAGAAACCAAGTGATACCATCTAAGTTTAAAACTCGCGATAAAGTGATGCTGTTGTCAGCATCAATGATCAGCAGAATGGAACAGCGTCATGCTCAACAGGATAGGGCTGCAAAAAACAGTCTTACTGAACTGCACAGGACAGACTGAAGAGCACTGAACTGCACAGGACAGATTGAAGAGCACTGAACTGCACGGGACAGACGGAGCGGCACATACCGACCCCAGTAGAGAGCAGCCCAGAGCACCGTCAGACTGAAAGAGCCTCAGCTGGCACAACTAGCCAGGCCTGGCGTAAATTAGCCAAACTATTTACCCTTGTACGCACATTAGCAAATTCTTCCAATTGAGAAAACAAATGCATCTGTTTCGTTCGGTGGGGTTCATGGGAAACTGCACGGCTGCCTGAGAGCCAGACATTTGCCGTGACCGTGGTGGAGAGAGGAGAAGACTAGAGGAGACGAGAGGGGGCTGTTGACTCACTTGCACTGCCCTACTGCCCATAAACTGTGGCAGCAGGGAGTGACTTACGGCTTCAGAGAACCGGGTCCTCCAAACACTGAACTTATGTGGATAAAGTGATGGCATTTTGGATGCACTCAAACATACACAGTAGAAGTGTGTATAAACGTCCAGAGTCTAAAAGTTGATTCCACGGGTGAACTCTTTGTATGGAGTGCCTGTTAATCATTTGTCTAAGTGCCAGCCTGAAATGTTAATCTGGTTAAGAGACTTGATATTTATGTGTAAACTGAACATTCCATGCGAGAAGGGTCAACACATTCTATCCCACCACCATCAGGAGGGCTGCTGTTAACAATCTTTACACTGAGAGTAAATTGAAATCCAGTGACAGATTAAAAAGGCACCTAAAAAAAGCCACCAAAGGCAAATAACATATTTTGGCTGAGAATAGGCAGCACAGAACATGCTCTTAAAAAGGGAACATCATTAGCTTTAAAAAGAATTGAAACGCTAGCACTAGATTCACTCGAATGGATATGAGAAAGAAAGGCAACAACAACAGGAAACATGCACGAGCCTCTAATATAGTCCCAGACAATCAGCATTCACCAAACCAGGTTTTCAGGCTCCATTCTCCCACTCATTGATCTCAGAGAGAAATGGTGCAATATCAGTGCCTGGCAAAATGGCTTTGAGCAATCAACTGAGTGTTCATATGCTTGACTAACAGGAGTTAATTAGCTACTTGTCTTTTGCTTCAGTGAAAAAAGAGGTAGAAGTGGTGAAGCGAGTGGCCCACAGGCAAATTAGATGGGCGCCTGGTTATTACATTTCTGTCACTCAACTTAGCAAAAGGTTGTAAGTGACATGAAACTCATTCTAAGGAGAACCAGACAGAAAGCATCCTTTCAGGGTCTCACCTTTCTGTCCACCTGCAATAAAAACCTCGTAGTTAAATTAGTCTAATTATTCTCATATCCAAATAATACTTAATATAAAAAGTCAAAGGGACTGCGGTGAAAACCGACATCGACGAAAATAATGAATGCAGTGATTTGTGAACTGAGCCAGTTATACGTGTATAAGACAGCGAGTCAGTGGTAATGGCAGGAAACTAGCCTCTGCAAGAACCATTTACGTGGCCTGTATGTTCCACGGGTCATAAGACTTTACAGGTAAACAGCACCTGTGCTAGAAGCAGATCCTCGTTCTCAGATTCAGATTTGGCTCTGAGCAACAGGATCCTGCCACTTACTCACAGTGGAATAAAAAAGACGCCTTATGCATGCTTCAGGGAACAGTAACTAGTGGCAACCTCATTCATTAGAGTGCTCTTTAATGCCTGCCACGGAGCCACAGTAAATGTCCTGGAACGGCAGTTCATTTATAAACACCAGATAGGCAGGTTCCACTGGGATGTATTGTAATGGGAATAAAAGGATCATGTTCTTGGTGAAATTCTAACTCTAGACAGATACCTAAAAAAGGGGGCTTGTTAAAGTTGTGTGTGTTGCTCTTTGGCACGCAAAGTGCATCACCGCCCTCCAACATTTGCAGATTTTAATACAGAAGTCAGAAGGTCATCATGGCTTTGAGGGTTTTTATGTGTTAGAGCAGGACCACATGTCCTTTGGGTGCGAAACATGCCTGTTAAGGAAGAGGGGAAAGTCCAGTGAGTTTTTCTACTGAAGTCATCTCCAGGAACTGACCAGTACTGCTCTGCAAACATACAGAGGAGCCAGAAAAATAAAAGAGGGGAAAGAGAGTCAGGTTGCTGATCCTCATATTATGGCTACACAATTAAAGAACCAGCACTGCTCTTTCTAGCCAGCTCTGATTGATGGGAGACAAGAAATAGATCCCTGGGTAAGAACCCTCAGGTTACTAGTGAAAGTCATTAGAGCCCATATATTCAAGGAGAAGCAAGTTCATGGGAAGCAGATGCATCTTTGGGCAGACTTTCAGTCCATGCTAAAGAAAAATGCTGGGCATGCTTTCTCCCCTTCAAGCCTTCATATATTAAGGCCTCTGACATCTGGAGAGTATTGACTGACACACAGAGCGGCCATGCCGTCTTCCTCTGTGACCTCTGGCTGCCATGACTCACACTGCTGAACCAAGCAGGGTGTACATGTGTGCAGCAGCGCTGCGAAATGACGACAGCAGGAGAAAGAGAAAGAAAGCAGGCAGTGAGATACAGAGAAAAAAGACAGTGAAAGTGCAGACACATTAGCGTTTACATCTGCTTCCCTCGTTCCGACGTAAATGCAATGCTCCAACATGGACAGCTGACAGTGGCAATCTCACATAAACCCCAAACTTTAATCAGAGCATTTAAGACTTAAAACAACTCCTGCTTTTTCCATTACAGATAAATGGGGCAAGGAATCCCAACTGGGACAGGACTGTAATCCCCTTTATCTGGCCCTGAGTAAAGCAGCCAGCTTTACCTGTTACATCATTAGCTAGTGCGCATCACCAAGAGGGTAGAGAGAGTTTAGCTGACGTAACTAAAAAAAAACAAAAAAACCCATTAAGAATAGGCAGGACTCGGCCAACTCCAAGACCTCAAGCCAAAGGAATGGAGCCGAGCAAATATATTTCAAAGACGTAGTGCTGGCAAGGCAAGATCGAGAAAAGCACCGGGCGAAAGAGGAAAACGTCTTTTTTTCCAAATCAAGCAAAGCAAGGCTGACTTGAAATCACAGTGGAACAGTTAAAAACTGCTGTTTTGCTTATACGACATGGAGTTAAATAATAAACTCAAGACATACGCAAGTTTGTGGCTCATGCCATGTGTCATACCACCTCTAGTTTCCCATAATCATGCCAACATACAAGCAGCCCTCCACCACCGTGCAAATGTTTACCTTGATTAGCGCTGCTTAGTTTACTTGTGTCAATATGTGCAAAATCTATATTTGAAATGTAGCTACACCCTGGTAAAGTGAGCTCTTAAATCCTTTACAGTACACTACAGTAAATGTTCAACAGATCAAATTCCATCACGACAGACAGACTGAGCACTCACAGCAAGCAGAGTCTGCAAAGATATGAAGATCAACTGATTGAGTCTGAGCTGCCAGTGCCAACAGTCATTTGTGGAGAGCTTTCACAGCAAGCGCAGAGGAATGACACCAGAAGCAAGAGTGAGCTGCCGCGTCTTTGGAAATTTCCGACTGAGAATTTCTCTGCCTTCCACAATCACTTTTACAGTTGATGGCACATCTTGAGAGGAGCCGTTCAGGAACCGGAGATGAGGGACCCTGGTTAAAAATATGCAAAGAGGGAACATTGGTGCATCCGGTCCTATCGAAGGCCACGGGTAATTGTCCCTTGGATTTAAAAGCACAGCCAAAACAAATAACCAGGGGATTGGAACGAGTGAAGCATACCCAAGCATCCCGTTATGTAAGACTTCTCTGGAATACATGAATGAATCGTAAAAGCGTTCGTTGTCAACTTTCACATATTGTTTAATGACACAGGTGGGTTTTCTTCTCTGCCAATTAAGTGACTTTTTCAGCAGCTTTACAGAATTACCAGACTGAGACAGGCTGAAAGAAAGGGAAGCGAATGCCAGTTTCCTCCCCAGAGAGGTTTTACGTCTTTCTCTCTCGTGGTCTCTTTCTGTGGCAAAACCAGCAGGGAGACTCGCTGCCTATCTGCACTCAAATCTGATCTAAGACAGGAAAACAGTCATGTAGTCTCAACAGTGGCAGCAATTTATCGCAGTATTCGCAGCACAGTCTCCCAAAGAGAGAGACTCCCTTTTTTTCCCTCACCCACCTGGAGCACTCTCCATGGAAGAGACAGGATATACAGAGAGAAGCCTTTTCAGCAGAATAAAACCTCTATTAAACAGACAGTAGGTGCCAAGAACAGTGTGATCTTTCCTAAGGAGGTGAAATCTGTGAGAGGCCTCTGCAGGTGGGTCACTGCTGGATCAGAGGAGCAGTGTGTGAGTGTGTGAGCGAGCATGTGTGTATGTGGCACTGATCAGAAGTAAAAATCGAGTGAAAACTTATGGAACTGTGGGAAAAGGGTTGACACAGGGTACGATCTGACTGAAGTTGGATGTCAGTATCTCATATAACCTCTCCAAGGTGAGCCTGGATGTACGGCGGTAATACTGACAGACCACAAGCCTTTTCATGGGACAGCAGGTCCTGTAATTTAATTACAGCGGCAGCCAATGAGCAGCTCTTATTCGAACACGCTCAAATAAGAGTCTTTATAACAATTATAATGTGCTGACCCAGATGTCAAGTAGCTCGCTTTACAATTTTAAGCCAGCCGTCAGGTCTTTAGCTCTGTTGATATCTGTGTTTCTAAATGCCATATCCACAGTTTGCATTAGTGCTTTGCTTCTTGTGAGTGCACAAAGCATAAACATGTTCAGTTGAGCTTTGTTTATATTATATTATAACCGCAAGATTTCAAAAATTGAGTTATAAAAACCATTATGTATGTGGCATCCACTTTTATTTCTATGGTCCAGTTTGTGGAACCTCACAAACTTTTGTGTGCATTTTGTTTTAAAATGTATACCCTAGCTTTAGAAATGGCTGATACATACCCTATACCCAGTATAGGGCCAATACCAGCAGAAAATGCTGCGACAGACAAATCTGCCATGACTCTGCAGCCTAAAACATCACAGCTTGCCCATAGTAAAGCATAACATAAAGCAAAGTGAAGTGTATTACATGATGACAATAGTAGCAGATATGTGCAAGTTGCTGTTATGTCAGCTGTGTTGAAATACAATGTAATTTAGTTTATATATTTGCACTGCATGTGACATTTCTGGGGGTTTTTTTTGTAAGAGAACCGAAGAAAAAGCTGCATCCTGTCACTGACTATATTTATCTATATATCTCTCTGAAGCATAGCAGTGTTTTGAGCATGCTACTTAGAGATGGGCCTCTTTATTGGAACTACTTAAATTAAAATGGCTCATTTCAAAGAAATGAGCTACAGCACAAACCACAGTGTTAAACTCCTCTTTATCACTCTCTTTCTCATAGACACACATAAACAGGGCTGTTAAGTGGTAACTAGTAAAACTCTGCTCAGTGTCAGCTGTTTTTCGCCTCTTCACTCCTGCCAAGAGGAAATTAGGGGGATCATCCTCTCTGTGCACTCCCACTCAGGACAAGACACACGGCTCCTGGTAATTACACTTCACAGCCCACTCTTTGCACATAGCTGACCTCGTTCACCCATCACTCACTAAACATGCTTGCAAGCTTGCCTAATATTACGACACACAGAGCAGTCTATAAGTAATTGGAAACAGGCACTTTTTTGCTGTCTGTGCTCCTCACAGTAAAACATTGGATTTCAGATTTAATTCAGCCCTTGTACACACATTTATACCAGGCTAAAATCGCAGGGGCCCGTCCCAACAAGCATACCAAGAGCCTCTGAGCAGGTCAATCTCAGTCCGCCTCCAAACAAATTCTCCTCTGTGACACGTTTCTGATGCTGCTTTGATATCTTCTTATGTTTAGTAGACAGAGGTTCAATTTCATGACCAGGCAAGCACACCATGCTATGCCAGTAAGTGTCTTTAGGCAAGACTCCAAATGATATATTTGCCTAAACTGTAACATGATAAAAAAAAATTGTACCCCACTCCGGATAAAAAGCGAGACTTAGAAACTTTTTGAAATCTTTAAAATACATGTGATATACACATATATGACCTCACAATTACATAATTTGTTAATACACCAAGTTCTCTGCATTTTGAAAAGCATTTTGGCATCGTGAAAAACCACAATTATACACAGCCTCTCAGGGCCTATTGCTCTAGGATATCATAAGACAGATGAAACAAGATATATATAAAACCAGCAAGTCCAGACAGAAGAGAAAACAGAGTGGTTCAGAAGTCTGGTGGATATTAGCACAGTAATTGTCATTAAATGGAAATAAAAAATGAGCCACATTACATGTGATTTTTATACATATAACTTTTGTTACATTTTTTGGTTCCATGTCACATGTGTCAGTGTAAACAGTAAGCAGTTCATTTACTGTTAATCATGTAATGTGAATCAAATGACGAGTATGAACACACCCTTAAGGGATAAGCCAAAGTCATGCAAATACTGACTGGGCAGTATTTTTACAACACCTGTTAATAATAACTGTGATAATACTTCTGAATAAAGATGTTCTATGTTCTATTTAGTCTTGTTATTTTTGTTTTATTTATGTCTCAGTTTATCTGTCTTTGGAAATGAGACGAGAGGCCATGCCTTGCTGTGGTTTTTCCTGAGACAAAGCAGAGTGAAATCCCTGTAACAAAATGCCTTACTGCAGATACCAAACAGAAAAAATGGGTTAACAAATTATTGTGTACAGTCATATGTGTGTGTCTGTATTAAGTGTGTGTATTGAGTACTTCGTATTGAGTCTTCTTTTAAAACCAAAAGTATCAGTTGGATAATTACCTATAGAGAGCTCACAGTGAAGAAGAGATGAGACAGTCATATGTCAAAACAACATCAGAAATGTGTCTTTTGCACATTCCAAATGGGTCTGCAGAGAGGAACCGACGAATTGCTCTGTCTTAGGCCCATTCGGATATCTTTGATCCATATTAAATTCATACTCCAAACATACCGCAAAGAGTATACTGAGCCCGACCTGTTGCGGGGATCTTGGACCTGTTATTTAGTCATCGCCAAGGCTTGCACGGCAATGTTCTCACAAGCTTCAATGAATTAAACTAAACAAAGCAATCACAACAGGGTTTGTTTTAATCAAACAAAACCTGCCAAGTCTGAACTCACCCTTTGATTTCAAACTTATTGTGCTGGAGTACAGAGCCGACAATTATTTATGAGCTACATTCCCCTACAGCTGAGAGAATAACACTTTACTCAAACATGCCGAGAGAGGTAACAGCCTTATATGTGCTACTTCTACAACTGCTTGATCAGAAGTTTGAAAATACATCTATTTGCATTAAAGAGGATCAGCACTTTTAATTAAATCTGCATTGACATAGTGCTTCAAACGTGTTTAACATGTCGAATTAACGCATTCATTTCGATCGATTAATCACTGAAAAAATACCGCTAATTAATCACACCACATGACTTAAATAAAGAACAATTTTCTTGGATTATGCATATTATTTGCCTTTTTCTCATCATTATCAGTGTTACAAACTGATGAAATGGTATGAACTTTATAAACTTAAAGGGGGTATTTTTCGAAAGGGTAGAGTGAATCGATAGACTGCTGTCGATTTGCGCAAGGGTAGCATTTTTCAACAAGGCAGCATAATTCATCAGAACACCTGTGCGTGTATGCCAAAATTCATTTCAATTTTAAAATACTTCTACAGCAAATATGTGTGTGATTAATTTAGATTAATTAATCAGAGAGCTTGTAATTAATTAGATTTTTTTAAATCGTGTGACACCCCTAGCTTATACACCCTTCAAAATAGCGATGGCTCATCCTGTCAAATATTTGTGCAAGCTTGAAGAGATTACAACAGCATTGCTTGAAAGTACAAATGAAATCAAGACAGGCTTACATCTTACGATGATTCCAAATTTTCCACCCGTTTTAAACTCACTTCAGTGCAGATTCCCAAACAAGATGTTTGCTATGTTGGGATTATGGCCTCATTAACGTTAATTGGTATCAACAACCTTGACGTCCTCAAAGTAGCATCCCAGAAAACAAGATGCACGTCTGGCAGTAGTTAGCCTTCAGAGTTTTGTGTGGTCATGTACCATACACCCGCTATGATGTAGGGTCACGTAGATCCCAACAAAGCAAGCTTCTGTCCTAAAGAGTCCCCGAGTCCTGCTGAATTGCTGCACCTCCTCAGCAAAACCCAAACATGGCTATACCAAAACGTAGATTTTAAAAAGCAAAAGGGGGCAAAAAAGTGAAGCCTTTAAAAGAGTCATCTGTTTCTAATGTTGGTGCTCTGGTGTGGATTACAGGCCAGTATTAGTGGAGAACTCGGACTGACCCCACATCTGCATCCCCAAGGAAATGGTTCGCAGTGGCGCTGAGGAGGGGTAAAGGAGGGGGCCGTGTGCCTAAATGTAACAGGCCTGGTGTTTAAAGCTACTATTCAATGTTGGGTTTCTCTAGGCTCTTTTTCTGAAACAAAGAAGCCCAGTCTGCCCTTAAACTCACAGACAGTCCAAAGCAGAAAAGCAAGGGAACAAGACAGGAAAGTATGTCAGCAGCAAATATCTCCCAGGTGCTGTCACTGCGAAGCTCCACCATGTTCTTAAAAACATCATCTTCCATCTTCAAAGCAACACAAAACATTGCTTGTTTTATCCCATTAAATACAATAAGCATCTGGATTCTCTGCAAGCCTTTGAGTTTCACTGCTTTCTTTGACTGCCTACACAGAGGAAATTCATTCAGGGAATATAAGAAGAGAACCACCAGAAGAGTCTAAACCAACCAAGTTAACCATCTACAAATCAGCTGATAATGCATTCACAATGATGTTGGCACACAGTGAGTGATTTGAAAAGAAACAACTCAATCATCACTTCCACAAATCAGTAACACCAGCTAGAAACCAAATCTGCTTGACATGGGGACTGCCTCACCTGTAGTATCTGGACTGCAGGTAAGTGGAGCACACAGCTTTGGACACGTGGCTGGCAGAACCAAAGTCGATGACTTTGACCCTGTAGGGCTGGCGGGCAGGGTCCACTAGCATGATATTCTCTGGTTTCAGGTCAGCGTGGATTAGGCCCAGGCTCTTGAGCTTCATCAGGGCTGTGGCCACCTGCTGGAGGACGGGCCGGATGTACTTGAGCGGCAGCGGACTGAACTTGTTCTGCTTGAGGAAGTCGTACAGATTCTGCTCGAGCATTTCGAAGACCAGGCACGTGTGGTTCTTGTGCTGGAAGCACTCGTAGGCCCGCACAAAGTTATAGTCATCGGCGCTCTCTGTGCTCAGCCGTGCCAGGATGCTGACTTCAATCTGACCCTGTTGGTGGGTTTGGGCAAAATGAACTCAAATTAATATCACAATCTTTTCCATTATCCATACTATAACAGTATGAGATTGTTACATATCACAGTTTCCAACTAAGAACAAAAAATCTCACATAAAGCAATAAACAGTGGAAACAATAAACTTGTTTCTGCTGAGGTTCAACAAACTAAAGATCTTTCATTCTCCAGAGTGAGATTTTTGGGCTAATGACTGTATGCACAATATCATGTAATCATAAAACAATGTCACTTCCAAATTTTATACCGTTTCCTTTTTTATTCAGTGCTATTCACAAAAAGCAGACGTGACTTTCAATCCAACAAAGCAAGATCAGTTTTTGGAGACTGAGACTAAACGTATTAAAAATAGAATCAGCTGAGCTTCTACTTGTTTGGACAAAAACCTGCAGCCACATAAGACAGAACACTCCTGCAACAGACTGTCCTCCTACCTGACGGGCATACGACGGATGGTTCTTTAGAATCTTGATGGCCACAATCTCACTGGTGCCACGCTTCCAACACTTAACCACCTGGCCAAAAGTGCCCCGGCCCAAGAACTCCAGCACCTCGTACGTGTTGGTCATGGAGCACAGCACCTCATGCTGCAGGAGCTGGTAGTCGCCCTCACTGTTGGCGCCGCTAGTCTTGGACGTGGCCGTAGTGGAGGCGGTGGCCACTGTCGCTGCAGCGACGCCTGCCCCACTCTGCCCGTTGTTCTGGATCATGGGTGCTGGCCCTTGCTGTTGCTGCTGCTCTTCCACCACATGCACGCTGCCCCCACTGTTGTCCAGCTCCTCACTCTTGCGCTTAAGCCCACATCGCTGGTACGTATCCAGCAAGCTGACTGTGCTGCGGCGCGTAAGATTGTGGCCTCCACTGCCGCTTCCACTGCTACTGCCTGTGCTGCCCAAAAGCTGACCAGGAGCACCAGATGTGCTGCTGCTAGCCGAGGCCACCACTATGTGGCCCGGGCCGGCCGGGAACAGGAGGGCCTGCTCGTAGGGCAGCGAGGAACTGGATACCTGGAGGGAGGCGGCGTTGATGCCCACCGGAGCCACGGACACACTCTGCTTGCCGCTCTGACCGTAGACCTTGCCGTGTGTGCCGTACCCTGTCATGTCCCAGTTGCAGCTCTGCTCCACCTTCAGCTTCTTCACGCTAAAGAAGGCACTTGATTGGAGAGCGTGGGGGGAAAAGACTTGCACTTGCGAGGCCATACCTGAAGAAAAAGAGAAGAGAGGAAGGGTGGCAGAGAATGTGAGCTAGGTCTGAAACTTGAGCAGGCGCTTTAAATAAAAACTGCCCAAGCCAATGCAAGCTGGTCTGACTTAGACTCCTGACGCAAACTTGTTGCAAAGATGCCCCGCACATTTCTTCTCAGCTGTCATGGTGAGGCTAGGTTCTAATCACAAAGCATCTTCTTCAGTGTCTGGACAAGAATGCATCAAAATGTATTTCAAACTATTAAACCTGCACAGAGAAAGGTAAATGAAATGTATATTTTCTTTCTTTCGTTCACGCATGCGTGTGTAAATGCATGCGTGGGAAAGCCTCAAGGACAGATGAAAAGAAATGGACGGATAGTGTCCTGTGAAAACGTTCATGTGTTCTGTAAAATGTTATGTGTTTATACAGGATTACTCTAGAGATAATGATTTAAAAGTGAGCTATTGATATACGCAGAGGAAATACCATTTCTATACTGTTCCCATAGGGAGTTCTGTAAACATCCTATGTCAGGATCTGCATGAGTCTTTAAGAATGACAGCAATTTCCTTTCGCAAGAAAGGCCCTGCACGCATCGCACAGCAGCACAGTTTACTACAGGGGGCGAACATGCTGCTTTTTTCACAGATATAAAAAAAAACAACAACTGAGGAGCATTTGAACTGTATCTCAACCCTGAAGTCCAAAAGCAAGACAACAAAAGCAGAACTGAGAGCAGTGGAGCTCCTGGGAACTCTCCGCTTCAGAATAAGCTGTGCTTCTCCAAGCAAACAACAGGCCAAAAATAGCCCCTCTCAAACTGTGCTGTTTGTAGCACTAAAATAATGATTACAGCACAAGCAGGAGGATTACACAAAGAGGATGCAGTAATGCTCTATTTACAGTGGCTCCAATATGGAGTGAATTAGTGATCTAACAAATAAAAGGTTCCTTCTGTGGACAAATCACACACACATGGGGAATATACACACACTCAGGTGCACTTGGACACACACGCACACGTATAGACGCTAGGGCTGGGCAGGATGACAATATTCATAGTTATTATGATTAATTATGCCTCAATAAGCTTTCATGAGCATATCATGGACATAGTCAAAACTGCATAACTAGTCTTGCTTGATTTGATTCAGGGCAGTACAGCGTGTAAATCATAAAAAATCCCTTGAATTATTTTTGCAGGCCTTTTTTTAGGGCTGACTCAAATAGCATTTTATAGGATTTAAAAGCTCACTGGTGCTTCTCAACAAGTACACAAGTATCTTTGAAATCAAACATTCAAAATTTTACATTTTAACATTTAGCCATCAGCTGGTGGCCTAGTGGTTAGGAAGTTGCCCCAGCGATCAGATGGTTGTGGGTTTGAATCCCAGGACTTCTAGTAGCACCACTGAGGCACCCTTGAGCAAGAAACCATCCCAACACACTGCTCCCCGGGCCCTGTGTTCCTGGCTGCCCACTGCTTCGTTCTGTTCACACTGTGTGTGTTCACGCATGACAAAATGGTCACCTTACAAGTGTTTTCATTAGAACTTTTATGAGACGCATAGACACTTAGGTATTGAAAATATATTAGTAATACTTGGATAAGTATGACTATATTTACGTATATAAGATGATCAGTCAGATTTGTTGTGCCTTATCAAAAATGTTCTTGTTGTCCAACAATTTTAACTGCTCCCAAGCCTGGGCTTTCTCCAGCAGCTTCGTTCTTTTTTTGCTTCAACAGCAGCACAAAAATTGTTGCAGGCTTTTTGGGAGCTCTGAGATGAAATTATGTTAAAAAAAAACAAACAAAAAAAACCTTAAACCAATTTTGCCTGCTTGATTAAAATGAATGTATCTATTTTTCACCATCCAACCATGTAGTAACTACTACCATTTTTCTTCTGATAAAATTTATGTAAATGTAGATTAGGCTACAAATTTTGTGATTTACAAAAGACAAAGCTTAAAAAAGACAAATATAGAATCAAATACCAACATAAGAAATACACATTCAAATTATTCAGGACAGCCTTAGCATTATGAACCAGCACACCAGTGTTTCATTATTGTCCAATCTAATGTATTAGAAAAAATGACTGTTGTGACACATATTGTATTTTTTCTGATTTTCTGCCAAATTTAGTTGTCTCCAGTCCCACTATCATGTGATGCTACCAGTACTGGGTGAGTGAAGAACAGCATGTGCTGCCTCCAAGTAAACATAAAGCAAAATCCCACATCTTTTTCAGCAACATCATTGGACAACGTAACACGCTTAGAGGAGAGCACTGACTTCCAATTCTGTTTCATCAGCTAACAGACACCTGCACTGGCTAGCACTGCACGTTGAGTGACCGAGGGAGCAGGTTGGCCATCCTACCCACCCAGAGAGAGCGAAGCCGTTTGTGTTCTCTTGGACTCTCACCAGGGATGGAGCTCACAATCTCTTAATGATAGGGCCAACACTTGTTGTGCCACCCAAGAGCTTCATGGACATTTCTTGAAGCTCTTTTGCCATATCGCCCACCAATTCTATTTACACACACCTTCTACAGCAAAACGGGCATTTCAACTAAAAACCAGAGCCGCTTTCAAGGAGGATGAATTCATACTACATTAAGTATTCTTTTTTCCCCCTCACTGTTTTCTTGTGCCAGCAAGTCTCAATTATGCTAATCTATGACCTGCCTGAATAGAATTAATTCACATGATTTCTGTGAGATGAATATACAAGTGATGCTCTAAAGCCTGCCCACTGTTCTGCTTCATTGTTGACTCTGTGGCATGAAGACCACACTGATGAACTGAAGGAGTGAATGGCAGTCTGCCTGACATGATTTTAATATAACAATGTTCATGCAAAGCCAGTTCTGACAAATTAAAATGAGTAAATGTAATCCAGCAACTGCAATACAACCACCATGGTGAGCTCATTTTAATGCATGGTCACAAGAAGCGTATTTAATAGCAGTTTGTCCATGTTGGGGAATATAATTATACAAAGTTTTGTAACAACCCAAGGCAACTTGTTCTGGTTAGCATCATAATTGTGGCAATAAGACATTTCAGTATTTGTTGTTTTGTGGACAGAAAATATACACAGGATATCTTTCATAAACACAGCAAACACCATGACGGCCATATGACGGCTGTTCCTGGGAATTATTCCCTTTCCTTTGTGGCTCTGTCTTACAAGGACATAATGAATCTCATTTGGTTTGAGGAATTCCTTGACGCAAGGACATTCCCAGGGCAGGAAACAGAGGGAGGATGCTTAGCATGCTCTCTATGTCATTATTATGCATTTCTGAATTGTGCTGAGGGTTACAGTTTCAAGACCATCCTCCTCTTTCTACAATCACAATCCCCCGACTTGTTTCAGTTGAATGTCCCTTCTCCTCCTATCTACTTAAACGCATACAAGGGGCGTCAGTTGTGACAGCACTTATCATTTCTAAAGTCCTCTGGTCTTATCCCAAGTGCCTGAAGACATTTCTGTTTTTCTGTTTTAAGGCTGATCTGCTGTGGCCCTCTCTAAGGGTTCCTTTCAGGTCATTATTCCCTTTCAGTCCTAGTACTCTACTGATACACACTTTATGGACAAAAGTATTGGGGCACACCTGTTTTTCAGGATTGGGCTAGGCCCTTTACTTCCAGTGAAGACCAATCCTAATCCCTCAGCATACCAAGACATTTTGGACAACGCCAAGCTTCCAACTTTGTAGCCACAGTTTGTGGAAGGCCCTTTTCAGCATGACTGTGCACAAAGCAACGTCTATAAAGACACGGTTGGATCAGTTCGGCGTGGAAGAACTTGACTGGCCTGAACAGAGCCCTGACATCAACCCCATTCAACACCTTTGGGATGACCTGGAACGGAGATTGCCAGCCAGGTGTTCTCATTCATTCTGTAGGGCATTTATGAGCGCCTGACCTCATAAATGCTCTACAGACTGAATGGGCACAAATTCACATGGAAACATTCCAAAATCTTGTGGAAAGCCTTCCAAGAAGACTGGAAGCTGTTATAGCTGCAGTCATTAAAGTCCCTGTCACACATCTCAATACTTTTGTCCATATAGTGTAGAAATAAAATATGATGATATAAAGCTTTCTTAAATGTACCCACAAAAATCCAGTCCATAAAGAATGTATATTGCCTTTATTTTCTGCAATGAACACATGACAAACTGGTAACTTCTGACGGTTCAGATACATTCTAGGCACTTACACCAGTCACCAGTTGTCATCAGCTGAACTGGGAATCTTGAATACAAAACATGCAAAATTGGCCCAAACTAACCTTATGCACTACCATAATATGTTGGGCAATATTTTTTATCATGTAAGGTTATACTGGCTCATTTATTGGTTATCTGAATTTTTTGCTCCCTAAAGTCAGTGCTGGTGTAGGTGTCAGCTTCACATTGGTAGGGCTCTACTCTACTGAGGTCCTACATGTCTCAGATTCAGCAGGTCTGTGCAGTCCTGCTTGCATGTCCATGAGCAAGTAATGAAGAACATCCGCTAGGGCTATTAGGCACATGACCCTTTGCTAATCCCATAAGCCACTGGGCCAGATGTCACTCCTTGGATTACGTTTTCCTTTGCTAGGTCTTTATGCTAAAAATAATTTGGATGTGATCAGTAACTGAAGGATGGCTGCATGTGTATGTTAGAAAGGAGGATTGAGGGGCGGTAAATACCAAAACCACAGCTGTTCAGACTGAACATCCCTGGAACTCACAGCAGTTGGCAAGCCTGGTAATCTGGTATTTACGGCTTGTGACACATTCATCTTACCATTGTTTAACAGAACTAACCTCCAAAAATCCTGCAATTTTTTGACTGGCTGTCTCTGCCGAGTAGCTCAGTCTAAAAAAGTTGTGCCACGTACACAGTGCCTATGAACAGAACCAAACTGGAATTCATGTCTTCTCTTGAATCTGGAAATACATATTTTAGATCAACAGTCACTCACATACACCAATCAGCCATCACATTAAAACCACCTACCTAATAATGAGTAGGTCCCCCTTGTGTGGCGACTTAAACATGACCCTTAAAGGTGTGCTGTGGCATCTGGCACTAAGTTCTGTAAATTGTTTTGTGGGGCTTCCATGGATCAGTTTGTCCAGTACATCCAACAGATGCTCAATTGGATTAAGCTCTAGGGACTTTGAAAGCCAAGTCCTTGAAATCGTTGTGTTCTCACACCTTAACTTTTTCAGGAATCTATACTATAGCTCTTTTGTGGGAGTGGACCAGACGGCATTGCTTCCCACGTGCACACCAGCACATCAACTTCAAGAACTTATGGTTCATTTAGTGCCTAAAATATACCACTTCTTGACAGGTACCACTGTAATGACATGACCATTGTTAGTCACTTCACTTGACAGTGGTATTAATGTTTTGGCTAATTGGTGTATACTCTTTGAAAGTCATTTAAAGTACAAAGTCAGAGGTCAAATTGCAAGAATGTTATCTCTTAACAACATGCATCTGTAACAATGTGCTCCGTCTCGCTTGACTTCGGTCTCTCAACGGTCAGCCATTCATAAGTGTTTATAGCTCGGACTAAGACCACCCTCCCTGTTGTTGTTGGGTTAATTTTCACTTCCAACATCATACAAAAAGTTCAGATCACAGCTCATTAAATTTACTGGGCTTTTTTAAACTCATATAAATCTGTTATGGTCCATTGTTTGACAATGAGACCGCTGGAATGCAAGCATTTATCATACCTGACAAAAAACACACTGTTTTAAAGGCTCTGCCTCGGAGCACACCAAAGGGCTACTTTCCTGCTCCCTGCAGAAAGAATGATGAAATGGTAATGGTCAGAGTTTCGGAGCTGGGCTATTTTTCTGTCAGAGATTAGATAATCAGCTTTTTTGGTGGGCAAGGGATCAAAAATGCTAGATTTGACAGGAGGAAATGGAAAGCGGTGAGGAGAAAGAGAGCGAGAGAGAGGGAGAGGGAGAGAGAGACAGAGAGAGAGAGCTTTAGGTGTGCCAGGACTTTATGAGGCCTCGGTATTGAGTATTGGCTCTTGTAACAGCCTGAAGATAACACCTTATAAAAAGAGCAATGGCAAACTACCTGTCATTTAAATCACTCTGGCCTTGGTCTTCTAAAAGCACAACAATCTTCATTATCTTTTAAAGTAGGCGCCATTTCTACCACATAAAGGTAACTGTCATACTTTGAAACTTGTAGAAAGTGCCCCCTTGAGCAAGTTTTCCTGACATTTTCCAGTCTGATGCAACACTGTACAACCAAACATCAAGGCTTTGATTGTGTAACCTATTCACATGCTGATTATACAATAGCAGAATTTGACTGCAAATACATCTATGTTAAACAACAGCCACGAGGCCATGAGACCTAAGACAAGACACACAAAAACAAGGACAGAGAGTGAAGTCATGTGTTTGATTGGTCTCCTCTGGTTGATCCAGGAAAGAGGCATTTAGGAAAATCGGTCAGGGAAGAAATCACTGGTTAATGAATTGACCTCGGCTTGTCTAGACAAAGCATTATCCCCTGTGGCTCAGAGGGATGGCCACTGTAGCGTGCCATCCAAAAAGAAGACACTCCAGAAGACGGCTGTGTTTTTCACTACCCTCATTACTTCTTTTTGGAATGCCTTCACTCATCTGCTCAATCTCTGTGCTCTCATCGTGATGAATTCAAAACTATTCACGTTAGAAGCCCTGACAGAGCCATTGCTTGACTGCTCCTTCCAGATCATCTAAAAACACTCCCCTAAAAGAACACCCCCCTAAAACCTGAGAGCATTACTTGTAACTCCGTCCACTAATGTGTGTCGACTCAAGGGTTAGCTAAATATTTTTCTAGCACCCCTACCACTATTCTGTCTTAGAGTCTTCTTCATAATGTATCTGTTGGCTTTACTAGTGTGGGATCATTAAGAGTTGATGTTGAGTCAAAAAATTCCATTATCCACACAAGACATGCTTGTATCCTCCCCCTTTGAACAATCGTTTGCCTAAAGTTCATGTTTAAGAGTTATTGAAGTGTTGCTTTACTGACAGTTGGTAATAAGCTAAAAACATGATGCCGGTGTCAGCTCAGCAGATGAACTCCACATGGCTGAAATATCCGGCCTCTGGAAAACCCGACTTGTAGATTAATCACCAAACTCCCACTTGAGTTTCCGGAAAGACATATGGAAATAAACTAGGGTTGGGCAATATGACATTATGTATCATTATCATGATAAATTACATCCCAATAAGCAATAGACAGTATTTAAATAGACTTGACTAACTGCATGTTTCAATAAAATTTTACCATAATTAGTACTGGTTCATCTGATTTAGTGCAGTTCAGTGTGTAAAGTACTGATCCTCTGTAATTGCTGTTAAAAATGTGACCATGTATCATGAACAATGTCTGATGTATTGGCTATTGCTCTGTTGAATCACATGCATATCTTGCATATATTCTACAAATATTACATATTTTAGATTTGTGGTTCCCATATGCAGGCCCCCTGCCCAGCACATCTCTGCTCTCTAACACCAAGTTCAACCCAGAAAACCCTTATTAATTAGCTGATTAGTTGGATCTGGTGTGTTGGGAGCAAAACTCTAAATTTGTGCAGAGCACAGGGTTGGGAACTGCTGCTCTAGATACAATTTTAAAATTTCATTATTAAGCATTCTGTGAGAATATTTCCATAACAAGTAATGGTTAGCTAAGTGAAAATGTGCAGTCCCCCTCTAGCAAGACCAACACCTAAGATAGAAAAGTGGCACTTCACACTTATCACACTATGTGGGCATCTTCTTATAAGACTGTCCTCTTATGTATTACTTCCCAAGTGCATTTTAACACTTCCCATTCTTCTAATATTTCCCTTTCTAGGTTCTCCTACCTGTATTTACTTTTCTCGTCACTGCGTGTTACAGCCACTCTCTTTGAATTTAATGATCTTTTCTCTACCTTCTACTCCCTAAACCACCTTTTTTTTCATGCTTTCTTGCACATTTATCGCCTCTTCACCAAGCTGCCCTCCTCACCCTTTTGTTCTTTTCCCTTCTCTCATCTCATCCTCTCCCCTCTTCTTTATCATAGACCCCTCTCACCTCTACCACTCACCCCTCCCCTCCTCTATCCCCTCCTCCTCTCCCCTCCTTTTTTTCATCAAATGAAACACTATAATTCCTGAGAGAGCAGAGGCAGGGAAGCTCTGGCTCTTGTCTTTGTTCCTAACAGTGTGGATCTCTCACTCATATGGCTTACATGCAGGCCTCTGCACTTAGAAGAGCTTAGAGGGGCACCTATTGCAAATGTGAGGGCAGACAGGGATTATGGGGGGGTGGGGGGCAGGAGCAACTGGCCAGGTCTGGTCAGACTGGCTCTTTTCGCTGGCAATGCATGCTCTGTTTGAGTGCTACTCCATGTCCCTGTCCTGCGGGTTAGAACTGACCAATCATATTTCAAGATCACATCCCATGATATTTTTAGAATCACCCTGCCAGGTCCCCCATGGCATATTGCCTTGAAAACCCTATTCTTGCATTTTCTTTAATTATTTATCATCCGTAGCTCTTGAAACAAGCAGAGAAACTGTGAAATCTAAACTTTTACTCCATATATCTTCCAGCAAAACTGTGCAGCTCCAGTTTTTATCTTTACAGGAAAAATCACTCATTACATTTAATGCAAGTTTCTGCACTCACATAATGTACCTCAAAAAAGTACTATCCTGGTAAATCTTAGCCACCCAAAGAAACAAACAATGTAAATGTACCCTCAAAGGCACAGCCTCTTGACCCTAAGGTCCAACTGTTTATCTACAATATAATAAATTGTGTATCATAAATATAAATATGAATTACAGAATT
>JBBPCX010000018.1:11064006-11074202 GCA_037974365.1 Hydrocynus forskahlii | reverse complement strand
ATAAAATGCAATGTGTTACATTTATATACACATATATGAATACTCACATAACGTAAGTCAAAGACACAGCAAAATGACACTCAAATATCTTGACTAACCTATCTTACAGGTTAACAAGCACACATACACACAACGCACTAATGTGACCTGTAAACATGCTAAGGCCTTCCTGTAATGACATATGGCTGGTATCTGATCTTCCTGTAGCCGAATCAAAAGGAGGTGAGCAGGCCGAGCAGCTGTGGCTAGAGCAGCTAAAGCCATTGACATGTGTTCCAACGGCCCCTGAGAAGGAAAAACAAACACGGCACTGTCACACAGAGCAGTGCCCTCAGCACAGCCTGTTACTGAATGCTTTATCAGGCATGTGCGTGTGCATGAGGGGGAAGGGGCCTTGCATGTGCATGTCTGTGTGTATCTGTGTGTGCAAATGACTATGAAAGTGTGTGTGTGTGTGTGTGTGTGTGTGTGTGTGTTTGAGAGAGAGAGTGGGAGACCGAGCACATATGAGGGAAATATCACATCAGTAATTGCTGTAATTGGGCTTGGGAAGTTTCTTACTCATGAAATCATGAGGGCAGTAAAAGCACAAACACTAACGCCCTGCCAATGCCTGCGCACGGACTTTCTATGAACTTTACAAGCTCAGCGTGACTAATGTAAGCATTTTCCATAACTCACAAGAATGTGCAGTTCACAAAGAATGGCTTAACTATTCACAGTCTCAATGACTGAGTACCAGCACCAGCAGGCTGATCTACTGGTCCAGCACAATGCCATTAAACACACCAGTACACTGGGGAGGGGTTTCGGTGAAGTGTTCCTACCATCCACTGGTCCAACTTTCACTGTTCACCCCTTCAACCCAAGCCTTATTACTTAGTCTATTTAATTTAGAAGTCATTTCTCCTGTAAAAAAAAAAAAAAAAAAACAGCGTGTGAAGGGTTTGAATTTAAAGTTAATTTTGTAAAATGTACCGAAGTCATTCTCTCCACAGTAATTCAGATTAGCACTCAAGCAGCCTCATTAAAACCCAGGAACAACTGTGATGTAAGTAGCTATTAGTACTTTAGTCTGCACTTTGCATTTTTTGCATAAAGGAGTGTTCGTCAGTTCGATTGTTTGGTTTGATTACACACCAAAACAGAAAAATTAGAAACTGTACTTGTTGCACACCAGGTCAGAGACACAGTATTTTTTCATGATTCATTCGCATTAATCATTGTGATATTCTGTAGCTTTATAATACATTTTAGTTTGTATCATAGGGCCCTAATATGTACGTTATGTGGTTATCAGAGTGACAGAGTGTGCCTGGTACTAATCACAAGTGCTCATACTTATAGGTGCCACTTCATTGATAACTATCTAAGACCTGTTTACATGCTTGGATGTTCAAGAGCTATGTGGTAGTTTTTATGTGTGTGTGTGTTTTGCAGGTTTTGCTGTGCAGGGTGGCACTTCAAAGAGCAGAGTCTAAACTGCCTGCCAGACTCTAACCACAGAGCTACTACACCAGAGCCAAACCAGGCTTAGATGAAACGAGAATCACACACACACACACACACACACACACACACACACACACACACACACACTCACACCTTGATATGTAGAATGGATGCAAAGTATACCTTGCAGCTCTGGTGCAGAAGGCATGGCATGGTCAAAATCATCATTATTACTGACAATATTACCTTGTCAACTACTAAAATGATCTGAAACATTAACGGCTCACATAAGCTGGAGGTTAACAAACCCCCCATGATTTAAGAACCACCTTTTCTTTAGCTAACAAAAAGTCTCTAAAAGGAACAAGTAAACTTCCTTTTTGCCAAAAGTTTATTACAGCACTCTTCTGAGGAATTCTGAACATTTGCCAGTCGCCGGTTCAGGCTGTGCTTCCTGTGAAGCATAATCTTTACACAAAGTCTGTTCTGTAGATAAACACACACAGAGAATCACCCCGACTCCTCCCAGTATACTGCTACACAATATACAACATGACAATTCAGCTTCTTTATGAATAAAGCCTGCATGTTTCTTTACAAAGACAGCACAATTAGTCCTGTTTAATTTGATTTATTGCATTAGTCTGAGAAACATTTAATACAGATCATTTATACATTTGTGATAGTATTTTTTATGTTCAAACTGAACAGATGTCAGAAGAATGAACACTGTGACATATTGTGAATATTTGTTGGAGAAATTGCCAACTCATATAAACAGCAGAAACTCCAAAAGTCTCAATATTCATATTCTAGGAGTGTGTATGGAGCTTCCTTGCACTGTTTTGGTTTCAATTAATTTGCCTTTTTTAAATCTTATGTTTTCTTCATAGAAAGTTACATTTTTGTCTTCATGCTACAGGTTAGGTATGGATGCATATCCTTGATTCATGGCTGGTGCTGTGATAGTTAAAGCCACGGTTTATGCTTCAGAGAGCACTACACCCAAAAACAGCATCCCAAAAAGCCCTAAAAAGCTCCAGAGCCCAGACACACACACACACACACACACACACATACACGCGTGCACCAGGGGGAGTAGAACGTTAATAACAAATTAATACCTCAGAAAAACCAAAAGAGTAATCTGATTTGTGAGCAGGCTGACATTTTCTTAGGAGGCAGGAATAGAATTACAGGCCCAGACAGAACAAAGAAGCCCTGCACACAAACATATACACACATACACGCATACACACACACACACACACACACACACACACACACACACACACACGGAAAAAAAAAAAAACAATGGCTTCAAAATAATGAAATCAGCGACTCCATCAGAGTCTGTCTGCAGGGATTAATTGGCTTGGCGAAAAGCTGATGAATGAGTTTGTGCACGGGTTGTAAATTTTTATTCTCTTTATAAAAGACAAATTGGATAACAAAAGCCACAGTGTTTTAAATGAGTTTTACATCTTTTTTTTCTTTAATCCTCGTCAAAGGGAAAAAGTAATTGTAAGGCTGTGGCCTTTAGGGACACGTGAGAAAAAAAAAAACAGCCCGTCTTTAGGAGCTTGTAAGAAATCTGCGTTTCTCTGTAATAGGACATTTTCACTGATTCGGACGGAGACTCTGGTGATGCCCAGCAATGACTTTAGTAAAATGACTCCAGTCAAATGTGTGCACATCATTTCCACATTGGTAAAATATATGACGTCAACACAATGGTGTCTTTTACATTGCTCACTTTTGGCAGTAACTGTGTTGATGTAATTAAATATATCTCTGTGGCAATGAAACAAATGAATCAGGAAACTTCAGTGTGTTACTTTTTTCAGCATGAGAATCTAAAAATGTCGAGTCGGTGACTGGCTGAGACAGACACTTCTTAGCAACCACACAACCAGCCTAGCCAGGCAAAAGTGCAGAAGTTGCACCCGCTAACCCCTCATTCAAGAAACACACCCTTATTGACAGAACCCTTAATACCTGACACTTTAGCTGATGAAACATGTGGGCGCTGAGGACACATACACTGAAATGACACACTCGCTGTTTCTGCCCCAACACCCCTTATCATTAGCCAAGCCTGGGAATACGCAAACGAGTCAAAGCTGCAGCCAGATTAAGCAGAAAATGAAACACTGCCAAATTTCTGTCAACATACATTCAGATAACTTCATGTTCACAAATGGAGTTCATTTGAAAGCAAGACCGTGGTGTCTTCTCCCTTATCCCAATTTAGCACTTTGCATATGCCATGTGGGTGGCCTTGCAATGATGCAGAGAGAGAGAGAGAGAGAGAGAGAGAGAGAGAGAGAGAGAGAGAGAGAGAGAGAGAGAGAGAGAGAGAGAGAGAGAGTAAAGCTATTGCCTTGACTATGCAGACCTGCGAACCAGTGTCATTTATTCAGTGCTTGAGCAAACATAGAAGGCCATGGTCTTATTCAAGGTTTATGCAGGATCCACACGGCCAGCAGAAGTCAACCTACGTTTACAAGAGACTTTCTGTTCTTTTACTTTAAAAGTCTCCCATTATTCATTTATAAATCAACACTATTAGAACTGTGTGTAGGTTTAGGTATTGAGATGTTACAGCCAGAGTGTAGGGAACCTTTACAGTGAGTATAACAGATATGTAAAGGTAACAGAGCCTATATATCCTATAGTCATTTCCACAGATGCCTCAGCAAACAACTATGCGATGAATATAAACAGCAGGGCGAAGTGTAGCATATACAGCACGAAGAGTATAGCAGCAGATTACAAGGATACATGTAATACAGTCAAATGTCTGCTGTTTTAAACTGCATGTATATGATGAATTAATAGGAAAATAATTGCTAGATTACTTATACATTTGAGATCATGCCTAGATGAAGCAAATCTATGATAAACCCTTAGAGGTCTGAAACCTGTACACATTTACTCAAAAATTACCACAATTAATCAAAAATAAAGGCAGCAAGGTGTTTCTTCTATATAGTGATGGAAACCAGGAAAATCCACATGCTTAACCATTTTACTATGTCCAATGTGGATATGCACTGGGGGGGCAGGGGTTTTTAATAAATGAAAGGGTACAGAGCCAAAGAGTCTGAGTGTAAGAGAGGTTAATGAAAGGTAAATATAATCAGAATCAGCTGGCTCATACCTTCAGCAATACATTTCAGTAATCTCCTTTTGGGTTAAAGCTGTTATAGAATTTGACGGGTAGAGCTTTTGTGCCTCATAACTGACTACTGAGGTAGGGTGTGTGTGGTAGGTAATGTCATTTATGAGTGTATGGGCTCTGGCATGGAGGTTCACAGTCATTGTGATTTGACTGTGAACATCCACTGTGATATTTTGTGCCGCATTCACAGTTTGCCATTTCAGACGCAGGTACTACTGACACAGGAGTTGTGCTAAGACTTTTGACCGTGGTAGAAGACATTTTTTTGGACTTCCCCACATCCCATATTACGTTTTTGTGTATGTTAGCATTACAGAATGATTTGAAAATCTCTAGTAATCTGTTTCCATTTGCTCAGGACCAAAAGTAGTAAAACTCCATTCTGAAAAATGCTCACAAATAGAAGGGACACTTCAGACCATCAGGGAGGGAAAAAAGGTGGGCAATAGGATGCAAAAAAGCAAACTCTGGTGGTCTGTGGGACAAAAATGTAGCCTTTTGCCTTAATTCTTTTGTAGTCACACACACACACACACACACACACACACATGCACGCACAGAATGAGCAAGGGAGAAACTTACCCAAATAAAAGCATTGACTGATGGATGGAACAGATGTATTTATCTGATCATAATTATCTGATCATATAGGTATCTAACTCATCTTGTGTATAAGATGGGTAATTTAAAACCCAGACTGGGAATAAGAAGATTCAAGGTGAAGACTGTTAGTTTGCCACTAATCTGACAGTGAAACTCCATAGACAGCCAAGCAGAACCTAGCACAACTGCAGCAATGATCATTTCTGGCCTAAACGGTAGTAAAAGGCAACAAAAAAAAACATCACACTGTTTTTTACGGATGTTTGGTGTGTTAGCTATAACAGTGTAGATCAACAACAGCTCTTTTATCTTTTATCATATTTGACTCAATTTCAACGTGGCGTGAAATGGGCGCTAAAATCAAGGACAGTAACACTGCTTAACTGATTTGCATACTGGAACCTGGCTCGGTCTATATCGTGCATGTCTATAGCGTAGACTGACACTGAACAGACCAGAGAAACTGTGTTATTTTACTTCAATAAGAAAAGGCTTTAGGGTGCCATTTCTCTTCATATAGTATCGAATAGCAACCAGAAGACAACAACAACACGGGTCAGGGTTCACTCATGTGACCTACACTGATAATTTTCTTTGGTAGTTCACCTCCTGCCAGACATTCACTGCAAGAAACTGTGATATTTCTGAACTTCATGAACACTCCTTGCCAAACATACTTGCTGTCAAGACTCAACATCTTTTCATGAAGTCGCGATTGCCTCTCACTCTCACACGCGCACACACACACACTCACACACACACAGAGCCCAGCTGGAAGATTTGTCACCCAGCATCAGGCTGGTCTGAAGTGCTAAGGAACCAGTCAGATTTGATCTGTCATCCAGTGGGCCAATTACAGGCCACACAGCACTCTACTTCCAAACATGTTTATTTTTGAATTCTGCCTGAGACAATCATCATAAGAGGATCAGCAATTGCAGAGACATTAGCCTCTTTCTCTTTCTCTCCCTCCCTCTCTCTCTCTCTCTCTCTCTCTC
Organism: Hydrocynus forskahlii; assembly: GCA_037974365.1. NCBI lineage: Eukaryota > Metazoa > Chordata > Actinopteri > Characiformes > Alestidae > Hydrocynus > Hydrocynus forskahlii. Next base: position 11,067,965 of record JBBPCX010000018.1, on the reverse strand, counting down.
TGTCACACACACACACACACACATACACATGAAGTCAATATGTATGATAGTGATAAAAGTGTTGAGTCCACCCACTCTGCTGTCAGCTCTTCATGTGTGGCAGCCTGGTTAGTGCTCTCTGGTGCTTTTAGTGTGTGTGTTTGTGTGTGGTCAGTCAGTGTAACCTGCACTCACTCTCAATGTGCTGTTTAAGCATCAAATAAAACAGAGGCCAGGCACATGGCCTTTACACAGTCAGCCATGCGTGATATTTGAAGCTGTGGTGCCAAACTGCCTCAAACACACACATACATATACACACACACACACACAGTGTAGCTCACAGCTGGAGCTCTAAAGCTGCACTCTTCCTCATTGCTCTGCCTCAGTGCTGACTTACCTCGTCTTCTTTGTGTGTGCAGGTGTGTGTTCTGTATGTTCTATAAAAGTGAAGAGAGACTCTGTAAATGCTTTATTGTAGTCTTAAACTATAAATAATCTGGGATGTGATCACTTAATTTGAACACAGAACTTGATGGCTGTCAGAATCCCCCCTCTATGTCTCTCTCTTTCTCTGTCTCTCTTTCTCTCTCTCTCTCTGAACTGTGAGCTCTATGCCACCACAGAAGGCTGAACTCTCTGGACATGGCAGTGAGTCTCTGTCACACCCTCTTAACATGTCAATCACACTTCTTCAACTCTAAAGCCAGCGAGAGGGCACGCATACATTATTTATGGGACCTGTCTTGTATTTAAGCTTCTTGAAACAGTGCTATGTTTGAGTCTATGAAGTACTGAAGCCTTCCACAGCCATGAGAGAAACTATGCATCCAGACATCACCATATCAAATGGCTGAGAAAAGTAGACCTAGCCCATACTAAATGCAGGCAAAAATCCAATTCAGAATAATGAGAACCTGTCAAACTGCTTTTCTAAAAATATGGAAAATGATATTGCATTTATTGATTCATTTTGAATAAAACCTATTTTGTATGTATATGGAAGTCACACTGATATGGCTGGTCTGTCATGTTAATGGCAGATCAGCCAAATAAATGGTTTGAGTCTGAATTAGGCTTATTTAGTTGAGAAATGCCTCTAGAGGGTTAACATTGCTAACAAACACTAGAACTCGGTGGTCAGTAAATACACAGCACCAAAACATCTCACAAGCAGCTCAAACTGCATCCAGATCTTAATGGGAACACATACTTGTTGATGTGGTTTAGTACACAGTCCTGTAATTTATGACCACTTTGTGAATTTCAGCTCTGGTGTTGTCTGTAATGCCTGCACTGAAGTCTTGTTCATTTTTATGGCTCACAGTATGGTATAATGTGCTCTAAACCGTGTGGACTATTCCATACGACTTTAATGAAGATTCAGATGTGGTTTGAGAGAGAGGTTTCTGTGATGTATGATTATGGAAACAATTGGGGCTATTTGGATGGGTTTTAGCATTTATTTGCAATGTTAGCCTTGCAACTCTAGTGCTAACTCAATCAAAAGTGCTAAAGTAAACTAAAGAAGCAACATGTCTTTGCTGATCGACTGTGCCCAATAATTTGGTAATTTGATTTTTTCACTGAACTGTAGAAGTCCATACAAGAAAACTGTGACCCCAACCCTAATTCTTTCAGTAAATCTGATTTGAAAAAAAACCCCATAGTTGTGGGCACAGCATGAACAAAACAATAAGCCAGCCCTCCTGCATGGTGATCTAGTTTGATATACCTACACTGTGTGTGTGAGTGTGTGTGTGTGCGCGTGTGTGTGGCTGCAGCACTGCCAGAGCTACTCCCTGTGTCAGCGCTTGGCTTTCACACCGTTCTGTGTGTCTTATCAGCACACAGGAAGAAGAACATAGGTGACAAGAGAACATGTGCAGATTTCAGTCACACACACTCACAAACTGCCTGAGCCCTCACCCTCCAGATCCCACACTCTCTCCCGCTCGCACTCCTCCAGTTTACAGGTAAAAACAACAAACCCTGCGACAGCAAAGGCCACGCTTTTGTAATGAAAGGTCAACACATGCCCTTTCTCAGCGAGAGAGAAGGGGGGAGAGAGAGAGATAGAGAGAGAGAGAGAGAGAGAGAGAAAGACAGAGAGAGAGAGAGAAAGAGAGAGGGAGAGAGAGGGAGAAAGAGAGAGAGAGAGAGAGAAAGAGATAGGGAGAGAGAAGTAGAAATAGGGCAAAAATGTGAGAGAAGCAGAGGCAGAGAGAGAAAGAGAGAGGGAGAGAGAGAGAGAGAGAAAGAGAAAGAGAGGGAGAGAGAGAGAGAGAAGTGGAGATAGGGAGGAAAATGGGAGAGAAAGAGAGAGAGGGGGGAGAAAGGGACAGAAAGAAATATATAGGGAAAGAGGGCCAGGCAGAGACAGAGGGATAGACAGAGAGAGAACGATAGAGACAAAAAGAGAGAGATAAGAGAAATAGAGGAGGGAGGGGGTGGTTGGCTGTGCTTTAGTGACCCTACAGCTGCCATTACACATAAAGCCAGATGTGTATTCCACTGATCTACACTGCGAGGGGACAGGCCTGGGCCGCACTCACACATGCACGCAGGCACAAACACACACACAGCAGACATATGGTCACACATTAACACACACAATAACCGTATCAATGATAAAACTTTGGTGATCATGTGCTGAATATACTGCGCAAAAGGAAAATGCAGCCCTCCCTCCCTTTCCTTTCACTTCTTTTTCTCTGGCATGTCTGCTGAATGATGGGTCAGTTCAGTGTGCGGTCAGAAAAGAGAGTGCCAGAGGCATCGTGATGAAGAGCGAAATGTCTCGCCCCAGTTCATACACCAGCACATACCAGCGTGTTTCCCCAGAACCACCCCTGTACCCTCCACCACTCATACAGTACATTCATTTATAGCAGTGACGGCCTACAAATGTCCTCAGACTGTTTTCTGCACTCCAGTATGTGTCCAGTGTTCCACTTCAAAGCTGTCAGAGCTCAGGAGTGTGAGGTTTTTGGTTTGTCTGCTCAGAGGCTCCACAGAACACTGCGCACTTATGACATCCTGTGAGATAGACGTGCATGTGCGTGTGTGTGTGTGTGTGTGTGTGTGTGTGTGTGTGTATACGTGAGCTGCACAATACAGGAAAATGATCACACTGCAATTACATTGCTTTATATTGCAATAGGGATCTGCCTTCTTAGTATTGGAACAAAACAAGACCAAAAGGATAATTCTCACAAAACTGCCATAAACCAAGTTGATCCATAATGTACAGTGTCACAATCATTAAATAGGTTAATATAAATTAGATATAAATTAGAAGATCAATGGGAATTCTATATGACACAGCAACACTACAAGTCTATTTTCCCCCTAAATCCCCGCTGAGGTAAAATGACATGTTGCAAAAATATTTTACAATATTTGGCTTTTAAAAAATCATAGAAAAGAAAAGTTGTGGAGAAACAATATTTTACAATTCTGCAAATCCTACTGTGTAGCAGTAATAAAAATAAAAAACAATTTAATTATTTGACCATGCACCTTGTTTGTGTATCCAAACAAAATGTTTCACTCATTTTAAAATTTGTTCGGGTCCCTGTTAGGTAGGTTGTAGTATTTGTCATGTTTGTGAGAACCATCCAAAAGTCAAAATGACAAAATGTTTATTTATACTCTCTACTTGGTTTCAAATTGCTAGTTATAACTCTGCTAGAGAATCACAGAGCATCAGGATTGGGCAGGAGGTCACAGCAAACAATAAGCAACACTGTGATTGGTTAAAAGGCTCATTTGAATGTTGCAGCACTCTGTGTATAAGAACTGCCAAGGCTAATATCTTGACAGGTGACATATGGTATATCAAGCAGATCTAGTGTGTGTGTGTGTGTGTGTGTGTGTGTGAGAGAGAGAGAGAGAGAGAGAGAGAGAGAGACTGAGAAAGACCAGGCTTGTCCAGGTCTTTGGACTGCTCCAGTTAGCTGAAGCTTTGTGTCCACCCC
>JBBPCX010000018.1:11036994-11063906 GCA_037974365.1 Hydrocynus forskahlii | reverse complement strand
ACCCCCACCTCCACGGTCTCTCTCTCTCTCTCTCTCTCTCTCTCTCTGTCTCTCTCTCTCTCTCTCTCTCTCTCTCTCTCTGTCTCCTTCCTCCTGGCACACTAGAGAAATGGGGCAGACGGACCGTTCTGCTGTGCTCCACTCCACTCTTCTCCGCTCTGCTCTGTCTGTCTGGAGCTTTGAAGTCCTTTGGTTATCAGCCAAGCGTGTCACGCTACCTGCAACCATCTGTGAAGGGCCCACACTCAGCCTGGGTGACCGAGAGGAAAAGAACCCCCCCTCCCCAGACACTGTTTGTGTGCAAAGAGCTTTACCTTCAGCACTGTCTGCTGCTCACACACATACACGGGCACACACCAACAAGACCCAATGTATCCTTCAAGGCCCACCGTATCCATCACAGGGCCAAGGCAAGAGGAAGCCTTGACACCATTAGGAATAAAACAAATGTGTAGAGTGAAAACAAATAAGCGGCATTCACACACTACTGCAGCAAAAAGTTTCTGCGCACATCTCAGCCATTCACTTTCAACTGTGCCGCCTTTTAACATCGTGCAGCGGCAAAAGTTCAGATTTATTACACTGGACGGTGTTGACCTTCAAATGTGCAGCCAAATAACGACAGGTTCTTTTCTGGCATCTTGTCTCTGCCCAATATGAAACATGTGTTGTCTGCATTTGAGGTCGCTTTGAATATGTTGATGATAATTTAAAAATGTGTGTTTGGACTGTGGGGCATGACTAGTTTCCTGCGTTGAGTGCTGGAGTAATTCAGTGCAGCAGTACACTCTGACTCATATTCATAATTACTTTGTGGTGCAAGTTGCACTAGTTAGCAAAGTAGTTAAAGCAGTTAGTTAAGAATTTTAAAAATCAGGGTTACAACCTAAAAGAGTCCAGGCCAAAAATAGTTAAATAATTAGAATGAAATATAATTACACAGTGCAGAAATCAGGCCAAGTGCCCCATAATGTCCGAAGTTAAATGACTGTGTCAGACTCAGTTGGGACCAATAAGAAGGACCCTATAATAAACTGTGAGAGTAATACAGGCTAAACTGGTCAATTTGAACAAAAAAAAAAAAACACCATCATAAGCCCTACTGGAACAGGATTACTTTATCAGGGGGACATCTGTAATGCTTTATACCTGTAGCTGTCTTCATAATCATCCCTGTGGGATCTCACTACACACTCTCTCCTCTACTGCTAATGATCTCTTAGTGTAGAGAGGAAGTAGACAAAGTCCTACCACCACGAACAAGTCAATGATTTCTAAAGCATCGATCGTTATGATTTGGGAAGTGTTTAATGTGGATTCTAACTCAGACACTGAGTACTAAGACACTAAATGTGCCCAGTAGCAGTGGTTAAAGAACCAGAATAAGGCAACACCTACCTGGAAAATTATGCAGATGTGTATCTGGAGGGGACTAGTTTTTGGTGCACCACTGAGTTAGGTAAAAAAAAAAAGATTAGGCCTATAATTCTAGTAGAAAAAAACTGATATAATCAATGAACGAAAATAAAATCACAGAGTAACACCCGCAAACTAACTCAGGACTACAAGTAAATACTCCCATCCAAACAGTTAAACCAATAAAAACATGTGAAATGCAGCTTTTTATTTAAGAAAATAATTGATGAACCATCTGTTTTTAAAACGCTAAGATGCTGCTATAAACACTGACATATTCAATAATTAAAGTCTTTAATATTATCAATAAATTACATTTGTTAGTATACTGGTTAATGTATACATCCATACAACGGGTATTGTGTCAGCCACAAAAATCTAAAATGGGCAAAGTATATTTACAAAAGAAGAAACACACATCAGTAGACTACTGAAAAATACAGGTGCCAAAAAGCGCTCTTTGGAGCAATGCAGCACAACAACCACTTTTGTTTCTCTAACGAACCGTTCAGTGTTTTCGATTGTTCTTATACAAACTGTTTTTGTTAATGATAGGCAACTATATGTAACCTAAAGGTTCTGCAGTATATAACCTCAAAGTTATGCAGCAAAATGTTTCTAAGGGTTTTTATAGGCCCATACACTCAAGCCAAAGCCCTTTATTTTTTTTAAGAAAGCTCCAAGTTTCACAATCTGTCCACATTATCAAAACTCCATCTCTGCAGCTTGGCCTTCTTCTTTCTCGCTGATACACACACTAATACACTTCATATATCCTTCCCACTGCACTCCCACTCAGAAGGGTGTCTCCATCATAGTGTGAGCAGTTATCCCATTGAGCAGGCAAAAGAGATGTGTTTTAAAAGGCCCTCTTTTCCTTCCCCTGGGGCTATAACTGAACTTTCGGTTTTAAGTACATCTTTCAGTGCAATAATAGGTGAAACTGAAAGATATTTCGACCTAGCACATGTGTGAGGTTAATCTGACATGTCGTGTGCTGATATTAAATTATGCCCCAATAAAGCAACACGGCTGTTCTGAGGGTGCCTAGCCATGCCAAATGGCCTAAGCCAGGAGGATATTGTGTAAAACAAAAGGATTTAGGGCATGGACAATGCACTTCCAACAAGCTGGCATGGTATGGGCAAAGGAGGGGGGACGCGCTGAAAGAGCAACAAAAGCATAGTGAGCCAGTCCAGCCAGCATTTCAATCCCATCGTCTGCATGCACACACACACACACACACACATACACACACACACACACAGACAAACAAGCCATCCCCAGGCTCAAAATCTGCACATCAAGCTGTCTGAAAGTAAATGGGCAAAATCTTTGCTGACCAGCCACATTAGCACTCATAAGCAGGCAGCTGATTGAAGAAAAGAGACGGAGCAGATTCCTAAGCAAATATCGACTTTATTGTGGTACTTTTCACAAGTAATTACACAATGGCATTGTAATTATACAGTAAGTTGTACTAGAAATGTCCTCTTATGTTTACATTCCATACTTTATTGTCTGTACCTCAAGGCTTCTAACGAGTTTGCTTTGATGTTAGAGACAAAAGCTTGGCACCATGAAAAAGTTCTTTCCACAAAACAAGACAGTACAAAACTTTTTTTTATCAAATTCAAATCATAATAAAGTATCTTCTCTACTAATGAACACAGGTGTGATACTGATTTAAAGGGTTTAATTTGTACGAATACGATGAAATAAAATTATACCATTGGTGATAACTGTGCCATCGACGGGTTAGCGGCTTAAACTGCAGGCTTATTATTCAGTCATGTTAAGGCTTATAATCCACTATCTGCTGTGAATTATCTGCTACCTAGGGATGCACCGACCCCAATGACTATTTCTTTACAGCCCACTTGACCAACGGCCAATGACCCTCACACTGCAAGTGCTAAATGAACACATGAAACACACTAGAACATTTCCATCACATTACAGTCTGCTCTTCAGTGTGTCAAACTGGCACTGTACAATATAACATTTTTCTGTGTAAAGCAATCTGTGTAATATACCTTTTTGCTCTGTAAAATCAAGATATTTTTAACAATTAAATAGCAACTAATGGTCTAATCTTGACCTTGAAAATACTGAACCTGAAAACATGTGTATCATTACACTTCTAGCAGCTACTACAAAGCTAATCCAAAAATTATGCAGCTATGTAGAGAATGAGAAAGGGAGGTTTTTACCAGCCGACCTTAGAGTTATTAGAGTTTTAAGAGGTCAGACCAGGCACATTTACAATAGGAGCTACAGATGTGGATAAAGGACAGGGGCATTCCTTCAGCCAAAGGCAACGTAAGCCTCAGCGCATCTCAGTGACGCATTTGACTACCATTAACAGCAGCCCTTTTGTACGAAGCAGGGATTGTGTGTTGCACCGTGCTGTTTACATTCCATCGGTCAGTGGCTGCTGATATGAGTCCTGGTGGCAGTAACTATAGGTGTGAAGGCAGAATGAATGGTGCCCTTCATGAAGGAGTAATTGCCATGTGATTATAGCCCAACAAATCCGGCTGCAGCAAAGACCCTTTTCATTTCCCCCGGCTGGCGGAACAATGCGGAGGAGAGAGACCCCAGCGTGAACCCATCCTCTCATATCTGATCAAAGGGAACATGCCAGTGCGGTCCCCCACCCTGGACAGAAAAAAGGCACAAGCACCAGACCAGGAGGAATAAGCCAAAAAAAGGAGCCATTTGTGGTTGTCTTAAAAGACCGCTTTCATGATTGCTTTCCCTTTCCTCGTCTTCCCTTGCTGCTCTCCCTTCATGTTCTTAGCAGCACACTTGTCTACTTCTGTAAGTAAACATACATATGTAGGCCAGGCTGATACCTATACAAAAGACCGCACCACGGAGCAGTGGTCACCAGCCCTGCCTCTGGACTTCTAAAGCTGGGCTCTAAATAAGTCGCATTTATTTCTAATTGTTCATTTTGTTTTGTGTAAAGAGTTCTCAAAGAGAACTTTTTCAGCGCCTGCTGGGCCAGCTCTCATAACAAAAAAGGCCCCAAAATTTAATTAATAAGCAACTTCAGGCCCAGGGTGTGTGTGGGGCCCAGGGTATGTGTGGGTGCTTATGTAGAATAAGTCTCCCCTCCAATCCCACTTTACTCTGACATGACGTCTAGTTTGGATTACTGACAGTGGTTTCCATCAAAGACAACAAATGAGAGATGCTCAGAAGAGGCCGTAAGGTCTGTCAGCAATACAGTGACACACATTTAAACACCATTTGAAATATCATTGTTTTAGTTCTGTTGATTTATTGGTACTGTAATGCACTCCTTACACTCTTTACCCAGGAGATATCTTTAGATATTGCAATTAACAGCATGCCAGTCTGGTGCATTATCACATCTCCATGACGTTCACTGTCACCATGTTTTTGAATTGCGATATCATAAAGCATTGTTGCACCCCCAGCCTTAAGGTTTTAAGGGGTTAAAAAATAAACAGACAGAAACAAAGCTCAAGGCTGCCCGGATCCTTTTGTCTTTCTGCATGACTGCAGAGCAATGCTGAACTCGGCTTCAGTAGGGGCGTCTGCTGGCCTGCAAAAAGTGCTAGGTAGGATGTACCAGGTATGAGTCAAAGGCAAGTGTGGCCAAATGCTCGGCAGTTAATCTGCAGGTGGATTTGTCTTCTTTCCATCTAGTTTACGGACAATAATAATAATATCTCCTTTAATACTAACAAGAGCATGTGGACTTGTAACAGGATGGTGTGCTGCAGTTTACAGCACTGTGCTTAATTAGGAATGTAGTACAAAACAATACAGCATCTTCTACACCACTCATATTCATGCAGATGCATCTCATGGCCTGCGGGTCTTTGCTGAGCAACATCCTGTTACGGAAGGCAGCAATATTCAGAGGTACAGTATTCAAGTACCCCCCCCACACACACACACACCGCCCGCTTCTTGGTGTCTGTCAAGGGGGATACCACCCCTCCCCCCTCGCTCACCACAGCACCACAGCACACACCTGTGAGCCATTTCCCTTTAAACATCTGAAGGCTCAGATATCCTTCAGTCTTCAAAGGGGCATAAAATGAGATGTGGACAGCCTAATCACGCTCTTAGTGGCTACAGTGCACCTTTGCTACAGCAGAAAAAAAATGCCTTTTAGGAGTTCTGGAAAGATCACTTCAGTTCCAGAGCTAAGAAAACACTATGGTAAAAAGTCATGGTAGATTAGATTCATAGGCAGATATAAAGGACTGTTCAAGCTGCAGAAGCTACAGTGTTTTCCAACACTCTCAATATCACTTTTCCTCACAGCTAGGATTCTATATTACAAATTTATGGTAACTACCTCAAAACCTCAGGGATTTTCCTGCAGTTCCCTGACAAAGGGTAACACAAGTGAAGGTCTTGGACTTGCCTTCAGTGTCGGTTGATGTCAGTTGAGGAGATTTCAGCCAAAAGGCCCAAAACAACAGCCAGAGACAGCTGAAAGGGGTTTTCCGAAGTCAAGGACAAGAAAGATTACTGGAGAGTGCAGGGGTGAAGCCCAAAACTGGGCCAAAATGAGAAAAACAGAGAAATATATATTTTTAAAATAGTCCATTTATTAGAACAGAATGATCCAGCCACCCCTGTAACAATCCATGTCAAGCCAAACAAGGCACTACAAACTGCAAATCACACAAAACACATACTCTTTTAAAAAAGTGATGCATGGAATTTACTTCATTCTCATGCATTATTTCCGCATTAATAAAGTACATGACTAACACAGTCATACCCAAGAGTAAATACGCTGAAAGACTGCTGTGTCTTTTCAGTTTGGATTGGAGTTAATTGTTAAATTAAGGGCCAAGCAATTAGTCAATTAGTCATTAGTCAATGAAATCACAATCTGAAGAGGTGAAATTTTCACATTTCAATGGTTTTAATTATTGCTGGAACGGAAACTGCATTATTTAGTCCTGCCAATGTTTTATTTGGGGAATTTAATAATAAATAAATTTTAAAACTTTTGAACTTTTGAATTTGCATGCTGGTACAGCACATTTAGTACTCAACCTTCAAGTCAGGAAACAGACTATATGTATATTTGCCACTGTTTTCAGAAGCCACTGCAAAATGGTAAGCATCCAAAAAGCGCACTTTACAGTGAACAGACCATAGTCTTGGTTGTATCTGCCCATTTATACACAGCTGTATGCTTTGCAAGCTATACTCAACCTTTATAAACATTATCTTTTATACAGCCCAGGACAAGTCATACTGGTCCTCTTCCCAAAAGACATTCATCAAAATGTCAGTATGGGTTATGAGGTCAGGCTCCCGGGCTATTACAGCCCCAGATTACTGGTCTGTCTGGCCTACAAGAGCCAGAACACTGGGTCTCCACCACAAATCTCCACACACACAAACCTCCAAGATGAAGAGAAACAGAACTCAAACTACAGATCAGCATAACAGACATCTACATTCACTGTCTTTCTTTCAAACCAAAGCAATTAAGCAACGGCTGCCTTAAAACGACAATGCTGAGAAGAACAATGGCTTTAACACTAGGCACAAATTAGCAGAGCCTCCTGTGAATAAGCAACAGTACTACAAACAACTCAAATCTAAAAACATTTCATTTACATTTTCAATGAAATTCAACCATTCACATGCACATATGACAACCATTCACAGGCACAGATGAGATGCAACTTATAAAAGTTGCATCTCATCTAATTAAGGAAATAAAGTTCCTTTCTATCATGTTTGTGGGAGCAACACAGGAAGTCAAGTAGCTAAATATAGGACTTCCATAAATTACTCTGTAGATTTCATTTGCCAATTTTGAATGAGTTTTATTAATCAAACTGTCATTGTATGCCGTACCCAAAAGACTGAGCTCAGAAATTGTGTCCAATGGGAAATACAGGGAGCGGACAAAATAGAAATGAATAATCATGTAATAACTAAACATCACATCAGTTCATCTTATGATTAGCTTGTAATAATTAATGGCAATGATATACTCCAACATTTTCTGAGGAATTTCTCGCTTCAGTAAAGGATAATCTCAAACATGCCATAAATCTTAAAAAAGAACTGTCCATCCATTAAACCATTAACTCTCCAGACATTTAGTATAATAATGGCAGACAGAGCAGCATTCTGGGGAATAAACAGGACTTACATGTCTATTTAGTAGAAACACTAGTGGAAAAAATTGAAACTGAAAGTGAGCTGAACTCCAGTCAAACCAAAACTCACTATTCCTATCACAATGACCATTTCTTTACAAATCTATTTCAAGCCATCATAATAATGCAATTACAATTATTAAAACATTGTATAATAGCTTGTACCTCTGTCCATGCCTGTTTCTTCACAAAATATTGCTCCCACAAGGAACAATCATCAGATAATACCATTAAATCTAACTGGCCTGTAAGTAAAGTGTCTAATTTCATTTATGTCGTAGCTCTCCTTCAGCTAACTTCCCCGCCCATGCAACTCTTGCAACTGAATCCTGCTCATGATGTCTTCAGAAAAAATGAGTCCAGTGGGTCTTTACTTATGACTACAAGGCCTGTTCGCTCTCTCTCTTGAAATGCCACTGCTGGTGCGCTCGCTGATGGCTGTGATGAGTGTCAGAGGGCGACGGCCTTCGAGACCTCTATTGTCTCCAGATTCAATGCAGTGACTTCTAATCAGTCTATCCTTCTATTGCATCAGGCGTCAACGGCCAACACGCCAGCACCCCACAGCGCAGATGTGCTTTAATTATACATCAGTGGCAATTAAAGGCAACTGACACAATCTGGGAGGCTGCTCTGCTTCCACCTTAAAGACTTTAACTTACAGATAACAACAATATCAACAACAGTGTAACATATTATAGTGGTCAGCTGTGGGGTGAAGAACATGAAAGGAACAGACAGAAAACTATAGCACTCTTTGTGGCAGTTCTCTTTGTCACCAGAAGAGGGGGTGAGGGGTAATCAATTAATCTTCCCATCCTCAACTGGCAACAAAAATAAATACTGAGGGGCAATTCTAATAGATTCACTTATACTGCACAGCCTCAATATACCCCACGTCAGAGGTCCATTTAGGTTTATATTTCTAGCCATCTTTGAGGAGTGATTGGATGTGGGGTGCATAATTGGACTGTTTCAAGTGTCTCTGAGAGCATTTTCCTTTCTCAGAGGTACTAAAAAGAGAACATGAATATGTCTGCTAAAACCACAATCTGACAGAAGTTTGCTCTGCCATCATGGGTAATCTGTTCCTCTGTCGATCATGGTGGCTTCTTTATCAGCCTGAGATCGTGGTGCCTTTACCTCGGGCTACCTGAGTGTGTGTTAGAGGAAAGAAGCCAGTGCCTTAGCCTGCACGATCATCTAGCCCTCTCTCGATCAATAACACAAATACAGAGAGCCACGGGACACATGCATTTAACTCATATAGGTTAGAGCAAAGCCTTTAGCTGCTTAAACGTTGTGTGCCATTTTTTCTATGCTCCTGGATTAGTCACCCATTGCCCGGTGCTGCAGTAGGACACTGACTGCCACACTTCTGACTGACGCATACAAAAAAACCCAACCTTATTTAATCTGACGTCTGAGACACAACTACAAAGTCATTTCTGCAATATCTGGACACGTAAAATCCAATAAAGCTCATTTCTGCAACCCTTAGACCTCCTTAGAGCTTGATTTACGGAGATCCACTTTTCTCTCTCTCTTTCTCTCTCTCTACAGTTGATCTGTGGTCTAATGTTAGATTTCATGTAAACATAATTATCAGAACAGCTTAGAACATTAAATTCACCATAGCAACAACAAACAACAACAACAACAAAAACAGACATAAGGAAAATAACAGGAGAATATAGCAGTGGACTTCAAGTACTTAGGGATCCGAAAATCTCTTTATAAAACCAAGTGCCAGATCTAATGGCAACGCTGTCAATGGGAAGATATATTAGAGCTGTCCAATCTGATACAAAAGAAACAAGCTTTTGTGTTGAAAGAGAGCTCCAAGTCCCATATTGTGTGGAGAGAGAGATGTGAATGATAAAAGGGCATGTTTTCTAGGAGAGCAGCCCTTCCAAAGAGAGAGAGAGAACACATTCCTCACCTTCGTATACAGGGGCCATCGGTGCAAGGGTTCCTGCTATTCATGGCAAAATGTGAAGAGATGTTTCAGTTCAGAACTCAATAAAAATCTGCCATCTTGAGCTGTTGACAGAACCGCCGCTGTCTCCTGCATTACTGGCCCGGTTCATCGGGAGAAAAGAGCAGAAGAGGAGGAGAAGAGAAAAAAAAATCACATCCAGAGCTGCAGCTTTGAGGAGCAATTCAGAAACAGATCCTGCAACTTCAGCTGGAGAATTGAGAATTGGGAGCAGTTTTTTCTGGCTCAGAGGCAGAGCCGAACAGCAGGTTGGGCTTCAGCCCGTGGTAAGCATGTCTGTATGTGTGTGCGTGTACGGGTGTGTGTGTGGAGTGGCTGCAAAAGTTGCAATGGTGAAAGAGCACAGCGAGTTGAGCCTAGCCCCAATCAAACGACTATCTCACTGATCACAGACGAACGTCGCTCTCCTCTCCAATCCCCCCATCCGCCCCCCCAAAAAGAAAGAAAGGTCGTTAAACATGTTGCATTTTGGCTCTTAACCCTCGCTACATACTCCGTACCTGCTAACAATACATCTAGGAATATTTACTGTCCCTGTTTGCATACGCATACGTAATTACAAACCAATTACATGTAATTAGGTTCAGTTAAATGAATAATTGTGATAAATACATTTTAAACATAATAAGATAACAAACCGAAGTTTTGTCAATTTAAATGAAATTTATGCACTCTCAGCTCCCAGTGTAGAGTTTGGTAAAGACATATCCCAAAAGACTAGAGTCCTTCATCATTTGGTTTATAAACGAAGAACACTGTGACTGTTTTTTCCGTAAATAGTAGGCTCAAATCTGTTGAATTTAATTTCAAGCTCTGCAGAAATGTAAAGCTCTGCAGAAATTGTAATTCTAATCCATATTCTACTCGGTTGGATGATGCTGGCTTCTGCAGTTCTTGCCTGGATCAGCTCCACCAATGACGCCAGTGGATTTTCACAGACTGAAGTGGGACGGAATCGGATTACAGGGCTCATACAGATGGGAATAATCTGTCATCTACCACCAACCGCTCGATAAAAAGAGCAATTTATTTAATTTCATGTTTATCTCAACAGAAATGTTTAGATACGGAGCTGCAATGTGTTTCTGAGTTTAGCAAAATCAACACATATCACAAAAAGAAAGACTGTGAATACGACTGTGAACTGAGATTACATAAAATTATAGAGATAAACATTTACAACACAAATAAACAAATGAGGTTAAATTACTCAAACTGATTTATTTATAGAATTATTCTATCTATCTATCTATCTATATCATCTATCTATCTATAGTTCTATCTACCTATATATATATATATATATATAGAGAGAGAGAGAGAGAGAGACAGAGAGACAGAGAGAAAGAGAAAGAAAAAGAGATAGAGAAAGATGACCCTCAAACACTTTTGTCTTTGTTATTTAATAATCTGCATATATTCAGTTTTATTCATGATCTATATGAACAAAAAATATTCATGGGTTAAAACAAAACATTGAAAACTGAGCACACCGTGAATATATATACATATACATGTACACATTGTACGCATTGGAGTGTGCTCAGCTGCTTTAGCGATTAATGTGTCCGGGTACATCACACCATCCACGTTTCCTTTGATGATGTGAAATGTTTTAGGACTGTTTACAGAGATGCATCATGATGTGAGAAAAATAGAGTGGATGAAACTTGGTCTTTCTATTTAGATGAACTACAAGTACCAGTGTCCAAAGTGCTTAAATGTAGTTCCTTCACAGTCGACAAAAACTACATTACCCATGAACGCTTGCATGTCAACAAACGGCACCGTGGGCTAGCAAGGACGGGGGTAAGCATCACAAATTACTCTAAGCATCATAAATTTACTCTATTAACAATAGTTATTTACTATTATAACAGCTTGTTTAACCACCATACCCTCGTTTTTTTGCTTGAACTGAGCAAATGAAAAAGTCTTGAGATGTTTTGTCCTGTCTGTCCGGTTGCATAAATTTTAGCATGGTGCAAAGTACTGGGTTCTTTTCTAAATCTGAAAGACCCCAACCCTAACCACAAACAGTTCTTCAGCTTTCCAGAAACCGAATCTTTAAATTATTTTAACACCTTTCTGCTGTTCAGACTTTTTTTGTATAGCGTGCCTGAAAATAACGGACATTCAATGGCCAGTTACACGATATGGACAAAAGTATTGGGACTGACCTCTTCATTATTCAATTTTGTGGCCCCTTACTTTCATTGAAGGGCAGTCTTAATGCTTTAGCATACCAAGACATTTTGGACAACGCCATGCTTCCAACTTTGTGGACACAGTTTGGGCAAAACCCTTTTCTATTCCAGCAAGACAGTGCTCCAGTGTACAAAGCAAAGTCCATAAGGATATGGTTGGATGAGTTCAGTGTGGAAGAACTTGACTGGCCCGCACAGAGCCCTGACCTCAACACCATCCAATGCCTTTTGGATTAACTGGAACGGAGATCGTGAGCCAGACCTTCTTGTCGAACATCAGTGCCTGACCTCATAAATGTTCTACAGAATGAATGGGTACAAATTTCCACAGAAATACACCAAAATCTTGTGGAAAGCCTTCCAAGAAATTTGAAGGCTGTTGTATCTGCAAAGCGGGACCAGCTCCATATTAAAGTCTATCTATTTGAATGCAATTTAATCCAAGTCCCTGTTGGTGAAGTGATCAGGTGCCCTAATAGTTTTGTCCATATAGTGTATTTCTTCTCCAGATTCTTCCTGATTCGGTTATGTCCCGTTTCTTTTGTTTACCAGGAAAATGTTTCAGTAGAATCCTAAAATCCTACAGTTCTACAAAAAATACAATTGTTTACTATGTAGAGGAACAGTAAACTCCATTGTGCAACAAAGTCTACGGCCGTGAAATTTCCCTGGTTAATGTGGCTTTGTATTCATACAGAACTTGCAAGGTCAACATATCAGTATAATATATGTGCTTACTTCGCTCACTACAAAATAAATGGCAGAGCAGTGAAAGGAGCTTTAAGTGCTGCTTGTCACTCAAGTGTGTTCAGTTCCTCTGTGAAACTTGTGTGGGCTAAAATTGCATCTGCACATACCACCTCAAAGAAGAACTTGATTAAACCGATCAACAGTTTTTCAGACACAGATAAGCCTTTCTCCAAATGAGCAATAGCCTTCTGTTGTGGGCAAAAGGCAAACTTTGCCAGCTGAATGACACACTATACAAAAAGAAAGAACCCTATAATGTACTGTAAGTGTAAGATGACCATTTGTCATACCTGAACACACCACAGCACACAGCTCGAAATTCTTTCTCTGCATTTAACCCATTCACCAAGTGACACAGCAGGCAGCCAGGAACACAGCACCTGGGGAGCAGTGTGTGGGGATGGTACCTTGCTCAAGGGTACCTCAGTGGTGCGAGTGGCAGTCCTGGAATTCAAACCCACGACTCTCTGATCATAGGGGCAACTCCCTAACCACTAGACCACCAGCTGCCCAGTATTCATCATAGTCATCATCATCCCCATCATCATCATCACTGCTGTTGTGATTTTCAGTGCTTGCAGTAGTTTGCACTAGTATGTTAATGTATATGTCTCTCTCAACAGTGGAGCTGATAATACAGGCTTTTGCTATCTACATGTAACCAGTGTCTGGAACAGCAGACCTAACCAATGTTTGGAAGATTATAAATTATCCTCATGGTTTTGGTTTGGTGTTGGATTTTACAGTTGTCTGCAAATGTTTATGCATGCCTGGTTGATTTTCTGAACAGAAAACAGAGAACACCACCTGAAATATGAAATGTCTGCTTTTTAATGTATGTTTTTTATTTATTTGCTGACTTGAACAAAAAAAGGGTCAATACTAAGTTAACAGTCTGCCCTTCCTGACTGGGCAATTGGTTTTTACTTTATCCGGCAGGACACTTCAGAAATTTGTGGGTCGTCTTGCATGCACAGCATATTTTAGCTTTTTCTATAGACTTTCAGTGATATTCAAGTCTGGTAAAAATCATTCATCTTCATCTTCCATTTCTTGAAGTAATTCTGGGTTGATTTTGATGTATATTTTGGAACATTGTCTTCTTGTACTAAGCAACTTCTTTTCTTCCTCAGTTTCCTCACAGAATGGGGAAAATTAGCTCTCAGGATTTGTTCATATTTATCAGAATTCTTTTTTCCCTTTATCCCCACAAAATGTCCTGTGCAACCAGGGTGCCACCCAAGCCCAAAGCTTAATAGAACCCCCTCAAAAGATTAACAGCTGGCAAGATGTTCTTTTATTAAAAGGCTTCTCTTTTGTTCTCCAAAGTGTTTTGTTGCCAAAGCGTTACATTTTATGTTTAATCATAGCACTAGATTGCAGAATGTTTATGGTTTATCAAAATGTTGTGTCGATTTTTTAAATGAGATTACGCTTAAAATGACCTTCTGATGACCCTTCCATGATGCTTGTGGAACGGCTCTGTACAGTGAGTCAGTGCAGCACTAGTCATGAGCCAACCGGGTCTTTCTGTTTTTCTGTAGGTCACTGTCCACAGATTTTTATTGGTCTTTCAGATCTCGTCTTGTCTTTTGCAGTTCTCTTTAACCTCCGTTTCTTAATGTCACTTTGGACAGTGAAAATTAAAAGAAGGAAGTGTTTAGAAATATGTTTCTGTTATGTAAGAGTCAATTATCTATAGTTTTAGATCCTCAGTCTGCCAGATAAGTCCATGGCTTTGCGTATAAGCAGGTTTGAGGCTTGAAGGGTCACAGAATTTATGATGTTCTGGAACTGTTTAGATTAAGGCCTAATGAGTTAAAAAAGCACTGAGATCTTACAAAAGAATAGCACTAATGGATTGACTGAAAGGATGCCCAAACATGCACTTTTGTCCATGCCACATTATTTTAGTTTTCTTTATGTATTACATCCAGCAAATAAAGTCCCCCCTGATTCGCTGATTTTTCCGTGTGTGAATATGTACATGTATTCTACAGAGAACATGTGCTGCACAATTACTGATTATTTGCTGAATTTAACATATGTTGGGGGAGCATAAAATGTGTCCTTTGCAAACAGTACGGCAATATTTAGATTTTTATTCTTGTGGAGCTTAAATGGAAAAAACTCTGAGTGGATTTTTGTTAATAACCTTCTCTGTAGTATGGCATCCATTTGTTGATTACAGCGAAACTGTTGAGCTTCTTACTTTAAAAGAAAGTTTAAATACTCTTTAGTGGTGGACAGTATCACAGCACTTATCACAATAAATTTTGTCACCTTCACATTGCGTCACAATGTGTTTTATATGTTTGTATTGTGGAAACCAACTTCTTGTAACCATGAATTATGAAATAATTTTGCCATATCAACCACTTTAACTGTATGTTTGCGAGTTAATGAAGGTATAAAACTACAGCTCTTCACTGTACTGTTAAAAATAGCACTTCTTGACCGTCTTAACTTTTGAATGCAGTTGTTATCCAAAAAATCAGCTTTGCTTCCTGTATGGTTTCCTTAAATTTCTTTTTCTTAAATTTCTTAAATATCAACAGTGGATCAAAACTGGACTGTTTATCTAATGTTACTGTTTGTCAGTCTTTTCTGAAATCCTCAGTCTTCCTTGCAGTTATTAGTGATAAAAAAATAGGCATTTTTTATGCATCCTGTTTACTTTCATCTTGTTTTCAGCTCACTTGCACTGTTTTATAAGTTCGCTGTTTTACATTTTGCAATTTTGCAAAGAATTTGTGCAACAATAAAGTTCTGTTGAATGATGACATTTTAAACATAAAAAAAACCTTAGAAATTGTTACACCTCTATTCTCTATAACATTTCCATGGATCTTAAAGGTCCCGAAGAACAATAAGCTCTCCATGTTGAACTTTTAAAAATAACGATGCCAAAAACCCTTGGATCAATGCCATAGAAGAACTATTTTTGTAAATGAGATGTGCACATGTGAACTTCCAAGTGTGACTGCCAAATGCTTTTTTGTGAACTAATTTCTGTTCCTTGTGATCACATGAGCTTTTCATAACAATACTCGTAAACTTCATGGCTTCCTTGTTCCAGTGATTATTTACTTAAAGCAGTGGTTTCATAATAACAACCGAATAATCCATAGTAGTAGATAATAAGTGTTTGAATTATTAACTGAATTAGAATTTAGAGTTTAAGGGGGGGGGGGCTTGTGTACTTTGCATCCTTGATAATGAGCCCCAGGCAAAAGAGTCCCATACTTTCCACCAGGCTATTAAACATTGCCTACTTTTTAAATGTATAACCTTCCATGTGTCTATTCCATATGTGCAACACTATGTTGCTGTAGAGCAGAGCAGAGCATGTTGTACATTATCATCAGAGGCTTATTTCAAGTAGAAGTAGAAATGTTTGTGTATGGTGACAGATAAATTGCATTAACAAGTGAGAATGCATAAGCAGGCCTACTCTGTCCCCATGTTGCACAAACGTTCTTATTGATATCAGCACTCTGTTTGTCTTCTGCTCGTGACCATGTGGAAAGAAAAGACAGTCTCTTTTTAGTTTGGATCATATTGTTTGTGCGGTGACTGGTATTTTCCTCTGGCGTGCCATTCACAGCTTTAAATGAGCTTCACAAGAGTGAGTGTAGGACACAAAGCTAAACTACTGATAAGGGCTAGTTAGTATTGTCATAAATAACAAACTCAATATAAGCACTCAGTGTTTATGCTATTTGCAGAGAGGTTCAAGTCTGTGATTTAAGCTGTTAAATCCTGCTGTTTTCATTAGCGTCAGCATTTAGTGAGAACTGTTTTTTTAAACACTTTGATAAATGAAATGAGGTGTTTTTTGTTTGTGTTCAATCCTGCACCTTAAGACAAGTTTGATACACAGATGTCTTGTTTCCATCTGGCAGGTTTCGCTGTGTTCGAAGTCTGTTCAGGCAATGCTGAACATGTTTGGAGTTGAAGCCAGTGGATTCTCCATTTCCCTGGGACTTTTTGTACTCTTCCTTGCTCTTCTGTACTGGTGAGTAGAGAGTTTATCGTATCTTGACCTTACAGTTTCATACAAAACACTCCCAACGGTAGACATGCGCCTGGCCTTACATCCATGGGTTAAGAATAATAAGCATGACCGTAATGGCCTTCTGTTAAAAAGACCCTGTGTATACATTTGGTCACAGTGATCCATATTTACATTCCCCCCGTCTCCAAATGCAGTCTCTACATACAAATATTGATCAGCTCTCTCTGCGCCAGTGTTATCTATACATCTATACATCTATACATCTATACAGGGTGTTTGATTAAGAAAACATTTTTCATTGTCATTGCAGTTCGTTACTGGGTTAAGAAAAGATGGTGGTTTATGTATGTTTACTTAGTCACTACACATCAAGCCCAGTTGAAAGAAAGATTTAGGCTAAAACCTGTGGTCATGTGTGTTGGGAAGACAGTTTACTGTCTTTCACAGACAATAAATGGCATTTCAACTTTTCATAAGCAAACAGCTTATTACACATGCAGTCACCTAAAAAGAACTTTAATGAGAATGATGTAGGGATGTAAATGTAGCCAGGCTGGTCACAATGCACACACCCATACACACACACACACACACACACACACACACACACACACACACACAGATCCGATCACAGCGCATGCTCAGTTACTTCCAAATCAGGACCAGTTAGATCCAAACACATTCTGCTGACAATCATGGTTATACTACGTAGTCTTTTGAATGCGTGTGCATACCAGACAACATCCAGATATGGAAGCCATTTTTGTCCTAAGCGTAAACAGTGGACAGAGGCTTAGTCACTATCTGCTAAGATTATGGGCTGTATATGAGCTGTTCTCATGAACTTGGCATGGGAAAATATTAGCAGCTTTCATAATTGCAGTGACAATCAGTGCTATGAGGTCTGCCAGTGATTGATTTTATACTGGGAAAATGGGCTTTACTCACCACTCAGCCGGGTTACAGGGCTACAGAGATGCATAGTGTCCTTACAGTAGTTTACTGAGTGCAATTATTAAAATGCTGTCCGAAAAGGCCCTAACAGCTGTCTTGTTTCTTACCTATCTTTACTTTGTCATCAATAATACATTGTACTAAGATGAAATGTTGTGTGCACACAGGTAAACTTTAGATGTTTTTATAACAGTGTGAAAATATGGGCAAAAAAACGCATTATGCAAGTAGACATGCAAACTGCATTAGCTACTTAGGTGTGCAGCTACTTAGGTATGCAATATTATTTGACACTAAACTTTATTTGACACCTCCCTCTAAATATTCTAAAGTAAGTTCATGAGAATCTGTTTTTCTCCACTGAAGACAAAAGAAAATGCTCTCAATTCACAGTTTCTTTGTTGTAAACATATGATTGAAACAAATAATGTACACTAAAATGGTTTTGATCAGCTTATAAGGTTGTGATGATGCACTCAGGCAATTATATAATAACTGTGACAGACCTACAATCACCTGTTATCCATCCTATAATACACCAGCTAAATGTGCCCAGTCGGCAAGCTCTCTACTGAATCTTACTGATGTAAGCAGGCACCTACATGTATAGCGAGGGAAAACAAATATTCAGACATTTTTATGTATTTGTATTTATGAACAGAGAAGTATGTCATTATTAGCATAAACAAAAGTTTTAAACAGTTAACTGATCAGGAAGAAGATGAGATGTGGGTGATATTGTGGGGTATTTTCGAAGACATATAAGCACCTTCAGTTTTTATATAAAAGGTTCTTACCCAAACTGTCCACACAGTTGGAAGCATAGCGTTATTCTAAATGTCTTGGTATGCTAAAGCATTAAGATTACCTTTCACTTGCAGTAAGGGGCCTAGCTCAAACCCTGAATACCTGTTGTCCATATCTGAGTCCGTACTTTAGTCCATGTTTGGTCCATATTGTGTGTATGTGTGTATACGTGTATATAAATAAATATAAAACCAACCTTAAATAGTTAGGTTTGTTGATGCTTGTTGATGAAGGTTTGCCTGAGGTGAAAGAATGCTTCGATCAGGCACACATGTAATGTCTCCAATCACTTTTGCACAATGCGGTTTCAGATATATATGCATGAGGCAAGAGGAGCTCATTTTGTTTTACTGAGCACATGTCCCATATCCAGCACATTAAGGCTCATGCACTCATGTTTATACAACAGAAATTTTCCCATTTGTGCCAAAACCTGATGTTAAAGGCTTAGAGTCTATGTTTGGATATACACTGCTCAGGCATAACATTAAATCTGCCTAATATTGTTTAGGGCTCCATTATGCTGCTAAAATATCTCTGCCTCATGAAGGCGCGGACTCCACAAGTCCTCTGAACGTGTGCTGTGGTATCTGGCACCAAGACGTTAGAAGCAGTTTTTCTGTAAGCATTAGAAGCAGTGTTTCTGTAAGTCCTGTAGTCCAACACTAGTTAGTCCAACACATCCAAAAGATGCTTGATCAAAATGAAATCTGGTGAATTGGGGAGTCAGCACCATGAACTTTATGTCACGTTGCTCAAACCACTCCTGAACCCTTTCAGCAGGCTGTAATGTCTTGCTGAAAGAGGTCACTGCCACTAGGGTACCCTCAACATGAATGTGTGTATTCGGTCTGTGGTAGTGTTTAGGTAGGTGATGTGGGTCATAGTAACATTCAAATGAATGGCAGGACCCTGCATCAGCCTGTCTCCATTGACCTGTCTTCTTTCTATGGTGCATCTCTTGTGCCATGCCTTCCCTAGGTAAGTGACACACACATACCTGGCCATGTGAAAGAAAACGTGATTCATCAGATCAAGTCCCGGGCTTCGGTTGGTGGACAGAGGTCAGCATGGTTCAGACACATTTCTATCACAGCCAGCATGAACTTTTTTGGCAGTTTGTGCTACAGTAGATCTTCTGCAGGATCAGACCAGACAGACCAGCCATTGTTCCCCACATGCATCAAGAAGTGACTGTTCGCTCGCTGCCTGAATGATCCCCCCCTTTGACAGGTGCCACTGTAACGAGATAGGTGAAGTGAGGAACATTGGCTGTCGGTGATTTTAACGTTATGGCTGATGGGTGTATGCACTGGAAGTATGTTAAATAACAAAAACAAAGTAGCCTGAATACTTGTTTCCCCTCCCTGCGTATATTGTGTGACTAAAAAAACATTCGGCGTCTCTTTATATCATTGACAAATCACAATAATCACAGTCAAATTGGTTCTGTTGTAGATGAGGAACAACCTGTTATTTAATAGCTCAGCCAGTCAGGAGGAAATCTCTCTGTGTCTGTTTCTCTCTCATAAGTAAGAACTATGGATCCTTTTACTCTTTACCATATTGTAGTGACTTAGTTGCTTTCCTTTTTCCACATTTTTTCTTCCTGTTACCTTGTGCATTTTAAGTGGATAGCTCAGTGCTCATTTCAGTGTTGATGATCACAGAAGCAGTAGTTAGTTAGTGTGCCGCTTTTTAGTTTGCATAACACCATTTCAGGCCTATAAATATTTAACAACATGGAGAAAGAACATCTTTAGACTTCTTAAATGTCAGACAGTGATGATTACCATCATCGAGATCTCTTAAAGTCTAAAGTATGTGTAGAACATAGCCTAAAAGCAGATATATTTATCTTTCACACAAATATTAATTTCCTAAAAATGCTTTTCTGTTGTTACATATTATTGCAGTCCAGCTCTTTCCCATGGGGTGAAAATGTTCCTGTTACGGTATCTAGCAGCCCTTAAACACACTCATTTGTTCAGAACAAGTAAATTCCTGTCCACTGGCAAAGACGCAGCTACCATTCCCATTGAACTGAAGGAGGCTGGTTATGTAAGGGCCTCTTATGCTGTCATCTTGCAAATGAAGATTTATATCGGAGGGTGAACCCGCTCGCATGAAGGCAACCATGACACCGAGGTTAAAAGAGACAAGATTTAGGAGCTGCAGTGTCGATGGGCTTTTTTGGCATGCCTCCAGGGCAGAAATAAGCCACATTAGAGGATTAGTCTTTGGGTTTGAAACTTCACTGCACTGTTAAATATAAGGTTGGTGTCCTTGAAATCATGCTTGTCAAACATGTTTCAGGCTGTGCATTTATAAACTACAAACTGTGTAGGCCCGCATGACTGCAAACTTTATGACTGACAGTGCAGCAGGAATGTCTCCCCTCAACTTACAGCTGGAAAGGAGAGTTTTACTCTTGTCAAGTGAAGAAAGCTTAGGCTGTCTGCAGTGATCAACGGATTCTCTGAAGTCGTTCTTTTCTTATGGAGCAGCAGATGCAGTGCTTGGAGACACGTGAATGTAAAATGTGTTAAATAGTGCTGAACCTCTGCTGAACCATCTCCCCCTCAGGCCCCTGATGTTGGACCATAAGATCAGAACCACAGACTGTCATCTACTGGTTATTACACTTAGATATGGCGAGATGTTTATTTTTTAAATCCTGTTTATTCTGCGAAATCTCAGTAAATGTAGCCTAATGTTTTTTTTTCCTTTTTAATGCTGCAGTCACACTGGATGGTTGGAGGACCAGAACAGAAGGGAGAACATATGGGTTATTTGATAATGAAAAATGAGCTCTTAAGTATGATCAACACATCTGAAGCTCTGATATGATAAACTGTAATTTAGCTCAGAGAGTTGAGTTGAGTTGATTTGGCTGAGCTGAGGAATGTTCCTAAAAGCTGGCTGGGCTCCTCACGACTTGAATCAAGGCAATCAGAGAGCACTCAAGCTGAACCTCTACATGATTTTAGCGGAATAATTTCCCGTGTCGCTTGCTGCTTTTACGTGCTGGATGTGTTACTATGATGTTCAAAGTTTAGCTGTCTGATTGTGGAGTCAGATGTGAGAAGTGTCAGATGTGAGAAGTGTCAAATGTGAGAAATGTGTTTCCTCCCCTCCTCATACTGAATATGTGCTCTTCTCTAATGAGGCAAACTGTGGACCAGGGCCATGTGCCAGTCATTGAATCTTTCTTCTGGCCCAATGTGGGGAGGATGATATATTCACACAGATCTGCTCATAAAATCTGAGAAACGAAGGAGAGTGCAAGTCCATCTGTCTCTCTGCTCTCGTTGTTTAAACAACTGGCACCACTTCAAAAGGTCACATACTCCTATAGGAAAGGGCAGATCTGGTTAAGCACAGAACGCAGTCCCTCGGTCTCTCTCTCACAGTCTCTCTCTTTCACGTTCTCTCTCTCTCTCTCTCTCTCTCTCTCTCTCTATCTCTTTTACTCTCTCTGTCTCTCTCTTTTACTGTCGCTTTCATTCTCTCTCTCTCTCCCTCTCTCTCTGTCTCTCTCTAGACCTCCCAGTTTTCGGTTCAGTAATTTTTTTCCCCGGATGGTTTGGTGGAGAACAATAAAACTCTATCACCATCAATTACGTAATAAAGATACTTTTAGCAAATGCCATAGCTCTATAAATCATGACCCACATAGGCTTGTCTGATTCTTATTTTCTTTTTGGCATGGCTGGAAGATCTGTCTTTAAGGCACATCAGAAATTCAAGATCAGATAGATGGGTAGACAGATGGGTGGGTTGATAGATTATTCATATATTATTATTCATATATTTGGAAAAAATCATAATAATTAACCCTAATTAACGTTTGTACATTTAAAACACTTCCATCCAACCATTTTCTCATCCAAACCCGAGGGGCACTGAAGCCTATTCCAGCGTCTTTTGGCAAAAGGTCGATAAACACCTTGAACAGACTGCCATAAATCACAGGACAGACACACAGACAACCACACTCATACCTAGGGGCAATTTAGCATCTCCAGTTCACCTGACATGTCTTGGACTGGGAGTAAACTGAAGCGTGTGGTGGAAACCCGCATAGACACACAGAGAACTTGCAAACTCCTCACTTTTTGCCCTCACTGTACAGGAATTGAACTCAAGACCTTCTTGCTATGAGGCAAAAGCCCTAACCACCGAGCTGCTGTGCCATCCCCACTGGTTACATATTACATATTACTACATTAAACATTTAGGTATTAAGACAAAGTGAGGACATTTTTTTCCTTTAACACAACCCAATGAATTTACGCATTTTTAACATGGCCATAGTCAGGCTAACTGCCCTTTTTCTCTGCCATCACATGCTGCAGCTACAGGCCAGTTGATGGTGATTGTGTCAAGCTGTGGACAGCTGACTTGGCAGCCTGGCAGTTGTGGGGCCAGATTGACTTTCTTTGTCATTGGAATAGTTATTGTTTAATTGAGGTCTCTTGGACAGCCCATCCATCACAGATGTTAATCATATCAAGTGCTCACACCTCCCTGAGAACCCACCACACACCCAGCCATTTCCTCACCAATGGCCCTGCAATAAATCTAAATATTGTAATCTGCTCAGATATCCTCAAAACGCAGCCAGCGCTGAAAATGAGCCCGGCTCTGCACACAAGGATGCTGCGGCTTTGGTAATGGGGAATAGAACGTCATCACGAAGCACAGCCCAGTTATTTTCACACCTGTTGTGTTGCTGATGAGCTAAATACAAGCTAGCTGTTGATTGAATCTCAAATTGCATGACAGTAAATGCAGCAAGTGAAAATCATCCGAGTATCTTCTCCCCTGCCAGGCTCTTGACTCAGTTAGCAGTGTCTGTCTGCCATAACACTGACACGGGTTCCACCTGCGACACTGTTTGACTGTCTGGCAACATCTATGTCATGATCTATGCATATATGTATTTATGTATGTATCTATTAGTTTATCTGTCTGTATGTATTTGTCTGTCTGTCTGTCTATCTGTCTATCTATCTGTCTGTCTATCTGTGACTCTCTTTTGACTCTCACACTGTTTGTGTGTGCGCTTGTGAGTGTGTATGTGTGTATACGTGTTTGTGTGTGTGTGTGTGTGTGTGTGTGTGTATGTGTGTATGTGTGTATGCGTGTTTGTGTGTGTGTGTGTGTGTGTGTGTGTGTGTGTGTGTGTGTGTTCATGGAATGAAGCAGACAGTTCTGTTCGGTCCCTGCTGAGGGCTGGAAATAGCAGAGTGTTTTTGCGGTGCGGAGGCTCAGGAGAGCAGGCCTGGGATTTGGAGAGGTGTTACAGAACTAGAAGGACTCGTATGACTAACATAGACCAGAGGGATGTCAGAGCAAGACCATTCACATGTCTCTTTCACCTCTATTTTTGGTTATTGTTGTCTTGTGGCTGCCTGTGCACATGCACCTGCATGCTTGGTGCACTCCAGCTGCAAAGAGCACCAGTGACAGAACATTTTATGCCCCTTTGAGAGATGTTTCTTTTTTTTTTTTTTTTAGTTCAAAGCCACTTTTGAGAGCAAGCTCTTGGTGAAGGATGTTGTTAAAACCAGACATCTAGTGCAGGGATAGCAAGCAGCTCACATACCCTAACCTTTTTTTCCACGCTGACATTCTTGATTATTAAATTGTGTCTTCTTCTGTCTGTAAGCTTTATAACCCTTCATAATGGATGTGTATAGTACAAGACAAATGTGTGTCTGCGTGGGGGTGGGATGCAGCGGCATATGTAATTATTGCTTACCTGAGACCACTGAATCCATTCAACATAGCAGTTTGTAGGTTTAAATTACAGTACTGTGTACTGGGCCAGAGTTCATGTCTGGTGTGGAGCATAGTAAAATAAATACTTTGCTCAGCTTTTGGTGCTGTTTGGTCCTGCATTTTCAGTCCTCCTCATTTGAGGTTTTGAACATCAAATCCACACTTTCTTTGGAAACTGTTGACAGAATTATGACCAAAAGGGGAAAACTAGAGTTGAAATACAGTTGAGAATATCTTTAACTGATAGTAACTAATAACTGAGTTAGCATTGCTCACAAATTACTAAAGCCTTGCTTGATGTGATATGTTTGGCTTGCTTCATCAAAGTTACTTGAAATAAACTGAGATAAAAATATTTTTCATTCATAAGCTGATCATATAGACCTTTGTGCTGCAGTCTGATTCATTCATCATCTCTCATCTGTCACCAGCTCTCATCTGTGTGTGTGTGCGTGTGTCACAGAGAGAGAGAGCTTTCGTTTGAGAGTTTGAGCTGGGAGTGTACGAACATACATGTCATGATGCTGCTGCAGTTTATTTCATACCTCAGGCGTGACCCATTATCTTCTAAAAAAGCCAATCATGACGGTTCCCCTTTAATAATGTGACCATTCAGAACCGCAGTAAAGCGTTACACTTTACATTACTGTGTGCAACAACTGCCTAGTGACAGTTTCTTACTTGTGCGCCTCTCTCTCAGATTGCAGGGCACATTTGAGTGGAATGTTAAGCAGGATTCTCATTTATTCAGATTAAATATGGTTCTTTTAGGGTCTGTGAAATACCAGCCTGGTGGGCTGCCAACAAACAGCCATGCAGCCCCGATCCAGGGTTCTAACAATTTCATCAGGGTGACTCTTATTCTTGATCCAAATGCCTTAATCCAAAAGATGATAATACAATGACGATGACTGCGCAGAGACGATGACTGTGGCCATGAGTAGCGATTAGTTCTCCATCAAGCATTCATTTAAGTGACTCTGGGACTATTTTATATCCAGATACTTTCTTGCTTTTGACTCAGTAGGCTGTTTGTCTAGATGGCTGCCCAGACATAGCTGTAACATTTGTTACTGCAATCTTACCGGAATCATAAGGAGGTACTGATCTTATTTCTTAAGGGTCTCTGGTGCAGATTAGGACACCAAGTTTATTTGTCTATTCAGGACTTGCTACCCTGGAGCCACTGCTGGTGCAGCAGTTCAATGTGTGTGGGCCTCCGAGGCAGCTGCTGAAGTTCGATGGGATGACCAGCTTGCTCCACTAATGCATGAATTTGGGAAAGATTTTGTGGCCATGCAATAAATTCCCGTCTGATAAGGATGATGAGATTGATGATGATTGTGATAATAATAAAGTTCAGCTTTGTCCTTTCTGCTCTGCTTGTTCATCTCAAGCGCTCCAGGGCTTGACAGCTGTGATGTCAGCACGACAAAACATTCCACGGTCTGGTTTGGAATTCTGTAGTTCCTGCTATAAAGGGAGATGGCTAGCAACACCAAGTGAGAGGCAATATAGTCCCGAGAGAAGGTCACTTCTCTCCCAAAAATTCTGTTCTGGGAGAGTCAGTACTCTGGTATTTTCCCTCCAAATTTGTAAATGGTGTAAAACCCTCCAAATGGTGTAAAAACTTCCCCTTTTCAATAACCAAGAACTTTTACCTCCTAGTCACAATGTCAGTGAGGGCTTTCAATGACACATTTATGCCAAGGTGAGCCTGGGGAGGGGAGACAATCTCCATTTCAGTATCCTAATCTACATTATGACCATTATGACTAATTGCTGCCTATCCTTCCATAAAAGTGTGTGTGTGTGTGTGTGTGTGTGTGTGTGTGTGTGTGTGTGAGTTTTGTCATTGTGGTGCAGGAGAGAGCATAACTGTTCTTGTGCTCTCTAAGGGCCTTTTGGTTTCATTGCGATCACCACGGAGCAACAATGTCAGAAGAAGAAAATGGGTAAAGCCTCGCAGAGTTCCCAGAGAAGTGTGGGCATAAATTGGTCAGGAAAATTTCAGCAATTGTAAGTTGGAATCATTTAGAAGGAAAGAATCTTAGATGACCTCTGGTTGGCCTGAAAGCAAAAGGAATGGCAGTTACACTGAGAACAATACACAATTGACCACAGCAGTCATTTTCACACCTAACTGTGATGTTTAGAGAAGGAAGTTTCTGTGTATGTTCCCAAGAACAGCAAATCATTAGTGCGGTACAGAGGTGGGAGCTGGGGCTGTGTCTCTGCAAATGCTACTTTGTAATTACGCATTGTCAAAGAAATCATGAGTGGTGAATTTGATCTTATCTGCCAAAAATACGAATCTGTAGACAAGGTGGCACAACAAGACAATGATTCCAAGCATGCAGCCAAAGTAACTCAAGACAGTGATGGTACAGTGTGTGACCTAACAAATGGAATGACTTGAATCTCTCTGAAAGTATTTTGGCATTTTGAGTCCATCAAAAGAATCCTGATTACCTTGGGGGGTTTAATTCCTCCAAGAGGAACAGGCCAAAAATGAACAGTTAGCTAATTACTTTTTCTGTACACATCTCAACAATGCCACGACCCAGAGCAGCTTTGCAAAAGAAAATTAAGTTGTGGCTTCTAAATATTTTTCACTAGTTTATAAATACATGCTTTTTTGTTGACATTTATAACTATGAAGTCGAAAGACATTGTGTATAAAATGCACTAGAAGCACATTAAATAACACAAACTAAAGCAGGGGTGCCCAAACCTGTCCAGAAAGGACCGCTGTGGGTGCAGGTTTTCGTTCCAGCAAAGCAGGAGGCACACCT
>JBBPCX010000018.1:11013439-11029325 GCA_037974365.1 Hydrocynus forskahlii | reverse complement strand
TGTGTGTGTGTGTGTGTGTGTGTGTGTGTGTGTGTGTGTGTGTGTGTGTGTGTGTGTGTGTGTGTGTTTGTGTGTGCATGCACATGTGTGAGTGTTTGTGTGTGCATGCACATGTGTGTGTGTGTGTGTGTGCATGCACATGTGTGTGTGTGTGTGTGTGTGTGCATGCACATGTGTGTGTGTGTGTGTGTGCGCACATGCATGTGTGTGTGTGTGCGACATGCGTGTGTGTGTGTGTGCGCACATGCGTGTGCGCTTTTGCGTGTATGAGCCTGAACGTGCTGGACTGGGTTGTTAATTGATGCAGGCCGTTTTATAGACTTTGTTCAAACAATGGAAGTGTGTTAGATGGCAAAATTAATAGAATACCAGTTCCTGCATTCTCGACAGTGTCAAATCTGTGCATTGTCATAGTGAATTGTGCGTGTTTTTTTTTTGTTTTTTTTCATTCTTCCTTTACAATTTGGAAACTACCGCTGACCTTTGTAGCGACAAGTGAACTAGTAGAAATGTTCCAAAATTGCTTAAAATCAAATGTCTGGGCACGTTAATGAGTTTTTATCGCGTTAACGCATTATTTACTTGACACAGACAATTATTTAAAAAGTGCGCAATGCACTTCTTTTGAATAAATTATTGAATTTTGCGTTTTCTGCGATTAATCACATTGTTGTTGTTTTTTTTTTTTGGTTTTTTTTAATAATCATTGCCAAGCATTAGTCTTTACACTAACTAACATTGAAAAAGAAAGAAAATTAAGTTCAAAATTTAAGAGATTTTTTCCTCCCCTGTAAAGTTTTGGATATTTCTACTTCAGAAATTGCTATAAAATACAATATTATAATAATGTATAAAAACCCCACGCAGTAGGATATATTAAATTGTGGATTAGCCAGTATAAAAACATACACACGCACACACACACACAGTGAACTTAGCTTTGTTTTCAAGGACTGTTCTCTAAGAGTTATTAAGTTGTCAGTCATCTGTCACACTCACGCATAAGAAACAGCAAAGCTGTGCAGCAGCAGCTTTAGAGTTACAAACACAACAGGCCCAGCTTCAAACCAATACTCAGTCCCAGGCCTGTCCTCTGTGTGTGTACTGTAATTGCGCTTTCCCACTTGCTTGCAGGGTTCCGTCAACGTCTACAAAGACCTGGTCAACCACTATGGCAGAGTGTGTGGGTAAGTCACGCCAGGGTATAATGGGCACTTTACTGCTTTCATGACGTAAATAATATTATCAGAAATGTTTTTGGTCCTTTTTATGTGTGTGTGTGTAATGGCAGTCACTGAACATTTTTGAAGAAATGTATCCTTCTCATCATTTTATCAGTAGGCTTGTGAGAATGCAGCTCCAATTAGATGCCCGCAGGAATTCTTACTGGTGTAGGAAAAAATCAGATTGAAAGCTTTATCTGCTGAAATCTTGAGGTAATTTGGTTCCCTCAAATAATGCTCAACCATTTCAAAGAGTACATGTCAAGCCTGCGTGTTTTATTCGGCCATCTGTGCCTTTTTGGTCTGTTTAAACAACTTTATTCTAATGACTTCTCTAACTCCTTCTAAAGCTTTTAAGCTAGAACAACCAAACCTAGCTTCAGGCATGTGGCCCATTTTCTCCAAACTGCTCTCCTTCTTTCAATTTTAAAGCCACGGCACCAAACTTTTATATGGGGCTTGAGGCTATTGGCCCAGAATATGGCACTGCTCTCCATATGGATGGCCTCACTCACTTCTCTTCCATCTCTTTCATCCCTTCTTTTTCAAGCCCGTCATCAAATTTTAAAGGCTTTCCTTCTGTTTTTCTGTTATTTCTTGTGTTCATTCACTCAGGTTGGTAAATTGGCTTTTAACCGTTATTCTAGCTTTTACACTAAAATGTTCCTGCCGGTTACACACGCCTGTCAGCACACAGTGTTCTCTTTTTTACACACACTAACAGGCCTTCGTGCGCTCTCCTGGACTTTTTCGTAATCAGGCAACGATAGCTGCTCACAGAGCCTCTAGTGTGTGTTGATTTAGCTCAGCTGCTGCGCGATGGGCAGCGAGATTAGCTTGTGTTTGATACCATTGCCTACTGCCCAGAGATCAAAGGAAGGAGGGAGGCACTAGGCTCGCCGTGTTCCATCCGAGCCGAGCGGAGGAACTGAGAGGGAAGATTGGAGAGGGGAGGGTGGCTGGATTTAGTGCTCGGACCGGAAAGGAAGGGGGGGGTGGGGGGTTACTAAGTTTTAAATGTGTGGATATATGTCAAAAGACATTACTCCAGCTTTCAATTAGAGTAATCCAACAGCCTGAGACTGCTCCCCAAAAAAGCCTTTGAAATATATATCACTGTACTGCTCTCTGAATTATGCCCTTGTCAGCTTCCAGTGCATGATTATCAGTCATCAAAAGCATAGAGAAGTTTCACAGAACTTTCAGCACTTCTAGAGCCACTCGGCTCGCACTGACCAGAGAGCAGGGACGATTTTTTTTTTCTCATTTATGGTTTACAGGTGTATTGTTTTAACTAACTTCCACTGAACTAGTTTAACAGATGCTGTTTGTTGGAAACATCTCGAAATGTCTGGCTGCAGACCAGAAGCCCTAAGCATTCTTAAAGAGGCTTCCTTCACAGTGAGAAGAGTAACATTGCCACAGATTGCAGGGCTTCTGGGATCACTGCCATGGCATCTTGGCCACTGGGCATCTGCGTCCCCAAGGGATTCAGAATCTCTAGAGAACACATTTTTTTTTTACTAGCAGACCATTAGAACAGGTGCACCCCTAGACAAACTGCATCCGGCATTAGTGTTTCTGTCCTTCTGGCCTAATAACGGCCTGTGGGGTGTACAATTTCAGAAAATGAAAGCCGTAATCACTAGCAGCATAAACTATAGCCTCCCCATTAGGGGGAAGCTTCTGAAGATTGTGTGGTGTATTTCATCATTTTAGTTTTTACCTGTAAGGTTTTGTATCCAATTATCACTGCTTAATAAAGATGTCCAATTATCTGCTCTTTCCTGCAAAACTCATTCTCATTAAAAAGTTAATAAGCACAAGTTTCCATACATGGAGAAGAGAAGGCCACGGAACACACACCCTCGTAGTAATCATTCACACACATAGTAATTGTTTGATAAGAATTACCCACAGCTCAGTATGGAGTCATGAACAGTAATACAGAATTTACACATAATCTCCGCAAGTCACCTTTAGGGGCTGACTTTGACACGAATATGAAGCAAGCGTGTATCGTGGCAGAGAGATGGTGTGGATCAACTGGACAGAGAGATGGTGGGTCTCTAAGGGGCTTAAAGTGTTGGACTCAATCTACAGCTTTGTCTGGGAGATGTTGTGTATGTGTGTAGGGGCACATGAGAGATAGTGTGTAAATAAATCGTGTTATTCCCTTGTCTGTTAATATTGACTAAAAAAGAACTGCTGTTTCTTATTACTTTATCCACTGTGTGTGTGCATGTGTACACATGTGTCTGTGCGTGTGTGTGCTTTTCACAGTTATTATCTAGGCAGACGGCCAGTAGTGGTGGTAGCTGACCCAGACATGCTCAGGCAGATTATGGTGAAGGAGTTCCATAGGTTCCCCAACAGAATGGTGAGTATTATTTACATTCTCACACACAAACTAAGACCCAAACTCGCACACAATGTCAGGCATATGTCCCAATACTTATGTGTGGTGCTGGACATTTGTTTGCTGGAAGAACATTGTGTTCACTCCCTGTCCACTGTATTAGATCTAACCTGCTGCTCTAAAGTGCAGATGTAAAGTTATGGATCATAATTTATCTGATGCTGCACTGTTTGTATTAGTCAACCTGTCCTTCACCTGTTAGCTGGATATTTTTGGTTGGTGGACTATTCACTCACAAGTACTAACATGCCACTGTAATTTCAGTGTCATTGCTGTGCTGAGAATGTGCCACCACCCAAATAATTCCTGCTCACTACTGATACGTATAGAGGTCCTCAATGTTGATGCCTGGGGTAAAGGGGGCAAACAAATGATGCAGAGACAGATGGACTAAAAAGTAAAAAGTACCCATATAAGGTAAATAAAGCTGATACAATTAAGTATGGTGTACCCATTGAAGTAGCTCGTCTTTGTGAGCCATTTAAAGGTTTGGAGATTTATTATTGTTGTTATTCGTAACTATTCAAAAACATGTAATCAAAGAGAAAAGAGCTTTATACAGCCAGGGTCTTGTGTTTTTTTTTCCTCTTTTTTCTGTTAAATAAGGACACACACGAACACACACACACACACACACACACACACACACACACACACACACACACACAAACACACACAGATTCAGAACGTCAGTACATTACAGACTCTTGAACCGTAAGCAGCAACATTCTTAGCTAACAGATATAGTTATGTCATAATCATGTATTATTAAAAAGATATATAATAATCCCTAATCTGCATATATAGGAAGGAGAACCAAAAGGGATGTGTGTATGTGTGTATGTGTGTATGTGTGTGTGTGTGTATATGTGTGTATATGTGTGTATATGTGTGTATATGTGTGTGTGTATATGTATGTGTGTGTGTGTGTGTGTGTGTGTGTGTATTTTGAGAAGCTTCAGTGTGGCCAGAGTTGAAGCCCTGCATGGCTTCTGGCCTTTCAGCTCCATCAGGCCACTGAGGTCACTGCTAATGATCACATGACTTATTTATCAAAGCACAGGGGCAGGTCTCCAGCTTGCCTTGGTCTGTGAGCAGAGCCTGCTGGGTAATGCCAAAGGGGAATGATGACAGCAGGACCAAATCAATACTGAGACTGTCTGCAGTCCTGCATCTAGTGTATGCTTTTCCATGTTTAAAAACCCAGTAGTTTATAAATACTGTATCTCAGCCAGTGACCCGCACTCTGTTATGCTAGATGACTTTGGTCAGCATGGTGAAAATGGCTGTGTGTGTGTGTGTGTGTGTATGTGTGCGTAAGTTTTACTGAGCAGCTCACAATACGCACACCATCTGTGACAGACAGCGGGAGAAAACTCATAAAGTGGATCACCATGGTAGCCCAGAAACAAACACAGTGTGCTGGCTTCTGTGCACACAGATACATACTGTACATTTACATCTTTGGATTTACACACTTACATACAGACACACACACACTTCTAATCAATAGAGCTGAACCAGCACTCTGCTCCAGTAGTCTGGTTTTAGTTGTCTTTACTAGACCTCCTGTCTCATTCTCACACAGCAGACCTGGGCGGCACAGCACAGACTAACAGATGGACAATTGCTTTAATTAACCATATTAAGTCAGACAGAGCTATTGGTGCAAGAGAAGTAAAGTTCCTTCTTATAAAAGAACAAGCTTCAGACAGAACCCCTGTGATGCAGTCCCTTTGTTAAAGGGATTCTGTAATGGATTATAGAGGTCATGTTAAAGATGGCTGTGTCTAGCTTATTTGGCCTTGCTTTCAACTCGCTTCATCTTCATCACATATGCCTTTCAAAGGCATGAGGACACACCTTTCCATGGTGCAGTACAGTGCAAGGACAAAAATATTAGGACATGAGGATCATTGTCATTTAATCTTTAATTTTTATTCTTTATTGTACAATTTATAGACTGACTGCTGTAACCTTGCATGGTTCTTCCAGGACTTAAATGCATTTGTTATTAAAGCTAGCGTGACTCCTGAAATTGCTTTTCACTGAAATCAAACATTAGAAAACCTCAAGGTTATTAACTGGGTAAGGAGGTCTATGCCACACTGTATCATTCTGACCCATTGAGATTTCATGGGTTTGGTATGCAGAGCCATAGATCATAGTTTCATTTAATAGCTATAACACTGATAATACACCATGCTAAACAATGTTATTTCGATCAGTTTATTTTGAGTAACACATCATGGACAAGACAGTAAAATAGAGGATGGTCTCTTAAAATAATATTGCTTATCAGCTAGTCACTTGTGCAGCAAGCTCAAAAGATAGCCCGCTAACATTTATATGACAGCAACTTATGCCATGTTTGTTCTGCTCCATCACGATCTAAATAGCTGGTTTATTAGTTATTCCCAAATCATTGCATAAAAATTATGCAAATAGTATGTAAATATGGGCAAATAACACATCACGGAGTTTTTCAACATATGAAAAATGTTAGCTACTAATCATATTGACTAGTAAAATAATCTAATGTGTTACATGTGACTAATTATTTTTAATTGCTTTGTGTAACTGTCAGGAAACAGTTTCTTCCTTCAGTCCATTTGACTCATCAGTCAGAAAACACACACACACACACACACACACACACACACACACACACACACACACACACACACACACATCCCTTAACTGCACTTCTTTCTTCTCCTGACACAATGCATATACACACTGAACTGTTCTGACACTGTAAATACCCCTTTATTTATTGTATACTGCACATTCACTGTCCTGGCATTATCTGCACACCTATTATTTATTGCTGTCTTCCTTTATATTTGCATTTTTGAATGCTAAATGACTTTGCTGCTAGAAAACAGTATCTGTCATAAAACTGTGTTCATTCAACATTGTACTGTTGCTGCTTTTGTGTACTGCACTAAATGTTATCTTGTCCTTTTGTGTTCTTGCTGTTGAGTTTTTCTTGAACTCTCTCTATTGCTCTTTCTTTGCACTCTGTGTATTTTGTCCTGCCACACTTATGTAGTTAGGTGGTGTTCTGTTTTTGTTTTTGTGCTGCACCATGGTCCTGGAGGAACGTTGTTTCCTTTCACTATGTACTGTTTATGTGGCTGAAATCACAATGATCCTATTTGACTTGACATTATTTTGTATTTTGCTGCAAAGCCTTTCTTGGCTGTGGCAACTTTCAGATGTCTACAGGCAGTATTTTTGCATCATTGTGACTCATTCCTGTCCGTAAACCATCTTCAGTTCCCCAAGATTATGAGGGTCTCACTAATAGACTCTATGTGGGAATCTCATAAATATTGATTTTGGGGTTCAGGAGATTCTAAGGCTTGGCTAGGATCATACAAGCACCTTTACCTTCTTTTTTGGAAACCAGTCTTGATTTAGTGTGGCTTGTCTTGTTCAAACCATGAGATTACATTCTCTCTACAATACTAACCCAGCACATTACACCATCAGTGTTTCATTTGATGATGTGTAATGCAACAGTACTGTTAGTAGAGAATATATCCACATATCATGATGCTCCTACAGCTTTCCACTGTGAGTATGGTGTTCTTGGGATCATAACCACAACCCCTCTTTCTCTGAATATGATGAGCTGAGTTATTGCCAAAGATGTGGTGTTGTCTGGTTTTTTTTTTTTTCGTCTGACCAGAGTACATTCTTCTGAAAGAGTTCTAATTTGTCTGAGTGCTTGAGGTGATTGCAGTGGAGTTTATTGTTTTTCGTTGTGCAATCTTGCATGATGTACCTGTCCAGGGATGATTAGTTCCTTGAAATTTCCAATTGTCTATTTTCTAACCAATTATACTGATAGTCATGTTTCTGAAAGGCTTTTCCATGAAGGTGTTGTTTAATTATGTGGCCTGTTAGAAGCTCCTTTGCCTTTTCCACTGTTGCTATTTGTTGTTGGAGATCTTCCCCATATATGAAAACATCTTTTATCATTTTTGCAGAATTCATATCTAGAACTTGATTTTTTTTAAATCAGTTTTGTATTTCAAACATGCTTATGAGAGCAGATTGTTATTCATATTTAAAAGCACAGAGTCAAAAGACATTATGTGTGTAAATTTGCAGTGGATATATGCACTGGATGTAAAATAAATAAAATTAAAATGGTGTGCAAACACTTGTTTCCCCTCTGTAAATGGTGGGTATTTTTTTGGTGATTGAGACTGTCTGTGTTACCTTAATACTTGCCAGGTTTGTCAACCAACTGATTAAGCTATGTTTAGCACATAACATTTTCAGTCTTTCCTCACAATAGGTTTCATTTTAGAAATCTTCTGGTTGTCTTCAGACACTCAGGGCAGCCACTAAACCCATGATTGACAGTCTGTTAATACTGAGGAACGAACAGTGGAAGCGAGTGCGCAGCATCCTCACACCGTCCTTCAGCGCAGCCAAGATGAAAGAGGTAAGCCCTCTTCCTGTCCTTTGTTTCCTCGCCTTCCTTTTGTTATTGAAATCTGTGATGTGTGAAATGTGATCAGAAGAGACTCTTGTTCAAAGAGTGAGAAATTGCAGGTAAGAATGTGATTAGCTGAATCAGATTATTGGTTCAGAACAAAAGCTTGGTCCCTCATATTTCGTAGGCATTTGGAGAACCTCTAGAAGAAATAGAATAACTAGTAGTCTGTAATCACCATCACAGGGTTCGTACTGGCTCCATAATGATCATTATGACAATTATGAAAGGTCAGATAAACTGCTATGTGTTGCCCTGCCCAACACATCCTCACACACACACACACACACTCACACACACACACACACACACACACACGTCTAAATAGCTCATAGTATCTTTCACCTTCTCTTTTCCCACATCTGGAGTGTTTGAAGTGCGAACTGCATCAGTGGAAAGGAATGCACATCCATCTTCTGTTCTGGCCTTGAGGAGGGCATGCTATTGGAAATAGACTGCTGGTGTGAAATTCTCAGCAGGGTCAGAACAGTAGCATGAGCACACACAAAAGCACACAGTATTGAATGGGACAATTATATGAGGTGTAGAGCTATTCGAAAAGCATTCCATTTCATCTGTCTGATAACCATGTGTCTTGTCAGGCAGCACAGTCCCCCCAGCCTGACCTCCCCGCCCCCCTCAGTACCTGTTTAAACATGCGGCATGACATTCTGGCTGCCTTTATGGAATAGCTTATGTCTGAAATAAGAGAAAAAAATGATGCACATAACACTTAGATGTTATTGCTTTCTAATTACATAATTGCATGTTTAATTATGTATTGAGTTACGCATTGAATTACATTTACCTTTACTTCTGCACTACTGATTTTACTGTTTGTTTTAATGTCAGGCAGTGTCAAACAAACAGATAAGCCGAACGATATGTAGACTATTTTTTTCTCCCCATGAGACAAGACTATGCATGACAATCATTTTTCATCAAGTTCAAATTAGACATTAAACTTGTGAACAAAAGAGCTAAAGAGCTTCAAATAAGAAAAAATAAGCATTGGAGGAAAAAAATTACAAGCATTATAGAATTATGGACATTATAACATGCATCTCAGTATGTAAAGGGAGGTTAAACAAAATACCAGACATGCCAATAATTGTGACAAATGATTTTAGTATGGTATTGAACTAATTAACAAGAAAGACGTTTTAATGGAATTTTGACAAATCTTTAACATTGTTGATAGACAGACAGGCCGACAGACAGACAGTCGGTAGGTCAGTAGATTAGTGAGGTGGTTAGTTAGTAGGTCAGTTATTTCAGGGGTCATTCTGTGGCATGCGTTGTTTCCACCATTGATGAGTTAAACACTTGCTAAAGTTTTGATGAATGGAACTCCACTCCATCGTATTCTCATCATGTCCTCCAAGCAGAGCATTAACTCCCAGCTCTGCTCCCTGCCTGCCTGCATGAAGAGCCTTACCAGACAACTTAATGAA
This sequence comes from Hydrocynus forskahlii, assembly GCA_037974365.1. NCBI lineage: Eukaryota > Metazoa > Chordata > Actinopteri > Characiformes > Alestidae > Hydrocynus > Hydrocynus forskahlii. Next base: position 11,019,716 of record JBBPCX010000018.1, on the reverse strand, counting down.
TGCTGAATGTTTTAGCCTAGAAAAAAACCCCGCTATTGTCCCCTGCCAGGCTCCTCAGATTAGCCTCTTCCTAGAGAGATAGAATTAGCTTTGGGGGTGTAAAAGCATGGCACTGTTTGCATCATATAAATTAGATTCATAGTGCATGTGAAATGGTTAATATGTTTGTGATGAGAGAAGTGTTATGAGAGAGATTTCAATCATTATATATACATACATATATGTGTGTGTGTGTGTGTGTGTGTGTGTGTAATCCCTCACACTTACACTGACTGACTCATTAACAATGGTGGTAAAATACTGACATCATATCAGATTAAATTCAGCATTTGGTGACATCAACCTTGAGAAAACCACAGACATCATCACACTTCTTCCCAGCCCCAGTATAGCATGGGAGAGTGAAATACTGGCTACATGGTGACACTGTTATAAATATTTTATGAGCTCGTAAACATCTTTACTGTCCACACCAAACCCTGCTTTTGAGCCTTGGCACTCAAGGCATGTTTGTTAACTTAATTACAGCCCATTGAGTATTATTCTTTTTTCCTTCTTTTTTTTTTTTTTTTTTTTTTTTTTGCTTTTAGACCTCGTCCCACAATGCAACTGCAAATGGAAATAAGTATGACTCAGTTGTACAATGACAGAGAGGCAGGGGTATTAAAACCTATAAGTATATGACAATCCGTCTTATTCCATCGATGTACCATGAATAGATTCAAATCTGCAACTTTCTTATTCATCTTTTGAAGCACTTCTCTATAGCTCTTTCTTATTGCTTGCTTTTTTTCATAAGGGTTTGATGCAGTATGTAAACTACCTGTTAACCGCACCTATTATGCTGAAGCTATAGAGCGTATTTCAGTCCAGACTGCCGTTTAAATGAAGCACAATACAGGACAACCAGTGAGATTAGAGGTCATTTGCATTTACGTCTAGAAGGCAGAGTAACAGAAACAGACTTTTCATTTTAACGGTTAAAGAGACGTTTGAAAATGATCGGGTAAAATGAATTAGGACCGTTGTAAGCATTAATGTCAAGGTCATAAGTGGAACTCAAGGAAAAAGATCAAATGTGCAGGATAAATATATACATATTTGGGCCATTCAAATATTGTTTTTATAAATAAGAGCAAGAAATGTGAAGAACTGTCTTGTAGTTTAAATATTTTCCCAGGATCATGCATCTAAGTCAGGGACTTATTAGTGACATTCATTTCTGAGAGTGTAGCTTGTGGAAAGTTCTGTGCTATTCTTATGCCAGACACTTGGCTGCATTCTAAATGTTCAACCTAGATGACTTTAGCGTATTTTAACACGTGTGTGTGTGTGTGTGTGTTTGTGTGTGCATGTGCACGTGCACTCTTGCCGCCTATATTGATTTTCATTAGTTGTGGTGGAGCTGCAGGAAGAGACAGAGGACACTGCTCCTGTCATCCTCCATCAGCTTCTCTAGTTTTCTTCATCTGCCTTCGAGCTCAACGCCGATTTGCTCTGATACTCTTCCTTATACCACACCACATCACGGCACACACACACACACACACACGCATATACTCACCTTGTAATGTAAAACTGACCCACTGCAAAGTACAGTGATTTTTTTTTTCCTTACCACTGATTCTTTTTTGATCACATCTACTTAAACCGCTTAATTGGTATAAGTATGCGCAAAACACTAAACAGACAGCAGTCTGTAGATATGACAGGTTTTATATTAATATCTTCTGCAGGTACATGCACATATTCACAACATTTCTGTGCATTTCTGTGTTTGTATGTAAATATAAATATGTATTATAAATGTAACAATACATAAGTGTTTAACTGCAACATATAAAACACAAAACTTAAGGTAAAATGCCCTGTAAGGGTGGTAATCTTAGTTTCTAAGTTAAATCTAAGTAGCCTTGAGCAATAGTTGATACTAAAACTGTCCTGAATGCTGCTTTTTGCAAAAAAAACACCCCATAGTGAAATGACAAGAGAAAATACATATTTTGATGTGATGCCTGAAAATTTGTGATCTCTTAAAATTTTCTATAGTTCTGTATAAATATGACCCAACACATAACCAAATGTTCATGCTTTCAGGTTAAACAGATTAAAGATTAAGCCCAAACAGATTTATAGTCATAAATTTAGTTAAAGAGAACTCAGTTATAGAAATCAGACAAAAATATTGTACTTGGTTATTTATTTATTTATTGAGGAACATGATCCAATATTATATATGTGTGAGTGGCCGTTCATGTGTTAAATTACAGTCAGATGAAAGTGAACGCCCTGTTTTGTTTGAAGAACAGGGATTACTTTTTTTTGTGGAAGTGTATCATGGCACAAACTAAGACGATTTCTGAGAACCTCTCCGGGAGTGGTCTACCAAGATCCCTCCAAGAGCACAGTGTTTAAGAGGCTGCAAGGTCATAAAGGAATCCAAGGTAACTTGTAAGGGACTTACACTGGCTCCACATTGGGATTCTGATGTTATTTTAGGTCATATTTCTGCAGACATATAGGTAGTTCTAAAGAGTTCCCAAACTTTCAAGCACCTCTATGTAAAATGTGAGATTGATTTTACACAGGCCCCGTGTGATTTTTTTTTTCCAGTGTGTTAAACAAAGCAAGTAAGCAGTAATTGTGCACAGGTGTGAGGATGAGTATGCATTTTCACTTCAACAAAATGTCCAAAGGTCCTCAAACTTTTGCATATGCCTATACAAGCAACATGGCCATCCACAATGGAGAAACTTTATTTTGCCGTTTAGCATTTTCTCAATATCAGCTAAATTGTTTTTTGATGATGTAGAACAATCACTGGGTTAGGTACGATGATTATATCAGATTATATCTGATCTACTCAGACTCCTTGCAGGAAGACAAAGTGAGGGTCAGTCTGAGCAGTAGTGAAGGAATGTTGAGTATTAGTATGTCTGGTCCATGTGCGGACAGTGGACTGTGGTCTGAGGTCAGTCAGGCTGCGCCGTGTTCTGGATTTGTCAGTCAGCCATGCTTCAATGCCGCACGAAAACCTGTAGGACTTGGACGGAACATATTGTGCGCTCTCTCTCTTTCTCTCTCTCTCTCTGTCTCTCTCTGTCTCTCTTTTTCTCTTTCTCGTAATCTCACTCTCATAAACATACTCACTTCCCTTGTCTCTCGCTTGCTCACTCACTATCTTTTTCTTGCACCACTTTGTGCTTTCTCTCTCCTCCTTTTTATATTTTTCTGTGCCTCTCAGCTTGAGCTCTCATCTCTCTCTTCCTGAGCAGGCAGGATCAATAGGCAGGTCTAGTATGAGATGGAGGCTTATCACAGCTGCAGTCATGGGCGTCTGAGGGGAAGGCTTTAGTGCCGCAGCTGAGAGAGAGAGAGAGAGAAAGAAAAAGGAGGTGAAGGTAAAGGCTCTTGTGTCCACAATAGCATGACCTGACTTGAGCCCACTGTCCTCACCAGCTCCACCTTCCCTACACCAGCTTCCAGCTCACTTCACACACACACACTGCATAGAACACATATGCACTCTTCTAAAGTACGTAAAGTTTCAAATGCAACTTGCATTAATCATGTTAATAAACCAAATTAACAATGAGCTCCACTTCATCACTTCATAGCGGCGCCTCCATCACCCACACTCTTCTATAATTTTTTTCAATCAGTGCAGTTCTCATGCCACCCACACATCTCATCTTTAATCAGTGTCTGTTTCAGTTGTGTTATGTTAGAGTATTCACGTTCTCGAGGATTTATCTATTACTTTAGATAAAGTAATAGTTTTTGCTTCAAAACCACACTGAATAGCTAATAGTGTAAAATACCTGCTGTTTATGAACACTTGTGTCTGCGTGTTTTCTCACAGATGGTCCCACTAATCAATACAGCCACAGAAACATTACTGGATAACCTGAAGGCATATGCAGAGTCTGGTGAGAGCTTTGACATTCACAGGTATGACTGCGTGTATGAGTGTACATGTAGAAGCTGGTGTGTTCTTGCCTGTGAACCTTTATTTCAGCCATTTATTGTATCAAACATCTGATCATGCCCCACTTATACGTAGACAGTATACTTAAGTGCTTGAAATGAGTACCTGATGTATGTATGAATTTCATTTAGTAGTATGCAAAGCATTCAAGCAAAGGAGGCTGTCTTGAATAGTCTAAAATGTTTTATATTTAATACTTTACTGAAATGTTATTTTGTACTTTTGATTTTTTTACTGTACTTCTAAAATGTTGAAAATAGCCAAAATAAGAAAAACCTCTGGTTCACACAGTAGATGGTGACCTTAATAAATATTTTCCTGCAGGTGTTTTGGCTGCTTTACCATGGATGTGATTGCAAGCGTGGCATTCGGCACACAGGTGGACTCTCAGAATGACCCTGATGACCCTTTTGTCCACCACGCCTCCAAGTTCTTCTCCTTCAACCTTTTCAGACCCATCATGTTCATCTTCAGTATGTCACACGGTCTCATTTATCACACTTCTAAGTCTTCATCTAGAAATGAGTTATTTCTCCTTTAACGATATTACTAGTAAGATCACATCTCATGGAGAGCTTCCATAAATGGTGATATGAAATGCACTTCAATGAAGGAAGTATAAAGACATAGCGCATTAATTGTGTAGGACTGGAGAAAGAGATCTCATTTAAACATGCCTTTGTCCTTGGGTTTATTATATAAGAATATTGGAGGGAAAGCCTCATGATTGTCAATTTTGCTCTTAGTGGCCTTCCCGTTTCTGATCGGTCCCCTCATCACCCTGATACCCAATAAATCCCGCAACGAGATGAATGCCTTTTTTGTTAGCTGCATTCAGAAGATCATAAAACAGAGAGATGAGCAACCACCCAATCAGGTAGAGCACAACCTTGAACGAATGGAAGAATGGTCCGTAGACATTAATATTCTCTGTAAAAATATCCTGTTTTGACCGTTGACCTCTGGATCTGCACAGCGCCGGCGGGATTTCCTGCAACTTATGCTGGATGTGAGGAGCAGTACGGAGTGTTTGTCTCTGGAGCACTTTGACGTGGTCAGCCATGCAGACGAGCAGGCCGATGCATGGCCTCAAGCGGCTGAAGAGGCGAATAATGGCCCAGCACATTCCAGAGAGTCCCCGAAGCGCCCCCAACAGAAGAGGATGATGACCGAGGACGAGATTGTGGGCCAAGCCTTCCTCTTCCTCCTGGCTGGCTATGAGACCAGCAGTAACACTCTGGCATTCGTCTGCTACCTGCTGGCCATCCACCCCGACTGCCAGGAGAAGCTGCAGCAGGAGGTGGATGACTTCTACTCCAGACATGTGAGTGAGAGACAGTGTAATAAACCAGCACTAAAAGTTATTTTCTTCATCATATTCACAGGCAGCGAGCTGACACCCAGTTTCTTCCTCTGGATAATAACAGCACAATAATAATAAATTAATAAAAAATTATAAATCCCAAAAATAATAAATCCCACCTAATTCTGTTACAAATCTAGCCTGAAATTCTACTGAATCCTGAAGCATGGCATAATAGGTAAAGTAATGGTAAAGCAGTTGCCACTTGAAGCTTAATGTTAACATGAGTAAGCGAATTATTGTGCTAAATCATTGCGTGTTTTTGCATCCTTTTGCACTACATGTGATATTGTTTTTGGGAGGTTTTGTCTTCAGACATGCCGTAAGTTATGTATTTTTTCTGTGGTGTAATGGAGTGTTTAAGCAGTTTGAGCATACAGTGGGGGAAATAATTATTTTAACTTTTATGTATCATGTTTTTTCTTGATATTTGCTCGATATTCTGTCTCTCTCCATAAAAATGAAACCACCTCATAAATTTTAGAATTTTTTGGTAAGTCAGCAGGGGGTCAAATAATAATGTCCCCCACTGTAACACCTTTTGTGACATCTTCAATGAAACACTTTAAAATATTTATTTAAAATAGCTAAGTATTAGTATAAAACACTGTCAAGTCAATTTATGACTAATGGTCTCCAAATAGATGGTGTTTTTTCAGAATATCCTGTCTTCTGTTTGGATATTCATCTGCTTGTTTATAATTCTTCTGAATCTATCTATCCATTTCGTTGCTAGCTGCCCTCTCCCTATGAATATGATAACTTTAGTTATCTGGGCTTCGGGTAAGAAGTGAGGCCTGATTTGGTTTAGGATCCATCTGTTGGTTTTCTTTTCCATAGTGTTAAAAGTAGGGCTGGGAATTTAACGCATTAATTAGATTAATTAATCACAGAAAAAAATAACGCGTTAATATTTTTAACGCAAT
>JBBPCX010000018.1:10979317-11012862 GCA_037974365.1 Hydrocynus forskahlii | reverse complement strand
TGTATGTGCGATTAAATGCGATTAATTAGATTAATTAATCGCCACACCATGTAATTAATTAGATCAAAAATTTTAATTGCTTGACAGCACTAGTTAAAAGTCTTCAGCAACACCACAGCAAAGGCAAAAGGCAACTATATGTTTCATGCTCTGCTTTTGTATTAACTCATCTAGAGAGAACCACAGAAATGGCCATTGCCTGGACAGCTCTGAAATTTGCATCATTAAATTTGACAAGCTTTTCAAGGTGCTTCATCCTGGTTATGCTAAGTGCTGATCTATGTCATACTTCTTGACCACTGAAACCTTTGTTAATATTTGATCCAGAGGTTTCTGCATCTTCACTGTCAGTGGTAAACTGTTATCATAATGTTTGTAGTTTTTAAAAAGGAATAACAGACACCAGTCTGTATTTCCTCTTTAAACACTACAAACATCGATATCAGCTGATACTTAAAGGCCCTGTATCATATTGGAAATGAAAAATCGGTATTGGAATCAAATCGTGCCTTCTCTTGCTGCTGTTTTCTTCCTAATCCAGTGAAGCTAGACTGCGTTTACTTGCTCCCTTTATTGATTCTAGGACTGCTGATTAGAAGTTGCGTTTCTTAAGGAAGGTGGCATTTGGAGCTGATCTGTATCCCTGTTCTACAGTCTGGGGCACTGTGAGTGGCAGCATGTTTGCCTTCTCCGGAGGCTGCGTTTCTGTGGGGCCTGATTTCGCTTTCGTTATTCCCTGTTTCTAGCCATTGTCCTCTTTCTCCAGGGCAAATACTGCATGGCAGACAAACAAATAAAAAATTTAGAGCTACCAGTGCACTGTAAAAGTGAGATATGTTTGGCTAGGTGTCTTCAGCGGTGTGGGTACAGTGCATCTGTCTGCCGAGATTTGTCATGTATTCTGCCTGCTTCCATCCATGCACTCAGTGGAATGGAGCCAGAGAGCCGCTCATAAATATAGCACGGGTTTCGCAGTAGTAGTTGCATATCTTGGGCTTGTGTGTTTCTGTGCGTAATGAAAAATGGTAGAGGATGAGTCCTGGCCGAATCCTTCGATCTTATGGTAGAGAGAAAGCTCCATAAGAGAGGATGTTGGGGGTGGGGGGTTGGCAGAGAGAGCTTTGAGGGTTAGAGAGCAGGTCTATATTAATATCTGCTGTTAGAGGAATGAAGGTGGCTCTTACTGACCCACATTGCTGTTGTTTTTTTTTTTTTTTCTTTTCAAAGAGTATTTTCAGTCATCTTCACCAAGGTCACGTTACCCTACAGTCTAATGTTCCAAAGCCAGCGCTTTGGATAAACAAAACACTGGCAGAGGTATCGCGTAATGCGGTTTTGATGAAATCTGTGATTAAAAAGAGAGGGGGTGGAGGGAGGGTAGAACGTCTCCCTGCTCAGATAAACAGCTAGTGAACAGAAATGAAGGAGCGGAGTGTTTTACAGTTAGCCACACTGTTGCTGTTCTGTAGCCACTGTTCGCCCCCAATCGCATCCTTTTCCCATAACACCACCGTAATGGCCGACACATAAACCAGGCCTTGTTAAATGCGTGCCCGCATCGCCTGAATCTTAATACCTGCAGCCTAGGCCAGCCAGATGCTCAGATCAAACAGCAGGGCTAGTCAATCTCAATGAGTCCCTTTCTTCACTTTCATCTTATTCACTCGCTTCCATTGACACTCACATGCTCCATTTAGCCCTGCTCAGGAAGTCAGGGTCTTTTTAGGGGTTTTTTGGGTTTTTTTTTTTTTTTAAGCAGCAGGGAGTGTTTGAAAGCTTTTGAAGCTTTTTTGGCATCATTCTTCTCTGGTAGAAAGTATATATATCCTACATAAATACTTCTTTTCTGTCTGTGAGGTGGCAGTTGAGAGCTCTATTCATTTCTACTTGCTTACTTAAAACTGAAGTTGTTACATAAGATTTGATCGATTTCTCCAGGTGAAATGCTTCAGTTGGTTGTAACATTTGTTTCATGATCTTGTAACAATGTGGGCTGGATGTGTGTATGAATAATAAGACTGTAAATCCCAGGATTAGAGACTCACCTGCAAAAAAGGTTCTACATGCAAAAAAGGTTCTTTGCATGATGCCATAGAATAACAGCTTTTTTCCCCTGGAGAACCATATAATAAATGGTCTTTTATGTAAATAAAATGTAGAAGTGAAAAAAAAAATACAATTAAAAGTTTAAGGAACTTAAGATTCTATACTAATAAAGTCCTTCCTAGAACTCAGTATCAAAACCAAGAAACATTTAGGAGACATTATTATTAAGAGATTATAAAAGGGGGCTTTCGTAAATTTGTTTTGAAACAGTGATAAAAATGGTTAAAGTAATCTTCCATGTAATCCCTCTTTCTATACAGTTCCATCTGGTGTCTGCAGGAATAGGTTTCTGTTAATGTGTTTTTGGGAGAAACACACACTTAACAGCTCTGCACTCAGACTTTACACAGAGCAGCTGGGCATCAGTCCGCGACACATCAGACTTTAGTGGATATGAAGGTCAGTCTACCCCTGACTGAAGCCGCAGTGCCTGGCACCACTCTTGAATTTAGCTCACTGAAGAGCAAAAGGCCTTTCAGTGTATTTGGTAAACGCATCTCGCTGTGCTCAAACTGAATGCATCAACACTGAAAGCTTTTCAAATGTCAGCCTCCTGATCAGCAGTACCGAGCACTGACTTTGTACCATAACACAGCAGTGAAATCACTTTAAAAGACTCCCTCAGTCATTACTTATTGTACAAACTGTTTTATTATTCAAAAGATGACTCTAACCATGTGTGAAAGGTAGGATTGTTTTACTAATCAAGTGATCTTCCAATTACTTTGTCAGTTAAACAAAATGCAAAACAATAAAAATGAACTTTATGGGACCACTACAGCCTTTCAATTGCAAAACATTTAAATGGGAAAAGATAAACTAAGAGACTAGGCAAGACAAGCCAACATTATGATTTTATTCCCCACAAACCATTTGTCAGATGTTTTTGAAAAATTGCATTTAACATGTCTTCTCTTAAAAATCAACCACTGCCAGTGCTCAGTAGAAATGTGTTTATTTCAGTATGTTTAGTCAGTTTGGAAACAATATTTTCCAAAATATAGCAATTTTATGAAGACTAGCCTTGTCAACCCAAAAGCAAAGTGCATGCTATCTGAGATCTTGCTGAGTAAAGCAGTTCTGAGAACCATTCCTAAAACAGTTTTTCTCAATCAGCTTTTCTCTACATCTCAGCTTTTAGAATACCTCTCAAGAAAAGTTTTGTGTTAATCTTTAACCTTATTTGAAGGATTTCAGAGAAAGGATTCCCTAATATATTATTAATTACTGGATTCCTGGTCTATTTTATACTTATAGTGACCTTTGCATTTTATCATAACTTGATATTTCTGATTAAACAATAAAACAAAAGATTTGTAACTATTTGTCCTGTAAAATCTTTCCTCTGAAGTATGATTTCACATAAACATTTCAGTTCTACCATTCATCCGATGGCTGCAGTTTTGCTTTTAAAAAATTGCAATGCTTATAAACATGGTTAAATGTCTATCAGACTCTATCTTCCAGTGAGAAAGACCATTGGGAGAATGTAAGAAGTTACATTATCACAACTGAAAACTTAATCAATGATAATTGAGCAATCAGATTTAACCAAGTAATTTTCAGCTTCAGACATGTCTACAAATTGTACTATAATATTATGTGTAATAAACAAAGTGTAGTTCTGCTTGCTAAGATGCCAGACACGACAGGTTTAAAAAAAACAAAAAAAACTATGAATTCTGAGTGAAGCCGAAAAAAAGCATGAAGTCATAAAATTGGTTTGTCTAACAGCTAGTCAACTGTTATAAGCTTGCTTGGCTGTAGATGCTCAATTGTAAAATAGACCTATTTTAGATAGACCTGATGTCTTTGAGGCTTTGTTTTCCATGTTAGCAGTGTCACTGTCTCTGAGCTCCAACAAGCTGCATTTTTACCACTGGGTGGTTTAAATGGCAAACATGGAAATGCCTTGCTGCCTAAAGGAGTGTGTGGATGGCTGCACACAATGTTGCTGCAGGTCTAGCCTCTCATTTTCTCTTCCCAGGCTGTGCGGTGTCCCCCCCAGGGGGTCCGTCATTAATTTGCCTTTTTTATCTGCATAAATAGGGGAGCCAGATGAAGCGAAGCGTCACTTAATGAGTCAGCCAGAGGTGGGAGACGGAGGCAGCAGGGTGAGCCACAGAGCAAAATTACACATTTTAAGGCTCTCCTGCTATCTGAGACAGAAATGTCAGGAGAGAAGGGTGGCAGGGAGTCAGATGTGAGTTAAGAGTGGTATGCAGGGTTGGTTTTGAGAATAAGAAGCCATGAGCACTCTGAAAAACTTTCTTTTGTGTTAATGTATGTTTAATCCACCCACCTTCCACTTCATCTCAACCACCATCAATACCATCACTTTCAGCGTGCAGCTAGAGAGTTTGATTATCTAATGCAGATTTCATGTACAGTCAGTACAGTGTGCAAAAGTCAAATGACACGTTGAATTTTGTTAGTATAAATGTGTATGTTAGTATGAGTTAACACATTTTCTATAGCATGGTGGTGTCCCCCACTCATCAGACTGAGGTTCCATTCCCCATCTTGTCAGTCACGTCACGCTACTCCTGTGGTCCCTAATACTACGTTCTGTAGCATGATTACATTGCACATTGCTCTTGATGATGGCTTCTGCCAAATGCATAAATGTAATTGAAAAATAAGGTTGAGTTTAACTTATAGGAACAAAATAAAACTAAAATGTGTTTAAAAAAACATGCTTCCGGTATTGTGAATTTCGCAAACATACAGTTATCGTGGATTTAAATATGCAGAAGTATATTCATTGTAGAGGATGTGTACTGATTTTCCCTCAGAAAGTCAACATAAGGTGTTTTCCACATGAATGGATATTTCTAAGAATTAGCTCCTATATGTAGGTTCATTGAAGGACCCGTAGTGGTTCACTAAATCGAAGGTCTTGTCATTCTGTTTCTGAGCGCACTGTTCATTACAGTGCATCAATACAATCACCTCATGTCTGTTACATTAATAATTTGAGAAGACATTGACCTCAAACCTTTCTTCATCCCATCTATTCTCATCTAACAGCTCAATCAATGATGGTATTTTCTCAACAGGATAAATGTTTGTGAGACATGTTATCTCGTGTCCTGTGGAATCGAAGGGAGGTGGAGGAGAAATGAAACGTCCGAGAATGCAAGATGAATAAGAGAACGGATAAACAAACTGGATGTGTAATCAGTATGAATACCGTCTTTCAGACGTTTGATTGAAAGGGTTGCCTCCTCTTAGCGCTCAGCAAGCAGGTGAGGGAAAAACAGACAGTGGAATATAACAATCTGACAGGAGGTGCAAAATATGGAGGCTTAGGTTAAAAAAAGAGGAATAGAAAGGAAGAGTAATATATACAGAGAGGAGAGCACGACAGCTCTGTTGAACACTCCATCAGAGGGAAAGAGATGGAAAGGAAAGAATAGAGATGACAATGCATAAAGCATAGAGAATGAAAATGCAAACGTGACATAAACAGTGGAGCCGGGGGAGGTGTGAAACAGAAAAGGCAGAAGCAGAGGAAGAGTTGAGGGAACGGAGAGGTGAAAGAAGCAAATACAGCAGCTAAGGGTGGCCACTGAGGGGTGGGAGGATGTGGGGGGGGGGCAAGCCAGAACTAAGTAGAGAGTGAAAGAGAGCAGTGAGTAGCCTGGCTTTCCTGTGTGTGAATAATTCATCTGTGCTGTGCCTGTGAGGCTGAGCCTCGGGGGGGCTCTTTCCCTCACTCATCTCCCCTTACTCATATCACTCAAGCCTGAATAAAGACCCCGCATCTCCACTGCTAAATTCAATAACACTGCCTTTGATCCTACGCCAGTCACAGCACCGGAGCTGTCGGTTCCCATACATATTGCTCTTATTTGTCTTGTAGCCTCTCCGGAACAATTCCGCAGCCTTCCGATTCTTGTTTAGAAACCAGATTTGTATCATCTGCTTGATTTAGGCTTTAGGTGCAAAGGACATCACAGCTATTGTAACTCCTTGTAACTTTTTTGTTTTGTTTTCTATTTTCTGACGCGGTTTAAGAAATGCTGTTTTATCATGAATGGACCAGTAGTGGACCACTTTTTTCAAAAGCAAAGTTACATTTACAAAAGTTAACTTTCCCTTCCTTTTCTTCTTTCTCCTATAAGGCATCTCGGTTCTCTTATGACAGCAGCTATGATTGCGAATGGCCCGTATCTCGACTTGTTCCACTCTCTGTAAAACCATTCCATTCATTTGATGACTCAGGAGCAAGAAAGGCAGAGGGAGACAAAGATAGACAGACGTTAAGGCCCTGGGGTTTCAACTCAGATGAAGGCACTCTGGCTCTCTGGTGGGTTAGGAGACCTGAACCCCTGGGGTCAGCGTGGCAAAGCCTGGACACTGTTTGATTAGGAGAGCAGAAGCTCCGTGGGAGAAAGACACTGAACCAGCTCTATGCATCTCATCAAAGTGGCACGGAAGTGTTGGTTTAGGGTAAGAAAAGATGAAAGAGAGAAAGAAAGAGGGTTGGAGAGGATTAAGGCGTTGCACAGAATGTTAAGAACAGAGTTGCACCATGAAATAGTGCGTGACCTTTAGAGAGGTGTCCTTCTTTCCTGTTTTTCAAACAGATGAAAGAGGATTTGAATAGCACTGTATATACTTTTATACTTTATGCTTTCAATCTGTCACATATGCTGCTGTTGCAGGCAGTCAAGTGAAAACCAGTGTGTGTGTGTTCCCAATGTTTTCCCATTGCTGCGGAGAGGCTTTTTTTCCTGTTCTTGGGGATGCTTGTCACGCTATGATGAAAAGACAACACAGAGGAGATGGAGATGCATTCCCCGGAAAGAGCGAAAAACAGAAGGACGGACGGAGAGCTGAGAGCACTGATCCAGGAGGCAAGCCTCCCTCTCTATTGCTCTCTGCCTCTCTGTCGATCTCTCTCTGCCTCTCTCTCGATCTCTCTCTGCTTCTCTCTCTGCCTCCCTGTTCATCTCTCTCCTTCTTTACTGCTCACCTGCTCATTTCTCTCTCTCTCTCTCTCTCTCTCTCTCTCTCTCTCTCTGACTGTCTGTATATTCAATGACTGTCTATGTAAAGGCAGAATGAAGCTACAGCCAGCTCTATAATTCTTGCCACCCTTGGTTAAAAAAAGTAATTAAAAATATTTTCTTTGGATAATTAGCTCATACTGAAAATCTAACAATCCAAAAAAAGAGATTTTGATGTCACCAGGTCTACAAGTGGAACAGTTATCTGGAACATACTTCTAAATCCAGCTTTTGATATAGCCATAACAGTCCCTGACCTAAACCCCATTAAAAAACCTGTGGGTGAGTCCGGAAGAGAGGACTTAGGGCCCTAGAGGATCTGGAGGGATTCTGTATTGAGGACTGGTCTCAGATTGCTTACTTTGTATTCTGTAAGAGTGGTTGTACAATGAACCAAATGCAGGAGTGCCAGTAATTGTGACAAATGGTATTGTTTAAAAAATGGTAATGTTTTTTGCTGTGACTTGCTTTATTTCAAAGCTAATTAACCACAACTTCTTGTTTCATGGCCTTTTTTTCATTTTTATAAGTAATGGCTAAATACTACACAAGTAATGTGACTTTTGTTTCGTCGGCTTTCGACAACAGGATTATAAAAACAAAAATACATTTACCAGAATGGTTGAAAGCCTGTGGATTGTCAGTATGTGCCTACAGGAACATCAGAGCTGTTAATGAAAATTGATTTATGAGAGCTGTAGTTGCTGAGAAGTTATGTCTTGCTTGATTCTGATTAGGGATGCACAGTATAGTAAATTGCTCTTTTGTCGTTAGTACCATCAATACTGGCCTTTGCATGCTTTGGAGATAATCATATTGCAGTTTGGTGATATGTCTGCTCAAAACAGCAGGGCTAATCAGCAAATGAGCTCATTCACAGATATCTCCTGAGGGCGTGAACATGCTGACCTATCTGTTTCTGTGGAGGGTTATGTAAACATTCTAACAAAAAAGGCATTTGCATGTACCTAACAAATAAGCTGCCAACTTTTTCTTTCCTTTGTTTCATTTTGTTAAAATCATGCTGGTATATTTTACAGATCTCATGCTCTAATTTTTATGCACTAGGCATACTCAGAAACACTGTGTTTTGCATAGTTCTTTGTTATTTTCCCAATTTTCTCTCCATTTGCTGTTTTTTTTCCCCTTCGTTTGGTCAGATCCCACTGTAGAAACAGTTTCCCTCGTCACATAGCAGCTCTAATTACAGTTAGTTATTGGGTGGCGAATGGCACATCTCATTACAGTGCATTGTGGATTGGAGGCATTTTTTGGCCCAGCCCAAAGCGGCATCTGTGTTTGATCATTTTACCTGTGCATTTACACAGTGGCCTTGCTTACTGTTTCACTCCAAGATGTGTTTTTACACCCGGGCACAGATCACTGCACTAAGCTTCTGGCAAGGATACCTGACCATAGACTTCATTATGAAACCCCGTATTTTTTTCCTGCAAGAGCTCAGCACATGCTTTAGATTTACTGTTATGATGCTGATACTGGAAGAATGCAACTTGGTTTTTCGTTATTTGTTGTTTGTACTCCGGCCATTTCCATTGGTTCAGTAACGGACTGGATGGACTCATGAAAATGCTGCTTTCAGGGTGGAAGGCCCATGAAAATGCTAGCGCCCCGGCAACAGGACGCTTCTGTAACTTAAGCTTCCATAAACAAACCCTCTGTAATTCAGCCATGCCTCTCTGACTGATGTGTCTGGAACATCAACAGCTGTCAGACACCAGCCATTGTTACCCCACCCCCTTTGCTCAGATTCCAGGGGGGTATGTAAATTAGTCTTTTTGCTGCTGCTGTGTCAGTGGTGGCCTTTGTATTTTTCCTCTGAAAATGTGCTGCATTATTTACCTCCTTGTGCCTTTCCTGCAATGCTGTTGTGTTTTTATCAGAACAGATGTAAGAAAACATATAAACATACAGCCTTTTTGGCAGCTCATACAGAACAAGAGTGTGCATGCATGTGTGCGTGCATATCTGTTTTCCTGCTATCCAACAATATCTCTTGACACTCAGACATAAACACAAAGTTTAAATTAATGGATGTGAAGTTCATTTTAATGCCTGAAGCAGCTTGAGAAATATTTTATGTTTTCCTGTGTAGTCCCATTATTCGGTGTGAAAGGAATCCAGCTAAGGAATCAGTTTACAACTAAAACATTGCAAGGAACATATTTGTAATCTATTTTTTTTACATTATTTAAAAGTACCATCTGCCTTTTTACATTGTGTCAGAATTCCAGGTTGAACGGACCAATGTAAATACTCCTAAATGACTCGAAAAACAACTTACTTAAGAACATTTTTCCTTATGGAAAAGAAAAAGGTAAGTTTTTTTAGAACTTCAGACACAAATGAAAAGTTTTGTGCATTAAACATGGGCATGTAATGTCACGCTTACAATTTGACACTTTTTAACAAGATTTTGCAGTCAGATCTACTCTGCCTATTTACTGACTGCAGACCAAGGCAGAGCTGGAAGTGGCAGGCTTAAGATAATGAGCCCAAATAGAGAACCAGTCTAGAGGGGTGTTTCACTTTGTGTAGCACGTCACAACACATTTGACACAGAATCGGAGTGTGAATCTACCGCAATGTTTCCCAACCCTGGTCCTGGAGGCATGCTGCCCTGCACATTTTAGTGCTTTCCTTGGGTTGTTAATTAGTTGGTTTGTTGGATCAGGTGTGCTGGGAGCAGTGAAAACATTGTAATTTGCAGGGAAGTGTGTTACTGCCTTTGCTGTAGTTTTTTATTAGTAACCAGTAAAATAGAGCAAGAGTGGGTGCAAGATTCGATGCCTTTTGTTTTTGAAAGGACAAGAGGGCTTAGCTCTGCTAGCCCATTTCTATCAGCCTGCCCTGAACATACATACAGTATAAAGAATAGATTTAGTAGTTTCAAATTGCCCAGTTAAATAATAGCTTTTTATTTTTTTCTCGTACGATTCATAATCAACATATAATGCTTATAAACAGTAAAGTCATACAGATCATAGAGTTTACATGGTTTTAATGGCAGCACATTAATGGTTTTATGTGTGTGTGTATGTGTGTGTGTCAAGTGAAGTTAGTGAGTCTTATTAGAAACCTGGCAAATGTTAGTGGTCCAGCACTGAATTGCATGGACTGTAATAGCCATTTTCACAGTGCTCACCAGCACCATGTTATTATCATTATGGCAAAACCTACATAATTGCTTTCACTGCAGGGAGCCTTATGACCTGTCATTTGAATGTCCATTACGGCACTATTCTCCAGCACATCAAGCTAAATTGAATAAAAGGTGCTCAGAGCAGCAGTAAGTGCTGAATGCAGAGCCTGCACTGGCTGTTTTAATGGCTCTATCGCTGACACACAGAGGGGCCATGTGAAGACCGTAATGAGACTCAGACACATCGGTAGAGTCAGGCCTAGGGTTCGCGGCTTTACCAACTGCCCGGCCACCATGGAAAGAGGCCGAGGTGGCATTCCTGACGGATTTGAGCGGATGAGGGTGAACATGGAGAGGAGCATGGGAATAGAATTGAGAGGTGATCCTCTCCACCCTCCCCAAAGTTCAGCCGTTTCACTGTAAACCTCTCTAAACCCTCTCTAAACATTCAGCTGAAGCAAACCAGAGCAGTGCAAACCGTTTAATACACCAGGGCTCGAAATAATACATTTTAAAAGAGGCAAAAAGCCTCTCCAACTACATTTGACGTACTGCTTCTGAGATTCCTGGAACTGTTTGTTAGAAGTGTTATTGCAAAGATGTGTTAGATTTGTGTCCATCCCATATGGCTTTGTTATTGTTTGCTTTACCCTCCTGTGTTTCAGAACGCCCTAGCTTTGCTTTGCTTTCTCATGCATGAAGGCGATCCCAGTCATAAGCTGTGCAAATGAAAAGCACTTTTTTGCAGCGCAACCACTTCCTGGCGCTATCTTTGCAGGTGTGTGAGTGTGTGTGTGCATAGGTGTGTGCAAATGGGATCAACCGTGCTGCCTCTCAGTGTGATTGAAATGGTAATTTCAGTCCGGAAAAGATGTTGTAGGTCTACCCTTTAATCCCTAACTGACAAAGTGCTCTCCAGGC
This sequence comes from Hydrocynus forskahlii, assembly GCA_037974365.1. Lineage (NCBI taxonomy): Eukaryota > Metazoa > Chordata > Actinopteri > Characiformes > Alestidae > Hydrocynus > Hydrocynus forskahlii. The sequence continues at coordinate 11,001,660 of JBBPCX010000018.1, read as the reverse complement.
TCAGAACTGTGAAAAGAATTGCAATGGATGGGCCTTATTGATCTACTTACATAATGCTTTGTAACCTGAGCTCTCCAAGTTCTTTCTTCATCACGCTGCTATATGTCTCAAACTCTTTAGACTGCAGAAACTTTATCAATGTATTTCACAGGCGCTTAATTCGCTCTTGCATTGACTCTGTGTTTACAGTTTGTCTTCCTTTCTGGCCCTAGCAGTGCGCAAATAGTTGCTCTCATGTTTGTATATACTGTTCTGTGCTTTTGCACATGTTCCCCAAGAGCTCCTTTCATTCAGACTGCCTCACACTGCTTTCATGACAACAGGGATCTCTGAATTTTCCAAGCATTCAAGCAATCGTAGCTGTGTGGACGCAAGCTTGTGGTTGTTTGTTTATACCGTGTAAGGCTTTTTGAGAGTTTTTCATGCCAGGCACCAAAAGAAGAAAAAGAGAAATGCATTAGATCAGTGTGTTTAAACTGTATAAAAAAACTGCAGTTTATTTCAGTTGAAATAAAATGAGAGTTATCAGGGAGCTGAATCTTTGAGAAACTGAGAAGCGCTGACTTTCCGAGTCAGAGAGCCGTCCGGGGCAGTCAGAAACCGCCCTGCTCAAACTCGGTCATGAACGCAATATTACCACCCTCGTATCATTTTCCCGTTATACATGGGAAGTGTGAATTGGCACAAGCACCGCTCTGTTGCCACTTCAGGCCCAGACAGAACATTGATTTTCCAGCCAGGTGATTTTAATTAGCTGTTTGTAAGTAATTGTCCTATTGTTTTTGTCTTCTATGGCTTGAGCTTCAGCCAGCACTGTATCAGTCATCCAGCAAGCTGTCAGTCTGTGGTCTGGGCCTGTCTCCAGTTGATAAGAGCACAGTCAATGTCTGTGACACTCCTCGCAATTAACCTCTCTAATTAGCCATTTGGCCATGGAACCGATCAGACTGAGGAGAGTAAAGGGAGCCGGGGGCATAAGTCTTATGGTGTCCGACTTTTGTGTGATGCAAGTTTTTATTGAGTCATACATCTGATTGCATTGTCCTAGAGTAAAAGAATGTCCCTGCTGTGGACAGAAAAGGTCCTTTATTTTATCCATTCTCACTCGGGTGTGGTCTCTCTGCACTTTCTCTTTTAGTCTTTTGGTTATGCACAGCCACACAGAGATGTGATGCAGCCTGCTGCTGTTGCACTAGTCTCTAGTCTCGACTCGGAAGGAGAGAAAGCCTCGCTGCTTTCCATGCTGTTAGAAGACAATGCACACTGACGCTAACTGCATTTGTGCATTAACAGCACCCTTGAGGCATGTCTTGTTTGAACACGTATGCCTCCACCACTATCAATAACCATAAATAACAGTTTCTATGGAAACCCTACGGCATGGAGGAGATAAGGAAAGGGCCCTGCTTGCTGCCTGGCACAAGCTGTATCTAATGCGCACTTCTCAATAGCACTTAGGGGCCCATATTCAAATGTGGGAATCCAGTATAAATAGCAAGGGGTGGTGGTGTGGAAATGCAATCGGGAAAAAAGGTTTAATGCAAAATATGCTATGGTCATCCAGTGTGACAAGAAGACAGAAGCGGTGCTTATACATACCCGCACATGCAAACGATCGCTCACACTTGCCAAAACAGAAGGTTACACCCCTGAAATGTAAAGCGTAATTGGTTGTTTGTCTCTTGTTCCCAGTAGGCCCTGATGGGAATGAATGGAGAGACGTAAATAAGAAAGGCAGGCAGACATGAGGAGGCAGGCTGGTGATAAGGGCCTCTGCTCTAAGCCCAGCTTATGCCTCACACGCCGGCAAAATGAATCTCATTTGCTGAAAAGAGGCTGATATTAATACCAAGGGGCTCAGAAATATGCAAAGAAAATGAGCTATTTTTGCCGGGTGCTTCTTTGAACATAGCAAGGCCTCTTTTTCTCTTAGCAATAAATTTGAATGCAATATCCAGGCACTATTTTTAGGTCACAGCTTCTTTTGTGGAGGTTTTGTGCTGCACTGGAGAAGTCTTTTGTCTTAGTGATTGCATGTCAGAGCTTTGAAAGAGACCACACTAAGAGTTTGTTGTATAAATATGATTATTTTTCACTTCATAGAATAATATTTCTGTGTCTTTTAGTGAGTCTGAAAAGTACAGCTTGTGCCTTTCATACAGATATATCCGGTCAGATTCCTATCAGGCATTATCTGTTACATTTATTCATTAGTGGAGTTCTTTTTATATTCTAGCTCGGGCTCCTAGAGTGCATCTGTTTGCTAAAAGTGGGGAATGAGGTAAATCCTCTTGAGCCACAGCATTATGGAAATATGATCTCATCTTCTATTCCCATCACTGCCGGCTTATAGAGGGCTCATAATCAACGCGTTGCTTTGAATACATCTAGTATATTTACACCCATCGGCCATAACATTAAAGCCACCAGCTTAATATTGTGTAGGTCTATCTCCTGCTGGCAAAACAGCTCAGATCCATTGAGGGGTGGATTTTATAAGATTTCTGAAGGTGTGCTGTGGTATATGGCAAGAATATGTTCACAGCAGATTCTTAAAGTTGAGAGGTCGGGCCTCCATGGATTGGACTAGTTTTTCCAACACATCCTATTGATGTTCGATCAAATTGAGTTCTGGGGAGTTTGGAGGCCTCACTTTGTCATGTTCCTGAACAGTTTTTGCAGTGCGACAGGAGGCACAACCCTGTTGAAAGGGGCCACTGCCATTAAGGAATATCATCGCCACGAAGGGGTATACTTGGTCTGCAACTGTGTTTAGGCAGGAGGTATGTGCCAAATTAACATCCACATGAAAGCTGGGACCCAAGGTTCCATAGCTGAGCATCGATCTGCCTCTGTAGACTTCCTTCTTCCCACAGTGCATCCTAGTGCCATCTCTTCTCCATATAAGCAGTGCCACACACACAAACATCTACATGATGTAAAACGAAATTCAACACACCAGGCCACCTTCTGTCTGCATTGTCTAGTTCTGATGTTCACATGCTGATTATAAGCACCAAGTCCATCAGCAAGCCTTGGACTCTTATACTCCTGATGCTGTTTCACCAGGTACCTGATGTTTTAGAGCTGTTCTGACAACATCACAATTTGTCCCTTGTTAAAGTCACTCAGATCTTTACTTTTGCCAGTTTGTCCTTCCATTTCATACATGCTTTCTTCAAAATCTGACTGTTCTCTTGCTGCCACATTTATCCCAACCATTGACAGATACCATCGAAACAAGATATCAATGTTATTCACTTTTCTGGCTCAATTACTCAATAAAATAAATGAATACATTAATTCATTTATGTTAAAAAATGTTGTTCACTTTGCCTGTCAGTGGTTGTAATGTTGTGGCTGACTGGTGAATATTTGTATAGTATGTTGAGTATGTAAATTTATATATATGTGAGTTACAATTAAGCTGACTCACACAACCTTTTTAAGCTCTACCTTCCAGAAGTTCAGAAAGGCCCTCTGGTCCTCTCATGGCCTGCGGCTCAGTGATGGGTAGGCCCCCAGCCTCACTGGGCCCTCCATTACCAGCTTAGTGCCGGTTCACAAACTTCTGTTATTCTAGTGTGGCTTCATGCTGGCCAGGGATGTAATTCCAAACAGGGCCCAGCACGCTTATTAGACCGGAAATATTCCCTCTCTGCCCTGTGCCATGGATTCAGCCAGATGTCATTCAGTCTGTTTTTTGTTTGGATTTGTGTTGTGTCCACTTGGACCTGAACTCAGGCTCAATGTCACTAAGGGAACTTTGGACAGGTTAGTCGAACAGGTCAGAGCATATATGTACGCCGCAAAAAACAATATTTTACCATGTGAAATTAAATATTTGTCATTGGTAGGTTATTGTAAGAGTATTATTTGACTCATCATCCAGTTTATAGACATTTTTGGCAAGTTATTTGTCAATACAGTGGCAGTATTCTCTCTTTCAAGAGATATGACATTTCCATAGTGAGAAATATTACATACATCAACTACATTTAAGATGTTTTCCCTTGCCAAGATAGTATTTTTTCAGTGTGAGAGCATAAATCATTCTTCAATAGTCTATGTTCACATGCTTTAATAGTCTGTAGTCTGTCACATACTAAGCTAACCTCAAACAAGGAATTGTATTTTTGTCATAAAATCTTGTTTATTTGAACTTGACATAACCATGGACTGTTAGTGTGTGAGTGTGAAAGAGAAAAATGCGTCATTCTGTGCCAGCCCACCCGAAATGCAAAACTTTTACCAGTTCATGTCATAAATTTTCTCAGAAAAAAAAATTAAAACTTATGTTAAATTCAGGGGAGCTCACAATGCACTAATCCAAATGATTTTTTTGGTTATTAATTTCTGAAATGTAGCCCTTAAAGCTGAATTTCAACTCTTTGTGCATTAAAAGTCTCACCGATTGCTTTTTTTTATTGGCTTGGTTTGAAGTTTGTACTGAAGATTGTAAATAGTTGTTGCAGAATGTTAGACTAATCAAATAAATAAATCATACAAATTTTAAATTTTTAGAAATTAATCTCTCCACTAGTTTAACTTTTGTAACCAAAGTCATGATTCTGTATAGTATCTATATAGTTCTATGATATCTAGAAGTTATTTTGTCCTACATAAGAAACAGAGTTCCATATACCCAGCTGTGTATAGCTTCAGAGCTGAAAAGCACACAGTTTAAGATATTTTCATGTACATTTTCTCAAGAAATTATTATTATAATAATTTCTTGTATTATTTATTTATTTTTTATTAGAAAGGTCTGAGGAGTTTGTGGATAAAGAAGGATGCAAATGTGAAGGTGGACAGAGATTAGTGTCCGTTATAAATACACTCTTAAAAAGCCATGGTTTGTCCACCTTTATTGAAAGCAATGATCATGGATGGCAGGGGTTTCAAACTCCGGTCCTGGAGGGCTGGTGTTCAGTACAGTTCGATGGTTTTCCTCCTCAAACACGTTCCCTAAACCTGGCAATTAACTGGTGAGGTGAACCAGGTGTTTCCAAGCAGGGAAATCGCCAAAACCTCCTGGACCATGGCACTCCAGGAGTTCGACACCCCTGTTGTATGGGATCATAAAAATATGTATGCATAAATGACTTGTTCTCCTCCTTTAATTATGTGCAATATATTGCATTTCCTTATGTCAAAAGTGACCACAGTTCCACATAAAAGATCCTGCTTTTTGTTTTGCAGACATGTAGAAATCTCTGCACCGGCAGAAAGGGACATGTATGCCTCACAGATACCTGTCCCCTTCCTTGCAAGGATACACACTTGTTTTATGAACACAGCTTTGGAATGATTGATTTTGCGTGACAGGATAGGTTGGGGATGATGCTAGAATATTCTAGGTTATTGGCAGGGTCATATTAGTCTTGTCTCTCTCTCAGATTGCCCTCAAAGCAGCTTTTACTCCACGGGGTCTGGGAGTGCCTTTAGTTGTGTGTGTTATTGAAAAGCGCATCTTGCACATTGCGTGCCTCCATCCTTGCAAGGTTTGCACCAAGCCTTTCATTAAGGACGTGTCACTCTGTTCTGAAATCAGTGCAGCTGCCAATGAGAAGTGACAGCACAGCTAGACGATGAGGGTGTGTGTGTGTGTGGAGGTTGGCAGCCTCCCTCACCTCAAGTGTTCCTTTGGCCCCTCCGGCTGCTGCCTTCAGTGGGTGAACGGAGTGATTTCAGCCTGACCAGCCATATATCATACCCACGAGCACTGTCTGCCAGACATCAATGAGGGAGGGTGTGGGGGGAAGGCTAGAGGGGTTCACAGTTAGTCCCTGACCCTCTTATTCACAAAGCCGTACACTGATTGAGTCTTATATGAACTCCTATATGTCCTGCTATATCTGATCACTGCACACACACATTGCCCGGATGACCATAAACTATAATTAATAATACACATACAAAGATGGGGCCGGTGGGAAAAAAACCGTTTGCCATTGGATTTTAAAGTCATTTAGTTAGGCTGTGATTAGATTGCATTCCAGCTTTTGAAAGAAAAAACTGTTATGGTTTGGTGAACTGATGAAGTGCATCTCAATGGGGTATTTACATGAAGTGACCTTTCTTTCTAGAGGGACTTTGAATTATGCTGCAATATTGCCCCCTGTTGGACATTTTTGTACTACTGCACTATATTTAACACAAAGAAAATCATAATCTGATCAAAATCTTTTTTTGCCAAATGCAAATTTTTCTTGACGTTACTTTCAGCATAAATGCCAAACTGTATAAATGAACATAATAGGGGATGGCACTTGGTTAAATATAAGTGGGAAGGATCCTTATTTAAATAGAAAATGGCCTGGGGAGTTTGCCCTTTTTAAATCCAACATGATTCATTTCCTCTTCCCACTGTTTCTTGTAGGGGTCAGCAGATTACACAAATGTTCAGGAGCTGAAATATTTGGACATGGTGGTGTGTGAGGCACTGAGACTGTACCCACCTGGATTCAGGTGTGACTTCATTATGTTACGGTTCTACAGTAATGTATAACATTTATAGGCCAAAATTAAACACCATTCGCCTACAGCAAATTGATTTGAGAAATTGAGTATATTTTTGTGTTCTGAAGAGGCCATCTGTCTTTTCACGTTGCTCTTCTGTTGTTTTGTAGATTTGCACGAGAGTGTGAACAGGATTGTGAGGTGAATGGGCAGCTTTTACCTAAAGGAGCAACTCTGGAGATCCCAGCGATCTTCCTGCACAATGATCCAGAGTATTGGCCTGAGCCGGAGAAATTCATACCAGAAAGGTAGACGGTCATTCAGTCATTCGAGTATTTCATGCTTTCAGACAGCATATGACTCAAAAATGTGCTGCTGTCTGCCTTCCTACTGTATAAGTCGCTCCATAAATAAAACAGACAAGACTGAAATAGACTACAAACTGTTATATCAGTTTGTGGATGTGAAATTTTAAAGGTATTCTTAAATCTGTCCTATGTCTTTCTAAAGACCTGAGTAAACAGGACTGTATCTGGCCACCTGTGCTCTAGATGTGGTTCTGGCTGCAGGCTGATATCTCCTCTGTGCTGTCTCAGGTTCACCCCTGATGCCAAGGCCAGCCGTCACCCTTTTGTGTATCTGCCATTTGGAGCAGGGCCTCGCAGCTGTGTGGGCATGAGACTGGCCCAGCTGGAGATTAAGATGGCAATGGTCAACATCTTCAAGAGATTTAATGTGGTGGCCTGTGAGGACACTAAGGTATGAGGCCTGTACACTATTACCCACGCTTTAAGTTCAACAGAATTCAAAAAGGATTCTGAAACATGCTGTTAAAATTTGCATCCTTCACAGTTCTGATTTCCTCTAATATGCCTTTTACTTTTGCCTTTCAGGTTCCTCTTGAACTAAAGTCAAGTACCACCCTGGGACCCAAGAATGGCGTCCTCGTTAAAATTACAAAGAGGGAGATTTCAAATGTTATATCACAGTGATTCATGTGCACCTTATCCAAAATGTCTTGGTCTGCTGAATCATTAAGATTACCCTTCACTGGAAGTAAGAGGGCACCTGAATTCAGTAAGAGGTGTGACCAAATACTTTTGTCTATATAGTGAATGAAATATGTTATTAAAGGTACATTCTACCTGATACTCCTCTAATAATCCTGATTTACAGAGGGTTTCTTTTTTTTGAGATTGTGTACACTTTTTGTGATATGTATTTTTCATTGGAAACAGTCGTTCTACCTCGTTACTCCTGATCACCAGAGGGTGGCATTTCAACTCAGATCTATCCTCATGTGACGACAGATGTCTAGATGTCCTGACAGTCTGTTGAAGGAACTGTTTGTTTTCATGAGCACAAGCGACACAATGGGTTTATCATGTTACATTTTGGCATTATGTTGCAGCTGTACTCTTGTACAGGCTCAGGCGTACCAAGGAAAAGTGCTCCTGAGCCACAGTCCTGCAGTTAAATTTGATTCATCCAATGATTTGTTTGTAGTGCATTACTTGTGTTGTATTAAAAATAATAATATTCCTCATAATAAGTAGATTCACAAATGTAAAAGATCATTTGGAATCCAGAAAATTGGAATAAACTATACATTTTGTGTACATTGAAGAACAATAACACCACTGCTGTACTTTGCTATACAATGTGTATAGATCCCCACAGGATAACAGTAAGGATAACAGAAAACAGCTCTAAACTGAACTAGTTTGAGCCCCAGATCTTTACATGACAAGCGTACACTTCAGCCTGTGATAATATAGGCGTAAGGTATAATTATCAGACTATGCCGAACATGCTGTACGTTTAGTATATTTCGGATTTTTTACTTCTGTTAGTCTTTGATGAGGCAGAGGCAGCACCCTGCCACCAGCATGGAATAGTCACAGCGCTGAGCAGCACAGGTAGAGCGGTAGCACAGGTAGCGCGGTAACACAGTGACAAACAGACCTAACTGACAATGGTTGAAATACTGTGGGGAAAAAAAAAAAATCATTCTTTATACTATTTGTTATTGGCTCTTGCTTTTCAGAAAGGAAAGCATGAAAGCCTGGAAACATTCACCAAAAGGTTGCGCAACTCACTTTCAAAATGCTGTAATATTACATCTAAAGAGCAAACACTAAACTAAAAATTTCTTTACATCACAAACAAGTGAAGAAGAAGCACCTGGTGGACTTTGTTGTTGATGTCATTAAATTCATTGTCAAATGTGGACCCTTTAGAATTTTATATAATTACGTGTAAATATGACCCAGTAGATAATCTGATTTTCATACAAGTCGTAAAAGTAGTTAAAGACAACCCAGTTAAACAAACGAGTTATTTTACTTATATATTGGCTGAGGAAAATGGCAAAAGTGTGAACTTCTATAAAATAATGTCATATTTGACATATTTTTAAAAGTGTAATGGTTTCACAAACTTTAAAGCACCACTGTAGTTATTCAGAATTAAAAAAAAAACAGACATTTTGTTGTGCAGACCATGGCAACTGATTTTGCCCTCAGTGAATATGATTTCAACATTATTTGCACAGAGAATAATAAGAGGCAGCATGAAACTTGCACACAGAGTTGAGAAGCTCTCGTTACCTTGTTGTCAAGGACACTGCAAAGGAAGTTAGACAGGCAAGCATGACTTCCTTAAAAATAGATGCTACACAGGATATCTCCTCAAAGGACCAGGGCTAAGATACACCAATCAACTAGAACATTAAAACCATCCGCGTAATATTGCGTAGGTCCCCCTTGTGCTGCCGAAACCTCCCCCAATCCCCCGCCCACCTCTTAGCTCCACCCTTGCATTAAAGGTTGCCTTATTGGACTGGAACGTCTACTGGGCACTGTTTTGAAGAGCAAGAGCAACATTACTGATGCTCAGAACAGACAACAGTTAATGCAGGGACAGTAGTAGGGCTTCTGGTGGCCTGGTACTTAGGGAGTTACTCCTGCAATCAGAAGGTTATGGGTTTGAATCCCAGGACTGCCAGTGGCACCACTGAGGTACCCTTGAGCAAAATACCGTCCCCGCACACTGCTCCTTGAGCGTCGTGTTGCTGCCTGCCTACTGCTTCACTTGGTGAATGGGTTAAATGCAGAGAAAATAGTTCACATTGTGCTGTGCTCATGCGTGAATATAAGGGCCACTTTACTTTTGTCAGAGCAATGTCACATTCGCATTTAATGTTAGCCTTGATACAAGCATAATGTGTGTCTAATAAGCATAACTATATGTTCTGTTTATTCATCTCTGTGGCTATTACAGACACATCTGTTCTGTACACCCATAAATATCTCTAATCTCTTTTGTAAATTATATAGTTTATACATGTTTGTGATTTGTATAATTCTATTGCTGCTGCAGACCTTCTAATTTCCTTGGGTTAATCAGGTTTCTCTCTAAAGATAGAATCTCTGCGTGTAAAAAGCAGGGATTTGGAGTGAGGCTGGGCTGACGGTACCTGATGGGCTCAGACAGTGAGCTCAAACCCCAGGCTAGCCGAGCTTTCTGCCAGCTTTCTCTCAAGGTGGAACTTACAGATTAGTACTGCATGCCTGCTTGTGTTTATACGGACCTCTTTGAAGGCTTCTCTAAATTCTTCCCCAGGGGTCACGCCCAGCTGTTCTGTGATCTGGGCAAAAACTTTGAGAAACGGAATCTGTATGAGGCCTGGCATCACACCATTCTGCCAAAGGACAACATGGCAGTGAGAGAGAATGAGGGAAAAGATGTAATTTCACAGTATCTGTCATCACAGGTGCCTGTGATTTTATGACCAGTTGGACCTGCTCCAGGCTGATGCCTTTGACCTTCACCAGCCTTTTCTTGCTTCAGCATGGATAACATGTTATGACCAATGCTGGGCAACGATTCATTTTTTTTTGTTTCGCATTGTTATACGCAATTAATTCAAAAGTAGTGTATTGCGCACTTTTATTTTTGAAGTACTGCTCTATGAACAAAAGTGCAATAACATTTGGTTTGCAAACACTTTAAACAAATGAAGAGCTTTTTAACAGAAGTGTTCCCTTTAACACAGTCACACAGCTGCAGTTTCTAGTAAATCTCAGTTTAAACATTAATGGTACCAAATCAAATATAAAACCAAAGCTATTTTCTACTGCAGGGCATTCATGATTTATCTAGTTTGTTATAGAAAAACAAGTAACCCTCAGAGTCCAGAGCATTATAGCAGCTGCAAAGGGGGACCAACTCCATATTAAAGTCTATGCCTCTGAATGCAGTGTCATTAAAGTCCCTGTTGGTCTAATGGTCAGACGTCCCATTACTTCTGTACATACAGTGTATGCTGACTTGTGGGCATTTGTATTGTCCATCATAAGAGTTTTTAGACATAAGTTGCTTCTGAAATCAAGAATATCAGTCCCCTCTTTGCTGCTGTACTTCGCTCCAGACGTAGAGCTGCGCACACCCACGAGCACAAAAACACAAAAAAGCAACGAACTTTCAAAATAAAAGGATTGTCTGCATTAATAATATGTTAACGTGATGACGCGTTAACATGCCCAGCCTTAACATATATCATTAAAACTATAGTCAAAGCTGCAATTAACAGATTCTTCTGTCCTCTTTTTTTTTATGTGGACAGAAGTAGGTAGTGCCCTACAAAGAAGTCTAATTGTCTCAACCCTGGTCCATGTGGCTTCCAGCCTTGCACTTGGAAGGGTTTAAGTGTTTCACTGCTCCCACCACACCTGATCCAACTAATCAGCTCGTTAACAAGCCCGTTCTGTGCTGAAGTGGTTTCTTAAAGAAGCGAAAGAACTTACGTGCAGAGCAAGGTGGCCTCCAGGACCAAGGTTGGGAAATATTTGGTCCTGGAGGGAAATATCTTAATCTTCTCCCTCTTACTGCTGGAGCATTACTGCCCTCCAGATCGTGGTGTTTTCCTTCTCTAACATGGTTTCCTAATCCTGGTCCTGGATGCCACTGCACTACTTATTTGAGTGCTTCCCCTTATTTAAGAAACGAACTTCAACACAGTAAGGGCGTGTTAATGGGCTGATTGGATCATGTGTGTCGGTAGCAGTGAAAACACTCTGCAGGAGCTGGACTTGAAAACACTCTGCAGGAGCTGGACTTGAAAACACTCTGCAGGAGCTGGACTTGAAAACACTGCTAACAAACCCATTTCCCCTCAGTAGCTTGTTAACTTATGTGTTGGTCTGCTGTTACACCAGTAACATCAACCCTCCTCCTGGAGATCCAGTTTCTTGCATGCTAATGAATCTGACCAAGCCAATCAAGGTCTTCAGAAGAACATAATGAGCAGGGACAGGTGCATCAGGTGGTCCTCTGGAATGCTGATGTCCCAAGATAGCCTTAACAGTTCAAGGTTTCTTTGTCATCAGCAGGTATGAATATGTACATCATTTGAAGAGATATTTCTCAGTGGAACTTGATCCAACTAATCAGCTGTTTATCAAGACCTGACTGTGTTGAAGTGGGAAAGAAGGGAAGGCACTAAAAGGACCAGGATTGGGGGAACAAAACGTGCTGCAGTGGTATTGGAGCAACTCACTAGAATTTCAGTTCCTGAATGAACAGGCTTATAAATTAGATGTGAGGGTGAAGAACCTTTTCAAGGTTTAAGGAACCTTCATCTTCGTAGGTCATTTATTAGGTCAAGGTTTATTCACAGATGATTTATGGAGGTTCTTCAAACTTTACTGATGCGTCTTGTTTACCAAAGTGGTTCTATAAAGAACAGGTTGAATGCTGAAAGTTTCTTTGTAGAAGTCAGAAAAGTTCTGTGGCTTCAAGCAAACATCCCTTTCTGTGAGCTTATACAATATAAAATGAATTGGTAAAATGGCAAATGTTCCATTCTTATATGTACTGATTTCAGCCTTGTCTGAAATGAATAAAATATGTTTCACAAAAAGACGGGCGGTGCTTAACCAAGTTCTACACTCATGAAACTGGAACAGCATGTGTATGTGTACTTGGGAGACTTTGTGGCAAATCAACATTACTTTTGATTCAAAGACATTATGCTGTCAGAGAAACAGGCTTACAATACAAATGAGAGATGTCAGAACCTCACTGATGATCCACCAGCTGAAACCAAGCTGCTGCAGAAAATATTCTAATGAAATTCAAACTATAAACTTTACCTCATCCACCACTGATCTTATCCAGAGCTCATAAAGTCATTGTTCTGTTCAGTCCGTCCAAGTCGTCTTGTTCTGTCAACAAGAATCTAAAGGACCAGCCAGAGCACCAAACTTCAAAGAAGCCACCACTTATAAACCTGATAATTGCAGATGATTCAAATCAACAGTCCATTAGCAATTTCCTCCAGAATCAAAAAAAGATTCTTCGGCTTATGATTCTAAGTCACTTACTGTTGATGTTGTTCCTCTTACTCTGGTTTAAACCAGAACAACTTAAGAAAGATCTCATAACAAAGCATGTTTTTGCCCGAGATGGGCTCTTTCCGTTGCTGCAAAGAACTTATCTTGGCATCTTCTACCTAGCTCCAGTCTTCAAGACAAATCCCCCCCAAAAAAGTTTGGCCTGTGTGAGACTTGGAGGAGTAGTGGAAAAGTCCTTGCCTCTAATACTGGAGGATGTGGGTTCAAATCTTGCCTAACATGCATAAAAGGAAAGAACTAACTTAAGACAGTTAACCTAACAAACTAGAACTAGTTTGTTAGTTCCTACAGTCTTAAAAGTCTGACAACCTGTTTCGCACAGCAAAACCCCCTGTGTCTCTTGTTTTAGGCTCTAAAAGCCCAGCTTCTCATCACTCAGGAGCCCAGGGGGGGTAGACAAATAAGTCCCCCCGTCCCCCCCCGCTCAGGATTTGAACCCATGACCTCCCAATCTCAAAGGCATCGCTCTTACCACAGAGCCACAGGATCCCACAGCTAACACCTTTTTTTTTGGACATTTCACTTTCAGATTAAATGTGACATACAAGACATAAAAATTAGATTAGGTCCCACAACCTTCTGTTCTTAAGACCACTGCAACCTTACCGACTTTATGATGTTTTACTTTCAGATGAATGTGACGTGCAAGATATAAAGTAGTCCAGTCAGATTTGATCCCACAGCCTTTTAGACTTGAGACCACACTTTGAACCAGTGCACTATAGAGCCAGGCTGGACATGCTACTTAATTTTGGACATTTGACTTTCAGATGAAGTGTGACATGCAAGACTTCAAACTAAAGACTTTGTTTCTGAAGTCACACCCTAAACAAATGAGCTACATTTACAATGGTAACCTTCCCTTAAGGCAGGAAGACTGCACGCCCATTACCTTCTGGCTCTCATAAACAATCTATGTTCCCATCTAAGCCCAAATGCAGGGGTGCCAAACCTGTGACAAGTCCCTGGAGGACCACACTTCTACAGACGTTGGCATTTTCTCTCCTTTAACCATCTGAGTTTAGCTCACAAAGGCTTTACCAACTCACTGATTGAGTTTAATCAGGTGTGATTAATGAGGTTCAAATTTATTTGGACAAATAGATAGTACTGATAAAATCCATAAATCCATTACATCTCAGTTAAAGGAGTCTTTGGAATATTACATCAATGATGTGTAGCTATGATGTTTACATAAAAAGGTAAAAAGCCCCAACTAGTTTGCTGACATTAAATTAAGTAGGCAGAACACTGTTAGTTTAATGTGAGCTACTGAAATTTAAGTTCAACCGATGATATTGAAATGAACTTGCTGGATGGTACTCAATGCTGTGATGGGTCAATTGCCACCACCTTTCCTTATGTTTCACACAAATCTGAAGTGGGAGTTCTACAGCTAATTTGAGTCTCTAATAGCTTGTACACAGCAGACTTGTTTAAATGAGTGGAAACATCCCTGATTTTTGCAGATTTTCATTAAAAATATTAATCTAAATAGTATGCTGTAACACTAGAACTTGACTATGGCGCTCTGGACTGATCTGTGTGACAGAGAGGGCCACAAGGGTGAAGATTATTCATCGGTTATGAACTGAGACAATAAGACAGGCCTAGAGGCTTGTGCTTCAAAAAGTCCAATATACATATCTTGGCACTAAGTGGATCTGGTTTTAATACGTAAAGGAAAGTAAAGGGGCCTCTTATAGTCATGTGTGCGCACACCACAGCGCACAGTGAAATTTTTCAATGTGAAATTCTTTCTCTGCATTTAACTCATATAACCCATTCACCAAATGACCCCCCGCGAAAACCAGCCGAGACAGAGAGTTGCGGGCACACACACAAGCCCAAAAAAGCAACAAACTTTCAAAATAAAAGGACTTTTTTTGTAAAAAACTGCGTTAACGCACAACAAAATAATTGTTGGCGTTAAGTAAATAATGCGTTAATGTGCTAATAATGCGTAAACAAGCCCAGTCTTAGTTATGACCCCCCCCCCCAATTCACAGCCCCCTCATTTTCTCTACACTTTTTATGATTGTAGTTTGTCTTTCGGATTCCCAAATGTCATATCTTCCCATAGAACCTTTTTTAGTTTTTTCTATCCTCTATTGATAATAAAATAACCTTTTATGTTTACATGACAAACACCATTTACCTAGCAACCAAGTATATTGTTGTGTTCTAATTTTTAATTTTTATCTAAGTTATTTGTTTATTTAATTGCTAACTTACTTGCTTATTTAAATGTTACATCCTATTTTAATTTGCAGAGAGAACTCCAATTAGTTAGTGTGTTCTAGCTGAGCTGGCTGTTGGCTACTCTGTCGGAACACTAGTTGTTATTCTGCACTTTTTATTTGTGTAGGTAATCCCAGGGGGACGTCTAATTTTCCTTAGGGGGGTATACACTCAAGCATTTGGTTTCATCAGGTGCTACAAGGTTAACTGTTTAAAGTCATTTTGAGCCTGGAAAGACCAGCATATGGCTGGTTTTGCTTGTTTGTTAGGCAATTAGGGACCAGAGCTGCTTTTTTATCTCTCTTTGGAGAGCATTTGTTGTAACAGTAGAAGAGGCTGTATTTGCAGTAGTGGCATCAGGCTTTTGCCAGTTGGAGTAGTGCCTATTAGTAGATAGAGGGGTGAATAAGCACATTCAGCAATTTATACACCAAGTTGTGCGACCTATGTGGATAGTTTGGGAGCTGTGATATGCTGAAGTTTATTGGCCTACCTCGTCAAAATTCCCTACTGTAGTGCATCTTTACATGTCGCACTTTACATAAAATTATAGGAAGGAATTTTTTATAGCCCAAATCACCTTATCAGAGGGTAAATAGCATCAAGAGTTTGTAAAGAGAAGCCCAATGTAGTTTGAAAAAATAAATAAATAAATTGTTAAGGAATTTGTTGGCAATATTGCAAAAAATAGAAGTAGGATTTGGGAGACACATGGTGCATTATTGGACTGTTCTGTCCTATTGTAGGGGTTCACTGCTTACATGCCACACAGGTTCAAAAATAGAGATGTTTGAGATGGATTGTGCTTAACATGAATCAGATAAGAAATCAGATGTAACTAATTCCAGAGGGATGTCACCCAACAGTATATGGGCAAAATAAGCCTTATTGGCAGCAGGTATCTCTCTAGCGAACAAAGAGTTGGAGTAAATCTGCTATTTCCTTCCTTTTAGTTATGCTACTTCTTCCTTTGTGTCTAGACTTTTTGCTAGTTGGTCATTTTTCATCGTTTGAGCTCATTTGGAGTTTAAGACACCTGGAGCCTATACAGTCTAAAACTTAATATTTAACTTAGCCTGTGTCATATTTACCTCCTGCCTACCTTGGGAATGCATCTCCTCTGCCACAACAGAGATAAATAAATTACTGAAAGATATCGGACACACAATAGCCAATCTCAATACTTTTCTTTTGGAATTTAAGGGACGTTCCTGCTGTACAGTAACAAACTGTGTCTACAATATAGCATGGAAGCATGGTGTTGTTCACAAAGTCTCAGTATGCTTGATTTTATACACCTGTGGCAATGTATGTGTGTAAATAAATGAATAAATATAACACAAACTACACTACAAAGGAAAGATGTTAAAACAATCCTGGACGTGGTATTATCTATTTCTCTACAAAATATTTTATCTGATTTTTTAATCCAAAAAGCTGATTTTCCTAATGCTCCAGTATGCAGGCATGATGGTGTCTGCCGCTCCAAGACTGTATGCACCTGAATTCAGGCATGGCCTCATCACACACACAGGCAATTTAGTTTTCTTTCCCTCAAGAACTGCAGGTTGGGATTCTAACCTCCTGAAGTAATGTACAATATTTATATGCCAAAACTATCAATGCTGGCCAAGCAACCACACAACATCATTCGCTTGAGAAATATATTCAGCAGACATTGTAGAAACAGCTCTCAGGTTGCTCCCAGCAACCCCGGAGATCCCAGCAGGCTTCCTGCACTATGAGCTACAATATTAGCCTGAGCCGAAGGAATTCAAAACAAAAGGGTAAGATGTGTTCCATTCAGTTGTGCAATTTATATTGTTTTTCACTGAGCTCATCTGCACCAATAACTTCACTGTACTGGTACGTTTTCTTAAGCAGCGAGCAAAGACAGATTGCATCTGTTGGTCCAAAGCGGTTCAGATTTAGATACACTGCACTCTGTTAGTCAACCAACTGGGCATTCTTTTATTGCTTCCTTTAATTTTCTCTCAATCTCTTCAACATAGACGAATAAATATGTCTTAAGAACTTCTCATTTTGTTTTGTGCTGGGAGTTTTGCTGATGTTTGCAGTTGAAACATGAATCTGTGAACTGGAGATAAATGCATTTTAACTGAAGATAGAATTTATAGTCAGGACTCTGATTTGGGCTGCAGTTCACATTTACTGCCATTGAGGCAAGTGCTCTCCAGGGTTTTTGCGGTAACTGATGTCTTGTGTTGCTTTCTAATAAAGGACACATTTGAAATGTTAATGTGAAATGTTAAGACTAAAAATGATACCGCATCATTTGGAGTTAGTGCTTAGTGCTTGATTTCCCCATTCAGAATAAATGTTTGGGATTCGACAGCCTGGATAGATAGGAACTTGCATGGAAGGTTAACCTTTTAGACACTAGTGGTTATGATGCTTACTGTTTTAGAAGGCTACTAGAAACCATTTAACAAAAAACAGCAGTGGCCTTGTGAAATGCCATCACCCCGTAGAGTTTGGGTCTGGGCCCTACAGTCTGGTACACACAGGTCATTATGACTAACATCGTGAGTTGCAGATGTTTTTCCACTGAGCCTCCATGACCCTCCACACTCTGAAATATATTTAGAATTAAAGCAGGTCATGATATAAGCAGGTCAAGACTCTTCTCTAAATGAAACTGAGTGATTTCAGAATGTGATACAGTAGAATGAAGGGGTGATCACTGCAGGTGGGGGACTGAAACAAGAAGACAAAAACTAGGTATGTTTAGGCTCCACACCATTAATAAAGCACGAGTTGTCTCTGGGGAAGTTACATAAGTAAGCACTATTGCTGAGAGGTTACAAAAAAATAGCTTCCTTATCTCTTATCAGGATATGTATATCAGCAGCTGGTCTCACAGTCAGAGTACATACAGGTTTTAACCAAAGTAATGTGCATAAGTCAGAGGCACTGAGAAAATGACATGCAAAGGTATTCATCAGCGTATATTTGATTTTAAAAAACTTTGAAATAAGAATAAATACAAATAAACAATGTTCAATTGTTTACTGATTTAATGTGTGTTCAGTGTGTTAATTTTCAAACCTGTATTAACAGATACTATCCAAAGTAAAAATAGTTCAGCTCATCAATCCTTCAGTCAGGTGAATCTGTCATGTGGTGGCTGGTTAGTGGGGGTTGAAGCTAGCACAACAGCCACCCAGGGAGAGAAAAAAGTGCAAGTCTGAATAACTGCGACTACCCCATTATTCTGACTCCGAACAACCAGAGACAGGACTTGAATTGGCACCACAAGAACTGGAAAGCAATGGAGATTTGCGAGCGACCCTGAAAATGAATTGGATAACAAATAAACTGCCATGAGGGGAAAACTGGCAGATCCCGGGAGAAAACAAAACTTTCCTTCAGATAAGGATAACAGAGCCTAACAAGGAGCCAGGCCCATCTTGGGAAAAGAAGCTTTTGTGGATGATTTGGTGAAAGTGGTCCATGTGCATATTTTTTGTATGCTTTTTATATACATGCTGCATGTTCGGGGAGAGCATTGAACCTGAAACTAAACAACAAGCATATTGGAAAAACTAGAGATACTGTTTACTTGGCCTTTTCAAACAACTCAGCTGGGACTGACTGCTTTTCATCAGCTTAAGTAAGAAGCCTCCCAAGTGAACCATGTTGCCTACTGATTACATGCCCTGTGGCTCCCTCTATCGGCCGGGAGGAGTCTGTCAGCCTGCCTGAAGTCAGACCCGGCCCTCTGCCTTCCTCTACTGGCCAGCGGTCCGACTGCCAGCCGAGCGTTGGGCCGAGACCTTACAGTATGAGGTGCTTCTGGTGGAAATGAACAAACCCATGCAGTGAACGATTAAGCAAGTGTAGTGAGCGGTCAGGAATCAAACCTGTGTTAATCTGCTAGTATTCTAACCAGCACAGTAGCCCACAATGGCAGCCAAGCAATTAAAAAACAAGGTATTTCCAATGGAAAAAAAACGAATTGCAGCATTTTAAAAGATTTATTAATTGATACATTTATTTATTTACTGGGTGGAGTATATGTGACTTTTATTTAAAACAAAAAGGTTTTTGTCTAACAAAAAGTTTAAGTGCAGAGGATTGTAGAAACCGGAAATACAGAAAACTCTAAACTCTGGGCGTGCCTGAAGGGGTGGGCATTCTGACGGGAATGAGTGACTATTGGACGCTCATTTCAGTTCAGTTGGAGGTTCATTGCACTACTGAGAGGCCAAAACTCTAAAGCAGCCAGATCGGGCCTTACAGGGTTTATTCTTGTTAAAGGTTTCTGAGGGATTGTGTGATATGCCTCAAATGCACTTATTCACTGAGCAGCTGACGTTCCATTTAAATCCAGTCTCTTTTATCATCTTCTGTACCTACTCAAACTGGTTCATTATGGATGAAGAGACTAGCCTCATGAAGATGCTGGAAAACAAAATAACACCTGCCACCTGTTCTCCACCCAATAAAGGGATGAACAGGTGTGTGTTACTTAAGATGTGGCCCCTGCAGGGTAGTAGCAGGAAGCAGTGCGGGGGTGTAATCAGCTGCGAACCTGCTTTTAGGCAGGTGTGGATAATAAGGAAAGAAAACGATCAGAACCTTGTTTTTGCGTTCATTTTTGTTCTTGCTTTCATACACATATTCATTATACTGCACTATTTAGTTTTTTAAACTTGTCATGTGATTTATCCCAAGCTTTTCTAATTACCCATTTAAAGGTCCAGGTCCTGCTGACAGGTCAAGGCTGCCAGTCCTTACTCCTTCTTAATGTCAATCTGAAATTAACAAATTTTTATTCATGAATGTTCCTGTCATATAAAGCATGATTCATCATAGCATTTATGAAACAACGTCTTCTTTGATCGGTGAGTTTTGTCTGCTCCTAAAACGAGTTTTGATTGTCACCGAGTTTTGATTGTCACCGAACATCATCAGACTAGGAAGATTAATATTAGCCAAAAATATGTTTCATCACACACTTCAACCCTTCATGTGTTTTCCATGTATTTAAATGTAAAATTCATTTATAGGGTGTATGTTATTTATATTGCCTTTTGTTGTTAGTCATCTCCATAATGATGATATGTTATTCCTTTACTCTTTCTTGCTACCTGGTGTCAGCCAGAGGACAATGGGTTCCCCTTTTGAGTCTCTCCAGTTTTCTTCAGTTTTTTGCTACTCTTGCCCTTGGCTTGCTCACCAGGGACTCGCACCTGAATTCTGTAAAACTGCTTTGTGACATGAGTTGTGAAAAGTGCTATAGCCAATACATTTGAAGTGAATTGAACTGCCTCATTTTAATGCACCACAGAGGACTGAGCCCACTGTACTGTTTTTGTTTCCCCCTCTTCGCCACATGATGGGGCTAAATTTAATCTCAACGCGATTACCGAGGGAATGTACTCAACCCATTTTTAAAAGAACACCGAGAATTAGTTGATCTATTTTATGCTATTGGACAATAGCACATGTATGATCTAGGAATTTATTTTATGTTTTAGAAGAATTTTTTTTTTCATTTTTTGTTCTTGCTTTTGTCTGTGGATGGTGGAGAGAGCAATTCATTTGGATTTAAATAGAAAACAAAGATCTGCTAAAAGGCAGTCAATAATCTAAGAGGACCGAGATGTCCCACGGAAGAATTTTGTGCTAGAGCAACTAAATGAACTGGTCTTCCAGTTTATTTCCCCAACTATGTGTTTATTCACCATCATTCAGTACCGTCAAATTTTCTTTATAATCCAAATAAAGAACAGGGTACAACGTCAGTCTCATTTAGGCAAAATGACAGATGGATAAAACAAACACTGCTCTAGTTTAACAGCTTTATATTTGCATTTTGCTCAGTGGTTACACTGTGGGCTGGGCTTTAAAAATACACACATTATGTGCACAAAGTGGTAAACAACACTTACCCTCAGGCTGCAAGGATGTGTCATTCTCTGGCAGGAGTTCAAACCGTTACATTTTGTCATAAGATCTTCAAGGGCATTTGTCCCTTGAGAAAATGTTTGGGTACAAACATCTGCTGTAGAAACAACATTAATCTGCACCTAAATGTGGAGCTCTTTAATTGTTCAGGGATTCTTGTTTCCTGAGAAATGGTGAGGTGTGTCTGACTTCTGCCGGCACACATTCTTGTGTAGCACAACTTGCATGACATCATTTACCGTCATCAAACATAAACCACCAAAGTTCCACAGTTGATCTGGTTTACACACTTCAGAATGCTGTGCTACACTGGCACCAGTTTATAGTTGCTGATAAAAGGAGAAATACGTGATTATTTTTTGTTCAATTTTAGCCTGATTCAATTTTTAAATCTGAACACTGTCTTTAACTGTCATTCTAACAATGAGAAACTGTTGCGATCAGAATCAGAATCAGAAAACTTGATCCTGGAGGAAATTGTTCATGCTAGAACTGTGCAGTCACTCAGAGACACAGAGAGAAGAACAATAGAAAATATAATGTAAAGTCAAAATAAACCTCTCCAGGAAATACTCTATTAAACACAATATGCTGTTGGCTCAAAATGTTGTGGTCTGTCGGAGAGGTGGATATAAATACTGTAGATAAATAAAATTACTGCTGAAGTAATTATTTAGAGCTGCACTCTAAATAAGTAGTGATATTGCACATGACAAGACTACTTCACATA
The DNA here is from genome assembly GCA_037974365.1 of Hydrocynus forskahlii. Lineage (NCBI taxonomy): Eukaryota > Metazoa > Chordata > Actinopteri > Characiformes > Alestidae > Hydrocynus > Hydrocynus forskahlii. Next base: position 10,979,877 of record JBBPCX010000018.1, on the reverse strand, counting down.
AAGACATTGCATAATGATTTAGCAATGATTTGTTTAAAGGGTAAATGTTTTGAAGCATTGTCAGTGATGGGCTGTTCTCCTTTAGTCAGTGTTTCCAAGTTATTGAGCTCCTCATCCAGCACTGAGCCCACTTTAAAGTGTTTAAAGTCTCTAAAGAAAGGCTTGAAGAAAAAACATAGCTGATTGTTATAGACCCACAGGGAATGACAGAGTGAAATTTACACTCCTTCCAGGACCCCAAGATCTGCTACCTCTCTGAATCTCCAAGTCCCCTAAGTCAGTAAGAAATCTAGTGGAGATGCAGCCTTTATTATGCACCAAAACTTTAGAATATGTTACCTGTAGCAGTCAAATTCTTTAAAATGCTTTTTAGATCTATTTCTGTTTCTTCTTATAAGTTATTGTTACGGGTCTGGCAAGGAGAGGGAAGGGGATGACGCACACAACCGTTAGATACAGAATCAGGTTTTAATGGACAAGCTTAACACGATTAAACAGTAAAGAGCCCCGGCTCGGGGGAAACAGTACAGAGGGCAGCGTCAGACCCGTGCTCCCCAAAC
>JBBPCX010000018.1:10941182-10956486 GCA_037974365.1 Hydrocynus forskahlii | reverse complement strand
AGCACATGATGTATGGTTATCAGTCTCACACTCATATACACACACACCCACCCACACCCACCCACACCCACCCACACACACACACTTGCCCATGCCATCAGTGTTTTGTTTTTTTTGGAAATCACTGTGCTCAAAGAATTTGCCCTTATTTTCAAGAGTGGATTCTTAGGGTTAATGGCAAATGTTGTGCAATGATGTTTTCACACACAAATGGCCACGTAGATCCATCTAACTGCACATTTAATAAAGTTTTTTGAGTTTCTAATTGATGTAAATTTGAATACAATTAAAAATGTCAAAGGAACAACAAGAATTTCTAGTGTGCCTCTTGGATGTCAATTTTAAAAAGCTTTAGAGATACTTGGGGCTGTTAGAATCTGTTAACACATTAGGCAGTTAGCTGGTCTGGACCACATAAGCCAAATACAATCCCAGCACCGAGACACAACAAGAAGCAGGATGATTACATGATAGGTTTACAGTAACAGTCGGTGAGTCCATGGCTATTGGCATCATTCCTTTGTTTGGTGAAACTACAGAAATATTGCCACAAGTCTTTTTCTAAAGACTTTAAAAAGTTATTTGCATATCACAACTAAAAGTGTTATAATTCATGCTTTACAGGTTAGAGGTCTCTATTCTGAGAGTGAGTGAATGAGTGAGCAACAGAGAAAGAGAGAAAGTGTGTGAGTGGAAGAAAGAGAGAGAGGGAGGGAGTGAGAGAGAGAGAGAGAGAGACTCTGAAGTGAAGCTAAATTCTGTACCTTCTCTATGAGCAGTGCGTGGATTTGTTCTTGACACCACTTCACAGCAGCTGTGTATTTAACTTTGAATGTAAGAAAATGTTATATATAAGAACGTTTGTGGCAAATTTGGTGTTCCTATCAAAACTTGATTAAGCAAAACATCGTTAAGCGGTTTTATTTCTCATACTATATTTCTACATTTCATGGGAAAATTAATTAATTAAAGTACTAAGCTGAGATACACCTCTGTTTCAAAACAAGGTTATTCAATTTTAATGGATGATAACTGCGCATATACATATCATTACTATGATTACTATCAAAAATATAATATTTAAAGTAAAGCCCTGCACACTCTATTTCTCTTAGCCTAAAAAAAAAACAACTGCCTGTCAGATTGAGAAAATAGCAGCTTCTTTTGATACACCGTCAAAGACAGGGATCGTTTTTCATGTGGCAGTGCTGCTTTGTTACCAGTAACCCACATTGCTTATTAACTCATCAACTGCAGGCTCAGGTCCAATCTTAACCTACAAACTACATTTCCCACAATCCAAAGGCTGTAAACAGAGAAACAACAGACCCTGCATTGTTTCTGTATTATTCACATTTAGCAGTCCTCTAGTGGATATAAACTACTGGATATATTCTAACCACACAGGAAGCCTTTGTGATTTGTTGCTTTCTTTGAGTCAAAGTTTCAGTTTCTTGATCTAGTTTACGTTTCGTTATCTAGTCATATGGAGAATTACAGAAGGATCTAAGATGTTCTATTTACATGCAAGACGTTTTCAGATGCACATGACGTGAACTTCTATATACTGCACCTGTTTCACACCAGAATTAGATCAAAGAATGCCTGCTTTTCTGTTGTTGACTGAAATGTAGGACAGCTCACATCTAGATTCTGAGAAGAAAAAAAACCCCAACTTTTTAACTTATTTAATCAAACGTTATGCTCCATGTGTCCGTGCTCAGACATGGCTGTTTTCGTTACAGATTATTATGGACCTGTATAATTATTAACACATGAATGATAGCTTACACAACTACATAAACAACCCCTCTCCCTGTCCTGTTTAGAGTTGGAATCCAAAGCTCCAGTGAGAGATGAGTACAGAGGCTCATACTGTTTACCACTGGATAAGATGTCCCTGATTCTGGAGCTGCAGTTTGAATATGGAAACAGATTTGACAGGATTCATTCCAGTCTTCTTGGAGAACATTCAAGGGATGCTGTAGAGGGCGTTATTTAACCATACATGAGAGCCAAAAGGATGCTCAGTGGCATTTCAAATGAATAAAAATACCACTCCCACTGCAGCCGATGTATGCTAGGCTACTAGTTTCCCTTTGCAAAGTCATCCCATTGATTTACTTTCCGGCCGGCTCACATGGTGCAGGACTTATCCAGCGGATCATGGGGTGGAGGTGCTGGAGGCTGGGCCGGACCGGTCTTGGGCAGTACCATCATGGGCTTGGGCCGAAGGGCAGGGGGCTTGAGCTGTACCCCCATGCGTGGGGTGGCGGCGGGCTTGAAGGTGGTCATGGTGTCACTGGAGGAGCTGGTGGAGCGGCGCATGGGTGGGTCAGCGGCTGGACGCAGCAGCAGAGCGGGCAGCTGGCTCAGAGACTCACTGGAGCTGGCCGGGGTGGGTGTGTTCTTCATCTGCTCCAGGGTGTCCAGCACCACGTCAGGAGCGTGCTTCGCCGTGCTCTGCCTCTCCAGCTCCCTTAGTTCATTCAGAGCTGTGTTCATAGTCTCCTCTATATCCTAATCAGAGAGAGAGAAAGAAAAATATCAGAATACCAGAATACTCTTCTGTCCATTAAGTTACTGAATTGTCTCCACCAGGGTTTCAACAATTTATTAATATTATATAGTCATGTGAAAAAGTATAGCCTCTTTCAATTCGACGGTTTTACATTTCAGGACATAATTAAAAACCATTTGGTCCTTACCAGGTTCTAAAATGACCTAAAGCTAATCTCAAGTGTAATACAACACACAGCAGATCCCAGTGTGTCACTATTTATTTAACACAAATGAAGCCAAAAAAGAGAAGTCATATGTGAGAAACTAAGCATAGCCCATGATCGTAGAACTACCTTTACCAGCAATAACTTGCAGTAATCATTTTGAAGAGTCAGTTTTGATCCACTCTTCTTTGCAGCGTAGCTTCAGTTGAGATTTGCAGGTATTATTTTATGCACAGCTCTTTTAATGTCCTGCCACAGCATTACAACTGGACTGAGGCCTGGACTTTGACTGGCTGGGTCATTGCAACACCTAGATTAATTTATTTTTCAGTCATTCTGTTCTAGATTTGCTGGTGTGCCTGGGATCACTGTCCTGTTGCATGACTCAACTCTGGCCAAGCTTTAGCTGTTAGAAAGATGGCCACACATTTGGCTACAGAATGTTTTGGTATATAGAGGAGGTTATGGTTGACTCAATGGCTGCAAGTGCTCAGGTACTGTGGTTGCAAAACAAGCCCAAATAATCACCCCTCCACCACCCTGCCTGGCAGTTGGTATACGGCGTATGTCCTGTGTTTAGTTTTCATCAAAATGGCTGCTGTGTATCATGGCTCCAACTTTGGTCTCATCTGTCCAAAGGGAATGGTTCCAGAAGTCCTGTGTTTGTTTAGATGCAACTTTGGACACCTAAGCTGTGTTATGTTGTTTTAGAAAGGAGAGACTTTCTCCTAGCAACCTTACAAAACAAGTATTTTTCTAATTGTACTGTCATGAACTTTAATACTAACTGATGCCTGTAGAGTATGAAATGTAGCTTCCGGAATATTTGCAATTTCTTTGAGCACTGCATGGTCTGACCTTGGCTTGAATTTGCTGGGACATCCACTCTTGAGATGACTGGCAATTTTCCGCCTGGGTCTTGTGATAAACACTTGAATGCTCCAGACCAGCAAACTGCTAAAGTGTCTGCATTTATAAGGGTGGTCTTACTTGCTGATGATCAGTTAATCAAAGGTATTTGATTAGCAGCAGCTGGCTGCTCCTTACCCTCTTAAATCCTATGGAAGCAGAGGGGAGTACTCATTTTTTCATACAATGCTTCTGCAATTTGGTCTGGTGTTTGTTAAATATATAATGACACGGTGTATTACGTCATGTGGTGTTGTCCATCTAAGATTGTATTGAACTAATTTGAACTAATCAGTCTGCTAGGGACCAGATTATTTTTTATTATGTTCTGATATGTAAAACCTTAGAATTGAAAGAGAGTATACTTTCTTTTTCACATGTCTGTTTCAGCCTATTAGTTGAGAGAGAAACAGAGAAAATAAGTGGTGAGAAGAAAAATCTCTTTCTAGCAAATATTTGGCAACCAATGGACTATAACAAGTCAGAGCGCATTATAACGATTCCACATTAATCCTCAGATCATTGTAATATAGTGAGATGTCAGAAGAAATCTGTATTGCAAAGAACTCCCAGCTGAGAGGAACACAGTGGATTCAGCGAGTGTCCTCTGTCTGAACTCTGCTGTTGTCATTAGCGCACTGCACAGGCTGCTGCTGGAGCTGACCATCATCATCATCAGCACCATCTCTCCCTCTCATTACTGATATGTTAATGAGAGCCCACCAAGAAAAAGAGCTATATACAGCATTACTCGACATTCTCCAGGCCTCGTATTGCCTGTCAAACAACATCAGCTTAAACTGGCCTCCTTTTTGAAGTCATGCAACAATATACACACAGCACACTATGAGGGGTTTGCTGCAGAACACACTGTGCCAGTTACAGTCCCACTCCACACAGAATACTAATAACTGGCTATTTGCAAAATGCTATGCAAATTGATAAAGAACACAGAAATACAACAAATGCATGGCCAACACTAGGCACAATGAGATGTTTCAAGATTGACAGTTGTCTCATCACACACCTGATCCAACCTCCAAAAAAAAAAAAAAAAAACCCAAACAAACAAATAAAAAAACCAATTTATTTTTTTAATCAGCATCTCTATGAGTATGACAACCATTCCATGCCAGTGTCTGTTGAATTTCTACAGAAGCACCTCATTCTGCTTTATGAGGTACTGATTAGTGATCACCTGAATCAAATCTTATTTAATGAGGAAACGTATAAAACCCACCGCTGTAATCAACACTCTCCTCTTCCAATGTGACCAGCTGGATGGCAAAATGCAACTAGAAGTACATCAAAGGCAATTATTGCCATTTTGTTTAGGGGCAATATTGTCAGGACTTCTTAAAAATTAAGGAAAGCTGAATTGCTTTTACTATTATTTTAACTCCTTTTACTTAACTATTGTCTTATTGGCAGGAACAGCATGTGCCTACATAATTATCTGACATTTTACCACTGTTAAAAGCACATATCTGATTTCTTTTTAATCAAAGGCCAATTTACTCTATAAAACCAAACAGTCTTTAGTGGGCCACAATGAGCACAGTAAAATGAGTAATTACGTGTAATTTGCTTTGTGTGTATCATGAGTTCTGCATGTTCCAGTTTTCTATTACTATATTAAAGAAACTCTATGCTGTCTTATATGTTGGGTGTACGTCACTGCTTCCGGCATGAGCAACTGTACCCATACAGAACAGAGTATTTTTGGTTTGTTTTTTTGCACTTGTAAAGTGGTAGTCTGTGGTACTATCAAAATAAAGACCTGCGACTTTTTGGCTCTTTTAGATCATGCTCTTAGTATATCAAATAAATACAACAAACACTGAAACCTTGTGCTAATGAAGGAGAACAGTAGATTAACAGGTTTTTTGCACAGACCCTAAAAAGGTTAACTGACTGAAATGTTACAAGCTGAGGGGTGATGTATGAGACTTGGCACTGTTTAGTTACTATGGTTAGTCTTTCATAGGTTAGGTTATGGATAAAAGTTTGTATTAAAAGTACTTTGAAAAGCTGAACATCCCAAAGCTTCCTAAAGGGGCAGTTTAATTTTGCCTGGGCTCTGTGCAATGGCTCAGAATGCTGTCTGTTGTTTATCTGATACTGTGTACACATCTAAATGTGAGGAGTGTGTGTGTGTGTGTGTGTGTGTGTGTCTGTGTACTGGAGTCGTGAATCATTAGTAGCAGGAGGCAGTCACTGACTATGTTACAGTGCAGGGCCTGCAGCGCATGGTGTGAGGGGCGTCGTCGCTCGCCTCCCGCTGACCTGTGCGATGCTCTCAGGGTCCAGGCCCTTGCCATGTGATTCAGAGAAGCCCGTGTACTGGCCCGAGGAGGTGGACCGGCGGATCGGAGGGCTCTCCATCTTCTTCAGGGATTCATGGCGGCTGATGTTGGTCAGACTGCCGTGGCCCATGCGCCGGCGTCTCTCAGGACTATCCATGGGCACGGGGCCGCGGCCCCGCAGCAGGTCCCTCGGACTGTAGTGGCCCAGCACTGGAGAACCTGGGTTACCATGACTACCATGGCTGCTGTGGTTGCCATGGCTACCGTGGCTCTGGGAGGGATGGACCATGCAGTGGGGGTCGCTGGGTCGTGCCGGGGGCCTGCGGGTCGGGGGGTCACTCCTCTTCCTGTGACGGCTGAAGGGGAAGAAGGAAAAAGGGAAGAATATCATTATACGAACACCGCTGAAGTGATCTATACATATTCATGGGTTAGCGTACAGCATAAAGATTTGTAGTTAATGAAGCAACTGTGGTAGAATAGTCGTAGGCATTTGCTACACTAGAGCTATCCATAGTCACCATATACAGACTATTCTTATGGAAATTTGTAAGAAGAATATGTACGTAATGAAATGGATGTAAGAAGTTACTTTTAAAAGTACAAGATATAATTTGCGTTATATTATTTCACTTGTAGCTCACTGAAAGAAGCAGGAAAATTCAGTTGCAAGTGCATTTTCTGAACCACTGTACACTTTCTGAGATTAAAACAAATGATGAACAAAGAGCGTGGTTGAGCATCTCAGAATCTCAAATGTGAATCTAACTCAGCATTTAACTACGCAATGAGTTGTGCAAATTGGCTAAGCACTGTTAAACAGGATTGCAAAACACCAATAGTAACTATGTTTATTATTTTATAACAAGAGCATTACATGACAACCACAGATATAATACTATAATGTGTGTATATAATCACAAGTACCACTCTGCGTCCTCACAAAGTTCAGTGTGTTCAATTGAAGCTGTCGTACCACCTTTACTGCTTAATGTGACTCGAAATGGGTCTCTACGCAATTCACAGATAATGAAGCCTACATAATCTTTCTGCCAGTGCTTGACCAATAGTAATCAGTTAAATAAGAGACTTTTTGCAGTAGTGACAATTTTGTTTTTCAAAGCAAAGCTGCTTAACATGTTAATTATTTCTGTTACTCTGGTACAGTACAACAGCAGACTGATCATAAGAAAATCAAAACAGCAGTTTGGGCAAATATAGAAAGACTGACTCTTCTCATTTATATATTATCGTAGTACAGAGCAGTATTAAAGAACTGCTGGTCTTCATAGGGATGGGTAGCTGGACTTAGACCAGTTTTAATGTGTTTGCAATAATGATTGTTAAAAAAAGCAATGACAAAGTAGCCTCACTTTCGGGCAGAAAAGTGTAGTGCACCGTTTTAACCAGCAGAGTATGCTATACACTGCACCAAAACACTCCTGCGGCAGCTGGAGGGACTGCTTCTAGAGACATCGTGATCAAATTCAAATATGAAAGAAAAACAAGCACTGACTCTTTGAAGCAAGCAAGTCATAAACACGAGTTTAGGGAAACTGATGACATTTCCTTGACCAATATCAAACTGCTGCTATTTCACTAATACTGTCAAAGGGCTGGATGGTTTAAACATTGGAAACTCTCAAAAAACTAGATACAGCACATACTGATCAGTGACTATACTGCAGTGATGAGGTGGCAATGCATTCTGAGCTACTACTGAACTACGATGTGACTATACCAAATCTAACAATGACCCGCTTCTCTGCCAGGAACAGCTCTGACATGTCGATTAGGATATCTGCCATCGGAACAGCACGCTTCATGATTTTATCACTTTAATTCTATTCACAGCAATTCATTCAGTCTGAGAGGAAGCTCTCGTTTTTCCTGACGGAAGTATGGTCTTAACTGTACTCATGGAAGGAGGAGAAAGTCTAAATAAAGACAAATGCAATGAATGATTTAAGAGTGAGGAGACATTGCTGAAAGTAACAGAGAAGAGAGGTGGAGAGAGAGAGAGAGAGAGAGAGAGAGAGAGAGAGAGAGAGAGAGAGAGACTGCAGGCTAGAAATCAAGACCATACATGAGGAAAGTGGGTTCTGCACAAATAATCATTTAAAGGAACAAATACTGATGAGGCAATGATATATGCTAGATTCAAGCTGTGTGCACAGAGATTCACATACCAACTAGCAGCCTTAAGCTTGTGTCCTGTGCATGCCATGAATGATTGTAACTACCTAACAGTAAATGGTTGGTGAAGGTAAGATGATAGAATCGGAATCAGAAAACTTTACTGATCCTGGAGGAAACTGCTTCTGTTACAGCTGCATATACAAAAACAAAAGTCTAAATAAATCAAATAAAAATGCTATAAACACACTATGCTATATACATAAATCCTGGGTTATTAATACTATAGATAAATAACTTACTGTTAAGTGAATTACCAATAACACAAATGGTGGGATAGGAAGACGTTAGTAGTAGAGCACATAGTAGAAATAAATAGTATATAAGTAATATAAGTAATGATATTCATAGTAAGACTATTACACATAATAGGCAGCACATCCTGGGATACCCTTGGTCTTCCATGTGATTGTGTAATAACAGACACTTGAAAGTAATGGAACAGTTATGACACTGGCCGTAACTATGCCAATTTATCTCTGTGCAATGACAAGAACTGCACAATAGTTGCTACATTAATGTTAAAAAAAAATGGTGCCTTAGAAGCTACTTTAATGTTTAAAAAGCATGACCCGACTCTTATTTTTAATGTTTTAACGTGAAATAACGTGAATTATTCATTTTCACTTTAATATACATGAGCGTGTTTACACGTAGATACTTTCAGACTTTCCCTCAAGGATATTTTTGGCTCTGTATTTCCACTTCTTTTAGTTGAGTGAGATTTTAACACAGTACCCATACTTTAACTGAAGTTTAGCTATCCTGTACTTTCTACACCGTTGCATTTTAGTTTGTGTGTGCAATATTGATTAGCTTTGGATCACAAACAGCAGTTCCATCCCTCCAGAGAATGCAGTTCAACTGCACCACAGCTCAAAGCCCACTGCTGACGGCTGACATTGGGCATGTCGACCTTACATTCATGTGAGCCTTCTCCAGAGCATCTCATTCTATTAGCAATACGTTTCTGACCAGATTATGAAGTGTGTGTAACTGAACACCTCTGTGATCAGTGGGTGAAACCCAAAGTCGTTGAATTCACCATCTAAAAGTGATATCTGTAAACTGGCAGCATGTTCTGCACTTCAATATTTTTCCTGTTTTGTTCCTTCCTTCCTTCATATAGTCTGTACCATGCACATGTCAGGGGGAAAACTTGTCTTTACATTGTTGTTGTATAATGAAAAAAAATATGCTGTATGTATAGTGCACTACTGTAGGAATGGGCCATGTCTTACCTGCTGACATAACTGTCAGGTAGTCTATCTGTAGGAGACCCCAAATCTCTGCTGGAGCACTTTTCCTCCCCTCCATGCCCACTGCTGGCCTCGCTGTCAGCTTTCTGACTCAGAGTGTCTGAGAAGGTGTCATCCCTGAAAAACAAATAAGATTAAAACCTTTTACTCACCGTTGTTGTCCTTACTGATGATATGTTGATGTGTTACACTGGCTTTATGACACACATGGTTAAGGGAAACCTTTGCAATATCAGATCAGAATATCACTGAAATTATACCTGCGTCGAATTTCAAACCATTTTGAACCATTTGTCCACTCAGCATGGTATTGAATCAAATGGAAAAAAGAAAACTTGAGTATGGCAGCAATAATATGCATGAATTAAGTCCATTTTACTACACTGATTTATTTTAAGGCTTAAACAGCATTTTTTAAGTGGCATAATTTATGACTTAATCTAAAAGCTACCCTTGTTTGTGTGTGTAGATGCATATGTGTCATCTTTGAGTAATATCACCTAAGTAATATGAAGCTTATTTTACACTCGATTCAGCAATTTCATCTGCTGTGTTATCAGCTGTGTACAGTACTGGGTCAGTAATAGCATCATGTGAGATGTATCCACGGTTGGTATCAGTGCATTCCCGGCTCTGAGATTACGAAGGATATCCTGCCTGTGTGGGAGCTATCCCACAGACTTCCTCTCCCTGTAAATGTAACTCATTACAGGACAGAGTGCCTGACATCATCTGCCTCCTGCCCTCCCCAAGCTGGCCTGCAAATTCTCTCACCCTCACCTCCATTATCTAAGAACACACACATCAGCAGAGAGCCACAGCATGAATTATTGATATACACACACATAAAATGATGGGATTGCTTTTCTCTGGATCTGGTGTCTCTCAGCCTTTTGCCTTTATCCATTTGATTTGCCCTCTCAGCAACAGATCTGATCTGTTGATTATGCGGCTAAAGTTGCCTGGGCAGCAGTTGTAGCAGCTACAGTATTTGTTTAAGAAAGAGTTCAGAGTGGACCAAACTGCAGTGATGTAATGAAAAAGCATCCACCCTGTTGCTGCCAAGATGAGCAAATTGGAGGAGGGCGGCCAAAAAGAGACAAAGCTCTGAGTAATCCCATAGAAGAGTGTAACCGATGAGCTGACATCACTCGCCAAAATCCTGCTCCTCCTCGAACTCTAGTATATTCGAAATATAGAGCCAAGAAGGTTCACTTCTGATTAAAAAAAACAAACAAACAGATCACGCTATAATGTAAGGTAAACAACAGCTGTAAGTACAGAGCAAGAATAGAGCAGAGAGTAAAAGAATACGAAATTCCAATGTCTGACTGCATAAGCCAAGCCAACAAATGTGCTTCATTACTATACTATGAGACCCCTAAAGGAGTTGCAATCATGCAATCGAGTTTAAAGGATTTACAATATTAAAAGAGCTGGTGTCTAATCATATCAAAGAACCAAGTGTGCAGGGTTTCGGCCTCTAGGTAGAGGCTATATTGAGATTGTGTTGAAAATAAAAGCATTTTCTCTGCATAATCTAGAGCAGTGGTGCTGTCTGTAGCTCATACTCACATATCCTGAACCACAATGTACTGATGAGGCACCAGGCCGTCGATGCCGTTGTGTCTGCCCTCCCACCAGTCTTCTGAGGCCCGCTGGTACAGCAGCAGAGATGCCCCCTTCTTGAAGGACAGTTCACGGGCTGAGCGGCCCACATAGTCAAACTTGGCAATAGCTTCAATGGGCTCACCCTCTGCACAGGAGACACAGACATCAAGAGCATTTTTATTTAGTCCCATTTCAGTTGAATAGTATTCATCAGATCTAAAGGGATTCAAATTTTTAAGGGCTTTTATGTAGGCCTACACTTCAATTCTTAAATTTGATAGCTGCATAAATTACATATGAGTTTCATGGTAATTTATAATAACACTGCTACTACCAGTGCCAGTTTTAGAAATGGATGATATGGGGGGCCGCTTGGGGTGGCATCTTGCCAATGGGGTGGCAAGGGACGCTCACACATAATTCGTAATAGTAATATTTGTGCAATCAGTGTTCTACTGCTCATTTGTGTGTCATGTCAATGTCACTGAATGGGTCAATTAACCTTGTCAAGGTGAACTAGGCAGGCTATTGCCTGGGAAGGTCGCACACTCAAAAGTATGAGTTGTGGAGAGGAGCAGGGTTAGGCTGACCAAGCCTTCCTTATGAAAGTCTGATGTAAGGGAGCGGGAGAATCTATGAAATAGCGCACGTCTAACTTGTACAGTAAATCAGTAGTCAGTAAATCCATTTTATGAAATGCTACCAAATAAACCACAATTCATGGTGGGGAGGGTTCACCTAGGCCACAATGCAAGCTTGAACTATCACCACCACCACCACTACTACTACTACTACTACTACTACTACTACTTCTAATACTACCACTACTACTAATAATGCATAGTACTTACTGAATAATATATGAAGGTACAAGACTTAGTTTCAGGGTTTAAACTTTAAGATTAGTTGCTTCTCAACTGTGTTAGGGCTGGGACTAGGATTATGTTGTGATATAGAGTAATTTTAATACATTTAAATTAATGCAATGTGATATTAAGCATCTAACAAAGGGTCCGCAGTGAACCATTTAATATTATTATTTAGGCAATTGCATACAAATCCCAGCAAAAACAATTATGGTAAAACATTCACCACTTCTGAAGAATCAATTGGCTTGCATGCATGAGTGCATCTCTTGATTTCAGTGGTGGTGACAAACCAAACATAATCCCTGAAGGGGCAACAGGCAGAACCATCCAGGCAGTGCAGGGGATATTTATAGGACCCACGTGGAATAAATCCATACCGTTCACGCCACCTCACACAAGGGCTATGCCGGGTTGGCGCAGAGTGTGGAGTGTGGCTTGAAGACTGCTTGTATTTCGTGTCTAAATAAAGGTGTCTGAATGCAGTGATATCACCAAGTTCAACAACTGGCCTCAGCTCCTGCCTTTGCTGCCGTGACCCTCTTTATGTAAGGACCCATTAGAGCAACAGAGGGCTCCGATGCATGTAAAGTAGCAGCAGATCTGGCAGCACTGGCTGTTCCCATCCTGAGCTGTCAAATTAGCATCGTGTCCTGGCTGCAATCAGGAGCCTTCTGAAACACCACGTCTCCGCAGAGAAACGGATGGTGAGACGATAGAATCCCAAACCATTTGTTGCGCCATACCACTCATGATGCATTAACTATTTTTGTTTTACTTCTGATCATTTTAAATACTGTGTATCAAAATGTGGAGAATAACAACGTTACTACGAAGAAATTAAAATATTAACCATGTTTAAAAAAAAAAAATAAAAAAAGATACTGCAGTAAAATAAATAAAAAAGCATGCAGAATCTTGGGTGTATAGCAGTGAAGCAACACAGACAAGGAGGGCGGGGCACATGAAAAGCAGGGCTAAAAATAGCTACTGCTCCTTTATCTCCCAAACCCCATTAAGTCAGACAGGGGGTCCCTGGACACTGACTCTACACACCACACACCCACCCTTCCAGATACACACGCCATGGCAGAGAATGATCACAAAGAAAAGCCATGAGTACATAATACATATGTGTTCTCAAATAGCATGGTTGTCATACAAGTTTTTTTTTTCATTATTTGAAAAGATCAGCTACCTTTTACAGTGTGTGGACATTTTATCATTTTATGACAAGTTGACCAACTTTGAGTTTAAGTAACATCAGCACATTAGCTGAAAATATCCCCTCTTTTATGAAGCTGCTATTTCAGAGAAATGACTGGCAAAAACATGAGCGGAACCATATTCTTGCACTTTGGGGCCTTGGGCTAACTCCAAGTTGGGGCACCTCCTATAGCATTATAAGCACACTGTGTATTTTGTTGTTTGAACAGAGCTGTAATCCATTTTAAATGTGAACCTACAGAGTGGTCAGAGCCTTTTGCTCGTGCGAGTGAAATGGCATGTACAGAGAGGATTATTCAAGTGGGTGAATCTTCGCATCAGAGGAGAGAGTGAGGGAAAGAAATCAAAAGCTGCAAAACAACAGGGCAAAATGTACAACAGGGCAAAAAAGTCATTATAAGTCATTAAACAAATGTATCAAAATAAAAAAATGCTTTGTCTCATCTCTCTATGTACGTGAACACAGCTGCTGATGACAAAGTAACCTTGAACCTTGAACATTCTTCACAAAATTTGTACATGAGAAACATACTCAAGAATAATGTACCTTAAAACTAATTTATAAATAAATAAATCGGTGTGACTAATATCTAAAATGTCCACTTTGAATATAGGCTAAAATAAATACTCAAATTTACTAAAGGTAACTAGCTATGTATGATTTAAGGTAATGTCTTTCAGCTGTTTTTACTTATATTCCATTTACAGTCAAGCTTGCCCCCCCATGGCTGTAAACCACTAGAGCCCAATGAGTCATGATGAAAATGAAAAGAAGAGCATCGCTTCTTTTTTTGGCTCCATCTCAGGAGTGACTGTTCAACTGCTGTCAATGAATTGTGATGAACAGGAATCTGCTTTGTCTCAATTGACAGTCCTTGTCTGCGGTCAGACACTCTGTTAATAAAGGTGATGGAGGGGGTGATCAATACAGCTCCGTGTTCTGGTCTCTACCTCTACTCTTTGTATCTTTAACTGCATTTTAGCTTGAAGGACACGCACTCCTTCACATCCTTCGTGTCCTCAGCTGTTCTTTCCAAAAATTCACTTCAAACACTCTCCACTCAGTAATTTGGACTATTTTGTACCGACCCTTCTTTTTAAACTAGTAACTTGATTTTATTGTGCAGTGCTATCCTGGTGGTTTATAGAGTTATACTTGCATGCTTCTTTACTGGTACTATATATGCATTAAGTAAGGGAGCTTTTATATCAGGGGATTCTCATTCATGATGTCACTTTCAGACAGGATTTAAATGAAGGCATATTTGCCAAAGAATGGATTAAAGAAGGACATATAGGCCTAGACGCTGAACCAGAAAATATCCTTCTGATTTATGAAACATACTCAGTCTTGTTTTTCAGGCTGTATTTCAGTTGGTTCTATCTTACATGGGAAATAGTTTAATCTCATGTTGCTTTGGGCTTTAAGCTTAGCAGACTTCTAGACACTCTTCCTACTTGCACACTACGGTTTTCCCCTATCTGCTGTACTTCAGGAGTTGTCCCTTATAATTTATAATAATTTTATTAGTTTATTAAGGTGTATGACAACTGATACACAACCTAGAACCCCTAGAACTAGAAATTAAACAGCACACATTCAAGCAACTGATTACATACACTACAGTTTTGGCCATTTAACTCATTAATTTTATTTCCAAACACATGATTTGCCATTGAATTCCCACAGAATAATCAAATAATCAAAGGCATTAATCAGGGCTAAAAAGCACCAAACATTGCTATCTGCCAACCACAGATGATGTGTAGTTCTTTGCTCCACTGCATCCAGTCCACCACACATGGCCATATGGGCTTGCTGGTGACCTAGGGAAGAGGTAATGACTCAGGCTATGTAGTCCCACTAATAACACTCTCAGCCAGACGCTCTCTCTCACATGCACACACCATTACACAGGCCACGCTTTGCATGATGTTACTGTAAATCTATTTAAAAGTCTATTGAGCTCTGACCCCAGGGCATGTTACCAGAACAGGCATGTAAACAGAACGCAGCTGTCTTAACAGTAATGGTGCTGCTGCGAATAATAATAACAACAACAATAAAAGTAGTAAAAGTAGTAGTAGTAGTAGTAGTAGTAGTAGTAAGGAGAAAAGACTCCCAGGCAGTAAACATTATAGAAGAATCTTGACATATCTCATCTTCACTGTGAAAGCCTTATACATTTAGTTGCATTCTGTAT
>JBBPCX010000018.1:10881463-10922949 GCA_037974365.1 Hydrocynus forskahlii | reverse complement strand
GAGAGAGAGAGAGAGAGAGAGAGAGAGAGAGAGAGAGAGAGAGACAAAGAGAAAGGGAGAAAGAAAGAAGCAAAATCCCAGTTATTTGGTCCCAGCACTACAAGCAACCAACAGCGGCCTACAAAGCTATCATCAGTCTGCCAAAGGTACTAGCAGAGTCAGCTTCACAATGGGGGAACTCAGGGGGCATTGAGGTTTCCCAGTTTTTACCACATACATAAACCATGCTGTGGTGTGACAAAAAAGCATCCACTCAGAGATGGTTTCGGTTTCATAACACCTATGGAAACTTTTTATGAGAGTCATTGAAAGTCATTTCAAAAAAGCTCTGTTGAACTACAAAGATTCTGGTCTGGTTTTGGTATATTTTTAACCATTCAGAATTATTACTTTAGTTGCAGGCCCCATAAATAAGACACAACATTTTCATATGAGCTGGTCCCTACACCAACTCACATACAGCCCCCCGTTTCTCCTGCCTTTGAGGACTCTGTGAGCACAGACTGGATGGACAGACCATAATGATCTCCTGGAAAAGCTGAGGCTAAAGCAGGTTTCTGGAGATCATTATGACACAGACGGCAGCCAGCACATGTATGGCCATAATTGTTGAATTAGAATTTAGTACCTTAATAAAGGCCTCCAAACTGCCACTAAATAGTTTAACTTTAAAAACTGAGCGAGGTCTGGGCCTCCGAGTGCCATATGGTTTAGGAGGAAGATTTGGAGGCCTATGACAGAGAATATAACACATACACACTGAAAACACAGTATCATGTTCTTTGCTCTTAACATTCTTGGCATTCAGTGAAAAAATACAGACAAAGACAGATGTTAAATAGCTTCCAATTGTATCTCATTGGAAGCACTGGCTTCCAGTTAGATACAGAACGGACAGTAAATTATTACTCATTGTTTGTAAGTCACTCAACCCTAAATATATCTCCATTTGATGAAATGTTTGGTGAAATCTGAAAGGACTCTTAAATCAGCAGGAGGTGGTCAGCAAGGGGTGCCTGGATCGGAAACTAAACAGGATGAAATTGTATTTTAATCATTATGGTGCCCACTGGTGGAACCAGCTCCCCATGGTGGTCAGCTCTGTCCATATGTTGCCTGTCTTAAAAAAGACAGTCAAATCAGCCTTGCTTCACTAATTAGTGCCTCTAGTTTTATTTTTGTAACACTCGCACAAAAACTCTGCACCATTATCTTTTTTTCATAGGCTTTTAATGCTTATTTTATCTCGGTAAAGCACATGTAATGACCTCTGTGTATGATGTGCTATAGAAGTTAACTTGCCTTGTCTTAACGATAGAACTTCAGGGGGAAAAAAATTAATCCAGCCATCAACTTCATAATCGATGCTGCATGAAATCCAGTAACATTGTGAGACCAGCCAATGCACAGAATTTAGTTTTCAGTCCTCGTAGACATGTCACTGATGTTCCGAGTAATGCGTGGACTTGCCCTTTAAGGCTGCTCAGAGCAAAAAGACTCCTGCAGGGCTGGACATAGCCCAGCTCAGTGAACTGCACACACTGATCTCCTGTCCATACACGTCACTTCCACTGCACATCAAAGGCCATGGAAATACCAGGCCTGCTGCGACCAGCGAGAGGCATCATGTGTGAGAGAGAAGCCCCAGGCATGAGAGAGGGTACTGCAGGTGAGGTCTGTGCTTTGTTCACAGGGGACTTGTGTGGGATAAAACCACCAACAAAAAATATAATGATGGTACAAGTGGGATATGTGCACAAATTAGCACTGTGCACACTGCACCAAGATCACACACCAACCATTGCAAGTTATTGTGCTCTCAGTTTGCTTATGTGGTTTCTGTCACTGTATTATAAGGTTACTGAAAAGCATGGACAGCAGCACATACAAAATGCACTATTTTTCAGCTTAATAACGTACATTTGTCCTTGAGCAAGAGACATAACCCTCATTTGCTCCATGGGGACTGTCCCTGTAACTAATGATTATAAGTCACTCTGGATAAGAACGTCAGCCAAATGTCCTTTAACATATGTCAAATTTAACAGTGTGTGTGTGTGTGTGTGTGTGTGTGTGTGTGTGTGTGTGTGTATTAACTAATTATTGTAACTGGTTAGACTGGTTAGAAATCACCAGAATTGAAATAAACTTTCCAGGACAGTTATAAACTATAAACAAAAGCGTTCATCAAAGGAGAAAATATTTCTCTAGTGTGAGAAAATTCAGTCGGTACCTGAGAAACATCACTGTGTCACCTTCCACTGTGTCTAACACAACACAGCCAAACTCAGCAGTACAGAGAACATTTTCATCTGTTTACAAAGTGTGTCCTGGAGGCTTCTGCTAGATCGAAGTGAAGTCAAGTAAAAAGCGCTCCGGTGCTGGAGTGCAATTCAGAACTGAGGGATGGAACCCTGGGAACCAGAATATCGGTCCTATTCTCCACAGCGGGACTAAGCTGAATTAAGACACAGGAGGAGTCCAAAACATCTGCTCAACTTACTAAACAAAGTAAACTTTTAAGTGTACCGGAGCAAAGTTGACGATGATCGTTTCCCTCCTTATATATATTTCTAACTGGTTTCCATGACTGCATTGTACATTCTGATATAATAATAAAAGAAAGAACAGCACATCCATTAATAAAAATAATAGTGCATTTATATGGAGCAATGAAGTGAAAGTCAATAACAATAATGGAAGAACCTTTCAAAAATCTGCCTTTTCCTGACCCAACCTTACATGAGTTCAGACCCCCAATCTATTCTTAGAAGAAGAAAAAAAAATGTTCCCTAAAATAAGGGATAATGTTGAATAAGGGAGAGAATGGGTTTACCTTGTGGTCATGTACTCAGCTCGGTGACCTAGACAGAGAGAGGGAGAGAGGGAGAGAGGGACAACGTGACTGGTGTGCTAGAATGCCTCGACTGAGTGCACGTTCAGTAAAGCATATGCAACCAGCCATCTGGCTCAAATCCGCATGCATTCACACCTTACTGAGTCTGAAGTCCGAGCTTGCTTTAAACTTTTAACTTTCTCAGATGGCCATGATTCAGGCTCCTCTGAAGCTTTTTAAGCATCAGGTCTTAAGTGGCTATCTCCTGACAGGCCTGGTCTGACTCAAGCGGTGAGCAGCAAAGCCGGCCCTGTGCTGCGTGCCGACCACAGAGCCTGACTGACAGTTGCGAAGGGAGACAAGCTGGGGCTGGACAGCAAGAACTGAAAATGCCTACTACCCTGACAGCCCACCCATGCAGCTCACACCAGTGCAGGCCTGGACAGCGGCAGCTGGGTGTTTACACTAGAACTGCGATGTGCTCCAGGGCAGCCTGGCCTGTAACACAGCTCTGTGCAGAGAACTGTGTGGTGGATTGCTGGAGGCCTGTTAGCTGACAAGAGGGCTGTTCAAACTTTTATTTTTTACAGAAATATAAAAGTTTGAACACCCCTCTTGGGGCAGCATGATGCATTTCTCAAAGTAAGGCTGCTTTTCAGTCAGGCATTCTCTGTTTGTAGTTTTAAATAAGGAGGTTAAAATATAACTTTTTAGTTTTACTTTCAAGATGTCATATATTTTACTGAACTCATTATAATTAGTAGTATTTAGGGCTGCACAATATATCATGATATCCTACCCCTGCAACACCGATATTGAATAAATCAAGGTGTTCATGTAATCAACTTAAAGTCAAACTATTTTTGCCCAATCTTGAACCATTAAAGGCTTTGATTGCCTGAGGTGGTTTTGAAGGGTCCGTATTTTACATTTTCAGTTTTTACCTGACGTTTGATGGGTTTGTGTAACAAAACACAATTCATCATAATTCGTTCTTATATGACCGTTTTCCAACCACAGAATAAAACATTCTGTTTTTGTTACTGTGCCTTGAGGCTGATATATGTAACCACTTTCTCTTCGGATTGGCTGCCCTGTGTTACAGCTCATTCAAAAGAGAACACGGGGCTGAAACACGTCTTTGAACTTCAGTATGAATAGGCAGGGCTAAATTGCTGTAGGCTGAGTAAGGAGATATATGGTAATTTGTGGGTTTTGTGACATCACAAAAACTGATTTGAAAACATGCTGTATTTGCAGCTTAGTTTCCATTTTTGGGGGAGCGAATATTTACATACTTTAAGCTTCTTTAATTCCAGAAATGTGACGATACAGGCCCTTTAATGTATTGAAAGGCACCACAATTGCATTTTGTAGCAGTATTTTGCCAGTACTAATATTCTGCCATGATCGTACCGCCGTAATAGTATAATTTCTTTCCTTGCTCTATGCTGTTACTTATTTTGTTACTGCCTGTTCTTTTCTTGGTATATAAAGTACCAAGTAAATAACATTATTTTGAATATTAATTAAAAATAAACCTATACATCATTAAGCATGTGTAAAATCCATTTGTGATAGTTACCTTCTCCCAGGGCTCTCTTCAGGAGGTCATGCTTGGCCTGGAGCTTGGCTATGAGATTGCTGCCTTCAAGAAACTCACGGAATTTCTGGAAAAGCAGAAGACAACCAGCATGAAGCCAATTAAGTACTCTCAAGCACTCCAAGCCAATTAAATACTATCTATACCACTCCAACGAAAACATGCAACCACACTATACTACACTCCTATACAAATACACTGCAAATGGTCGTGCATTCTTTTTTAAAAACATTATTCACTACAGTAGTATGCGGCTTGCAATTCAGCCTTTGTCTCTGAGGACACACAGTAGCTTGCAAGGCTGCAAGATGAGGAGAGATGATGGACAATGATGGGAAAGGACCATTTTCTTATTCTTTGTGGGATTTATTAATATTATTAATAATGAAAATGTGCCAAGTTTTTCAATTGCCTAACAATAATACTACACTACAATCTAAAATTGCTGAATTTGTTGGGATCAGTACATGTCTGCTCACCATGAAGTAAAACTGCTCGGTCTCCTGCTGGTTGGCACGTCTCTTTGCGATGCTGGGTTTGCTGAGGTATGTCTCCGACACGGTTGACTTGACCGATTCTGTGGAGCGGCTGTGGTGGAAACACTCAGAGACATCATAGTCCTCAATAGTCACCATGTCCTGGATGGTGGTTAGAGTAGCCTCAGAGGTCTTCTTGATCTACAAAAAATAAAAAAATGTGACTGAGTAAGAGTAAGTGAGAAAGTGAGAAATGAACATGAGGCTAAAAAAGATAATTAAAAAAAAAAGGAATTTAGGTTAGGACGGCTAAATGGAGTGCAGTGGTCAAATGTGATGCAAAAGAAACTAAAAGAGAAAAAGAAACATCCAAATGGAGCCAAAAGTGGTGTCAAAACCAGTATGTCATGGCAAGCAGAGAGCCAATAAAAAAGAAAACATCCCTGAGCAGCTCACACGCCATATGCATGAAAAGGTGCTCTTCTCTCCAACTGTCCCTACCTGATATGTTCACTGTGACAAATGCATCAGACCTTGAACACGACATCAGACCAAGGCAATCAATCTGCAGCACTCGGAGAGCGGAGAGCAGGAAGCCTGGGAGGGATGTTATTCACTCAGGCTTTTAGAATTCATTTCCATACCCACTTCTCTGCCGGCCACACAGCATTTCCATAAGCTTATAAATGTCAAGGACTGTTTCTAAGCATCTCATCGGACAGAAGTTTGGAGAACAGTGTTGGCTGGTGTCCTCTTGAGGTTCGCTGTATTCCCACTACTGATTCTGGATTTAAACCTCTTAGCACAAAGCTACGGTACAAAAAGCACAATACAATGCTGATATATGGTGGTGATATATACAATCATTTTCGGCAAATTGGGTCAATAGGCCTTCCATAGCTCTGCCAATCAAGAAGGTGAGAAGGTGAAACTGTCACAGCAGCGAGTTTTTTTTTTTTTTTTAACTCTCTAAACTAACAGCACAGCACAATGCAACACATTGTCATTGTTGGGGAAAAAAAAGCTTTTCAGGAGAAGAAAAAGTGTTTTGAAGTATTTATTAACTTCTTACATAAATTAAATAAAACTAGGGATGCAACGATACAATTTTTTACAAACCAATACGAGTACGAGTATTTTTATTTGTGTACCTGCCGATACCGAGTACCGATACCGATATTTTTTAGTATGGTGTCCATGCAAGTACAAGTGATTTGGAGACCGGTTTTATTTTGTCTTCTACAGATTATGACAAACCTACCCTTAGCAAAAAGTAGTATACCTGAAGTTAATTTTATTAAGTATGCTTGAGTACAAAAATAGCAAGTATATGGACCATGTTCTTGAAGTGTTCTAGAAAGTATACTAATTTAATACTCACACTGTGAACATAAAAAGAGCTCCCTTTCTGTACGTCCACTTTTTGGACCACTTCTAGAGGACTGAGTTCGGATCCTTTAAAGAGGACTGTATGTGAAAACACCCTTAAAGCAAGCATCAAAAAAGTCTCCTGCTTTCATGTACACAAAAACGTGCACTAAGGTTGGTTGCTGCGGTCTTGCACTAACAGTAGCAACTCCGTGTTCTTAGCACTGTGATGCGTTTTCAGATGTTTAATCAAATTGCTGGTGTTAAACAATGTACTTTTCTTTCCGCCCCTCGACACCGTAGCAGTACAGATCTTAAAGTCTGCCTTACTCCTGTGACACTGTACAGAAGGGCAGTGTTTGTAGGGCATCATGACAAAATGCCTTCATGATAATGGACAAAAAGCTAAATAAACATATATAAATTTGTCCCAGCAAGTATCAGTTGTCATAAAGGCTGCTTTTGTCCATTCTGATGTCATTGGAAATGTTATGACAAACAACCCTTTTTGAAAAAAGCAGTTATGAATGTCTACACATGTTTAGGACAGCTGTCGTTAAAACACTTACTTTGGTTTTGTGTAGTCTTATAAAACACTGGCCACAACCCTTCCTGCCACTGGGAGAGGTTAATAAAACCAAGAGCTCAAGCACACACTCACAAACCCAGAGCAAGAAATCTCTATGACCATCAGCGTTAGGGTTTTTTTCATGTCAGTTTAAGGCCTCGGCGGTGCTCCAGCACACACAGTGAGATCATCCCTCTCATTATGCCGAGGGTCAGGCTGAGCCGTGCCCTAAAGCCTTCTCCTCCAGTAAGAATCAATGAAGGATGACCTGAAAGTCAATGAAGACTAGTAGCCTAGTGCTCGCTCAAACACCAAGGATCTGAGCTGTCTCGTAAATAGCCTATTTCCAACCTGGATGACTCATCTGCCTTTGTTCCAGCTTGAACACACAAAGCCAATCACATGTTTCAGACTCATCTGCCTTTAAGCACTCAGTAAGATTTTCGGTTACTGTCTCCTCCTAAGAGCTGCCACACCTGTTTGCCTACACACTCTGGATGGATGTGGAGGGGAAGCTTCAAACAGCCGAAAACTGAGGGCAAACCTCAGCAAGTCAGAACAGGCTGAAGTGCACCAGAAAAGAGAAAATCAATCTGTATCACAAATATCAAGAGCACCAAATGAAATAGCCCTGAAAAGCCAGTTTAAAAAGAGATTTCTACACTCAATCAATCACATCCATGCAACTGAATTCTCTGAGGAATGTGGTGCCTCCAGTAGTGCCTCTCAGGCGAGACCATTAGAGAAGAGAAAAGGTTTTTAAGCTCATGAAGAGGATGAAAAAGTCCTGGCATGTTTTGAAGATTGTGTGAAAATAGCCCCCCAAAGCACAATAATGCAAGCTGTATACGATCCATTATAAAAACGAAACATGGCTGAAAGAAAAAATACTGTGCATGTTCCACATTCGGGATAAAAAGTGCAATGTGCAGTGCATATATAATACAGAATATCATTTTCTTGAAGGTTTTGTATGTCTAACATTTATATACACACAACAAACGCAACCGAACTATCTACACTATATGGACAAAAGTACTGGGACACTTACTTCCAGTGAAGAACAATCTTAATGCTTCAGCACACCAAGATATTTTGGACAATGCCATGCTTCCAACTTTGTGGACAGAGTTTGGGGAAGAACCTTTTCTATTCCAGCATGACTGTGCCCCAGTGCACAAAGCAAGCTCCATAAAGACATGGTTGGATGAGTTCAGTGAGGAAGAACTTAACTGGCCCACACAGAGCCCTGACCTCAACCCCATCCAGCACCTTTGAGATGAACTAGAATGGAGATTGTAAGCCAGGTGTTCTCGTCCAACATCAGTGCCTGACCTAATAAATGCTCTACCGAAGGAATGGGCACAAATTCTCAGAGAAACACTCAAAAATCTTGAGGAAAGCTTTCCAAGAAGAGTGGAAGCTGCTATAGCTGCAAAGGGGGGACCAACTCCATATTATATAAATACAAGGCCATTAATGTCCAGCTTGGTGTGAAGGGGTCAGGCGTCCCTTATAGAGTATCCACCTGCCTACATATATACACACGCACACACACACACACACACACACACACACACACAAGCATGATAGACAAGATTTGGCAATGAGATTCACACACAAACTTCAGACACCAAACACACCTTAGATTAAGGGAAGACTTGTGGAAATCTGATTTTTCACCAAGCTATTCTGTCACGTCTTTAAGACTATTACTGACATCCTAGACTGCATCTTTTTTTCCAGCTAAATATGGTCACACCCTGCACTGCAGACACCTTACCCAAATGAGACAAACTCTCTCCCTACTTAAAAACCATTAGATTTGATGTATTATTCATTAAAATACCAGCTCTGCTGACACTGAGATTGCACCATTTACACACAGGCTTTTTAGAAGAAGCTCTTTTGATGTGAGAACTGAAGCGCACAAAATCACGATGAGCAGAGACCACTTCTTTAGCGCCGTTATGATGACTGCGGGTGTTAACGTGTGTAGCAGCCCATTTAACAGCAGAGGGCTAACTGTTAGATGAGCTACCAGCAATCAGTGATTTCACACTGCAGTAGGTTCAGGGCACACATCTCCTCTGCTTTGATGTGCCTCCCTGAGGTTTATCTTCAGCAAAACAAACAGATACTTCCCACAGAGAGCAGTGGATTGGACTGCTCTCTGTGGTTTTAGTGTGATACGTGGAGAGCATATCTATTAGAAAAACTGAAAGCAGGAGAGAGGAAGAGAGGGAAAGAGAAAGAGGGGGGAGCGAAAGAAAAAAAAAGATAAAGAAAGAATGAGAAAAATAGAGGAAGAAAATAGAGACAAAGATAGAAAGAGCAAGTCTATCAGAAAAATAGAAGGTGGAAAAAAAGAAAGAAAATAAAGAGGGAGGGAGGCAGAGAGAGAGAGAGAGACAGAGAAAGAGAGAGAGAGAGAGAGAGAGAGAGAGAGAGAGAGAGTGTGAGAGTGAGAGTGAGAGTGAGAGAGAGAGAGAGAGAGAGGAATGTGTGCATCAGTCTGACTGATGTCTAACCTAATCTCTGCAGGAGGAATAAAAGGGAACAAGAGGGGAAAAGAAAATGAAGTGAGATGAAGAGTCCACTAAAGGGTGAGAGCAAAGTCTTCCATGCTTTCTACTGAAGGTGTATATGAAAGAGTGTCTCTGGGTGAGTGTTATATGGAAACCCTAAGTAAAGCTAATAAATGATTCATCAGTTCTTCTCTCTCTTTTTCTGCACTGTAATGCAGCGTCGGCTCTAAGAAACAGCGGCACCACCTCGGCTCTAAAGGAAAAGAAAATCATTTGTCAGTCAAAAAAGACCTTGCTCTGCGTCCGGGATATACACTGTGCCTTTCTCCTGACCACTGCATTTGTTTTTGACAGGTGGTCACAGTCCTTTGGTGTCCATAGCCATTTCAGCATTCCAGGAAATGCCCTGACCTCATATCCGATCCTCATGTGTTTCTGCAGCACCAGCTTCTAAAGGACCATGGCCCACTATGGTGCTCCCCACTGGCTGCTCATCCTGGATGGAGCTGTGGTCACTGCGCAAGGTCAGAGGCTCAGACAGTCAATCCCCATGGTGCACACAGTTCAAAAAAACATTCTGGACAGGATTGCAAAGAACCTAGTGTCCCAAACCTCTAAAAAACAAGCTGGACAGAATGGGTGGGCAATATGATATCGTTATAATAGTCACAACTCGCTTGTTTGAATATATCATGAACCTCGTCAGATTACTGCATGCTTCATAAAACAGATTTAGACTGATTATGGAGAGGCTGTAAACACCATCAGCCAGTGTGCAGTAACTCCATAATAACAAGACTGGATATGAGCACATCACGCCATCATTTTATTTAATTTTTTTTTTTTCTTTACCGGTTGTTTATTGTTCTATTCCTTCATAAATAGCGGAAAAAAAAAGTCATATTTTTATTCTCTTTTTGAATGTGGTGCTACACTGTGGTGCATTTTTTTGGTTCTAATTTGTTTGAATACCTGAAATACACAAAATATACTGATGCAAGTCATAAGAATATGTAAAATAATGTTTAAAAGGAACACTGAGGCATGACAAGCAGAAACTATGCAGCCTTATCCATGTTTACATACATAGCAATGTGCCATAAAAATCCATGCAAGGAAGACCATTTAAAGACCACCCTGAGTGTGCAAATGGAAGAATTCAGAGATAGGCATCTAGTTTTCCTGTTAAACCAATGACAAATCTGAGCCCAACATCACAATGATCCTTGGTTCTTCTCAGCACTTTGAGTTTCCCAACCCAGTGCCTCCATGGTTTTCTCAACACAGGGAGAAGAAAAGAAGGATGGAATGTGGAGCGGTAGAATGAAGGAACAGAGATAAGGGTAGAAAGAGGGCAAATGATCGCCTGTGCTGCTGCTGGCTTTTCTTTTCAGCAGGTGTCCAGACATTCGACAACCTAAAGGCCGGTTCAGACGCAGAAGCCCTGGGATGAGCTTCAGGCGGTTGTACAGAGGAAAAAAAAGAGGTAGATAGAATTTAGAAATAGAGAGAGAGAGTGATTGAGAAGAGGCAGCTTGGCTTTACTGGGGTTATTTAGAGGACAAGAGAAACGCTGCAGTGCGGACACTCTCCACTTCCAGGGTCTCTAAAGCCTTTACTACAATTAGCTCTTGGCAATTCAATTAGACACACAAATCTACAGTAATGCTGCCACATTCTGATGCAAGACAAAGAGATCTAGTGTGTCTTCAAGGAGTTGGCTTTCATATCTCAACACAAGTGACACAATGCAATCACAAATTCCAGTGGGTCTAATACAGAGATGATGTAGCAATAGGCACTGCCAAGGCCTTCCTGCTTCACAGCTAAATAACAGAAATGCTAACAGTTGTTAAAGCAGACATTCTTCGACATAACCTCAGTTCTACAGAAGCACCTACCCTGCACCTACCCTGCACTGTTTAAATTTTTTTTCTACCCTGTACATTTTCACTTCAATGGAGAATTTACGCTCTAAAAGCTGACTAGGTCAGGACTAGACTTAATCCTGGCCCAGAAAACTGACCCTTAGCGTTTTATGTGTATTAACATGCTATCGGATGACCCATAGAATATGAACTCTTTCCAACTTTGAAATATTTCCATGTGCACCTCAGCTTAAAGAGATTTCTTATTTATTGTGAGTTGCAACATACTGGTTACATGTCAAACTACACATGTCTTATTTCAATTCCTGAATAAGGAAACAAATGCTAAGAGTTTGGATGTGGTTTAATGTGAATAGCAATGCTCATCCATCATCTGGACTGCAGTTACAGCTGAGGTAATTCAGGTTTGCTCACCTCCTCATTCTCGATCTTGAGTGTGGCCAGGCGGGACTGTAGCTGTTGGAACCTGAGCACCAGCTCAGCCTGGACGGGGGGCTGCGCCGTGATCTGACACACCTGGAGGAACAGAGCAGCACGTCAGACACCTTCTAAAATAAAACAGCATGCTCTTCTGCTCCCTCAATTCTTAAGCTTTGACAGCTTGAGGCAACCATCTTTTTCTCCCCACATCACAACCAAAAAGATGTCAAGGAAAAATCATTCTAGTCAGCAATTAAACTGCAAAACACATTTCAATCCCATGTGCGTTTACTGACCAAAACTCTAGCACCACAAAGCAATTGGTTGTTAACTTTGCACAGACGTGATATCAGTGACAAAATGGCCAATTAGGGAGCAAAATTCAATAAAGCAGCAATAAAAAACACCTTGAGGGTAAGAAGGCTCCAGTGCTCTCTGTGTAAATGTTGCTCTGGCAGCTGAAACATATTAAAACTGGGAAATGAAACTACTCTAACCACGTCTCATCCGCCTCCTAATTAGCATGTCTTTTCTCCTCTGCACTACTGAGCTACTATAACCCAAACCAGAGCTTTAGTATATCACAACACTGAGGTTAATTTAAGGCCATACAGAAAAAAAGTCCTCATTTCTCGTGAAATCTGATCATAAAGACAATGTAACTGAAATCATAATACATTCTACTATGATGTACTTCCAACTGAAATTGAGGATTCCTTTGGTAGCTGAGCATTTTGCTCAGTTGTAGGTGAGGGTGGTGGTAGGGGGAGGTGAAATATGATATTTCTGGTTAACACTGTTTTTCCCTGGGAAACTTAATTTTTGGAAAAGAAAAAAAGAAGGTGTGATGGACTGTGCTTAATATTACCAAAGATGTGAGATAACGTGGCAATTTCATTTAAGAAAGATTTTGACAAAATTTGATCATAAACAGAGATAAACAGAGAGAGAGAGAACAGAAATAATATGAGACAGGAAAATTCTAACCTCATCTCCCATGTGTGACTGAAACTCAAATTTGACTGGAGGACAGAAGGCAGTGGGGTACATCTCCATGAACCGCTGGCGGTCACTGCGAGGGTCCAGACTGTCCACAGCATTCTCAATGATATCCAGGCCCTCATGACGAGAGGTCTCCAGGTTATACTCGGCTGAAAGGTAGGTCCTCAAAGCTCGGTTCAGAGAAGCATGGTAGCCCAGATCACAGCACTGCTCAAAAACAAGCACAAAGACAACGAGAGAGGAGAGTTACAGACTATTCAGTCCCGCCTCGCCCACGGTCTGTCATCTAACAGACATCTAACATGGCTAATTATCTGGTCATTTCTGTAATACTGAAGCATTAGAGCATAAACATCCTTTATTGTAACTGTCACCATAAGGCATTTTGTAAAATTAAACATTATCGGGAAACACTCGATCAGAAAAGCTAGTATTGTAAACAATAAATGAAAACAGTCACCAATCAATAGAATGCAAATGACATCATGCTTACTGCCGGCTATTGGCTTCCAGTCAGTGTTTGTTACACCAGTGCGTTTTGTAAAGCTATTAACAGTATTTTATGCCAATCGAGTTCAGTTAAGGTCAGTATTTGGGCATGGCTGATGCTGGACATTCTTAATGCATTAGACATGAGCAGGCCAGGGCAGTAAAGCATGCTCTCTATCAGCCTTTGTGGCCATGATATTACTCAGGTCCCCGACTCTGACCAGCATCAGATGACCTGACCGCACTGACTGCTCTCCGCGCTGTACGTCTTTATTTGGCCATTAAGGCTGAAACACAGGCTCGCAGTAGCTGGCCAAACATTACAGGCTTTGCAAACAATTTTGATATTTTATTTGTTATTACAAGAGATGAGAGTCATGGAGACACAAAATGAGCCACAGTGACCTGGAAGAATGAAAGTGAGACATAAGAGAAATGATTTAGAATAGGAAAGGGTGACAAATTCATGTCATAGTAATATAACTACTATCACTACGCCAAACTTTTTTAAAACCGCATACAGCACTTCCATTAGCAGGTTAAACTCAAGTTATACATTTTAAAATAATTGCTTTCAACTTCATAATTCAGTTTAACTGTAATGTATTATATTAGTAGATGCATTGGCTGCCAAAATTATTATTAACTGACAATTGAGAAAATGAAATGATTACTATTGGTACAACATTAACCACCTCACTTAAATAGACAGCAGAGTGGATTATACCATTGCCCCATATACAGATTTAAGGTTTGATTCCCTGTCCGGGCAGGGAAAGTCTATACCAATAAGAATCCTTCGGCAAGACTGCTAATGCTCCATTCAACTACCACTGTATGTCACAATGGATAAGATTAGTTTGATATGAAAATGCAGATTTAGCTGTGCAATGTAAAATTAAGGAAAGATCTTTTCATCTCAGTTTCAGTTTGTATTACAGGTTAAATTATCTGAATCATCCACATCTATGAGTCAATTATCAGTTATTGTTATCAAACAAGAAATTCCACATTGGTGCACACTTGTACTACTCTTCGTCATATCTCTAAAGAATACATAGAAACTGTGGATTTTGACACTGCACTGTGACTAGTAGTACTGGCTCCCACTGTGCTCTGCCTGCAGAGTGTTTCGCCGATTACATTGTCAAAGTGAGACAGGGGCCTGCAGAGAGTGAGTGTGAGAGAATGGGATCAGTCTGCTGATGTGCTTTGGGAGTGCATGCTGACACTGGAACAGTCGCAGATTCTCTTCCCCTCAGGCCTGATGGCCAAATTTAATCTACTCTTCCTCCTTTAAGTATGTCCGTCTCGTTCTCCTTCTCTGTCTCGGACGAGACAGCACGTCTGGGAGTCGTCTGCAGTAAACAGCCCATTCAGAGATTGGTACTGGCTGCGCAGGCAGAGGCCGGGAGGCAAGGGTTCAGTCTCAGCTCCCAGCATGACACTGTGGCAAGGTCACACTGCCCACCTCCTTCAGAAGGGCAGGCTGAATGCAGAACACCAGAATCCCATCCAAAAGATCTGTTTACTGTCGGCTCCCTGCAGGGACACTTTGGCTTCGCAAGTGAAAAATCTTGTCAGCAGCTTGGGAGCACCCTGCCCTCCTTGGATTTTTTCAAGAAGCTATACTTTTGTTAACACCTTAAACTGCAAGGACCGGTATGTAGGCCCAGAGTTAAAGGGGACATATTGTGCAAAACTCACTTTAGTTATAATAGGTCTATGGGCTGTTCAAAACATGTTCATGAACTTCTTTGCACAAAATGACTCTCACATAAAGAGATCTCACCAGCTCTATTCTTGACAGTTTCAGTCCCTTTCAAAATGAGCCGTCTATGGGCTCTGACATTTTTATGCAAATAAGCTGTTGCTGGCCACACCCCACCCATCCCAGGCTAACACACATGAGACAGAGGCGCTATCCAGCCCTATATGTTCGACCCCGATTCGGACCCAGAGCAAGATGAACACAATACTTCATGTGTGACTTGCCTTTGCCTGTAGCCATAGTGCTCGGCGTCTTATGCATGCTCGTAAAACCAGCAGACAAAAATGGCGGATCTTCAACTAATCTAGTGGGTGGGGGCTTGACAGATGAGTGGTGGTTCTATGCAAATTTCTCTATTCTGACGTCATAATAGGGGGCATATGTTACTTCTTACGCAAAGTGTATACTTTAATACGAAGTGTTATTTGTCAGTTTTTGTGTATATAAACTGCTGTTAAAAGCACAATTTAAACATCTTTTGCCCCAAACGTGTTTAAAATACCTGAAAGATTTGACTTCTGACATCATGACAAGGGAAGAAAAATTTGTATATTCTTCTCAAAGCAAAGTTATTATCAGTTGTTACTTCAGATACTGCTCAGAACATCGGGAAGATTTAAACTGCTTTCCCTGTAAAAGGTGATGCAGAATCTCAAACAACCTTAGAGGGATGCTAAAGTTATTTACAAAAACTGGATACCTTTTCTCCACTCGGACACATATCGAAGCAAGCACACTTTGAAAGGAAATAGGACAAGTACCTTCAAATTAAATATGCATGAGTTCTGTAATAGCATTTGCCATCTGAAAATAATTGTAGCCCTGCCAAAAGGTGTGTGGTGAGGCAGAAAAACGCATCCTGATCTCATTCAACAGAGAAGAACAACGACAAGAAATGAATATGGAGCCAGTGTCCACCTACATGACCACAGCACCACTGTTACCCTTGTCTCCTTCCTGAACTGCTGTCTGTTCCAAAACTCTTTCCCCTTTCTTTTCCTCATTTGACACAGACACTGTTAAACTCATCATTCCCTCCAGACAGCAATATTAAAATCTCTTCAAAAGGCTTGAGGGAGCATTCCTCAATAAGGATGCTCTAATGTTTAGGGATGGGAGTCTTAGACAAAACGCAATTTAGTGCAACGTGTTTGCGAAGACTCCTCTCACTCTGTCTGCATTTGAAGCCTTAGGAGCTTAAATTTGAGCAGAATCTGACAGCTGCATCTTCTCTTGAGCATATACGTCTCCTCAGATCAAAGTGGATGTAAAAGGAAAGGCAGATATGTAGGTTTAATCCGACAGACTGCAAATGAGGCAGCAACACTGACATCCCTGTCCTTCCCAAAAGACCCGAAGTCAGTCTGAAGCTCCATTTATAACTGTTCTACTTGTACTTCTAAGTGTTTTCAACCCAAAATGACAGTGGCTGCATTTCTTTAATACTTACATCTATTAAATCAGGCAAGTCATGAATATAATACTTGAAGACAGAGGAGTTAGTGGCTTCCAGCGTGAGCAGGTACTCATTGCGGGCTTTGATCGACTTCAGCTTGTTCTCAGAGTACTTGGCCTGCCTCTGATGGGAGGAGAAAAAAAAAAGAGACAGAATATAATAAAAGAGAAGTTTATTGCAAGGAAAATAATTCTTTTGTGAAAACAGCATTCTTTCAAGTCTGCGCAAACTCTTCTCCTTCTAAGATCTACAAGATGAGTGGCAAATGTTCATGTCCAAAAATAAACAGCAAAGAAATCATAAGCAAATACGAGATCATCCAAGAGTCAAAAAGACTATTGGCTGTTGTTATCAAAGCGACAATAACAAGCCAAGAGACAAAAATAAGCCTAATGGGACAAAAGAGCAGATATTTAAACGTAAACAAACAACTCATCCCAGATAGTATCCTATCACTGATGACTCTGTCTCTTGACACTGCGAAAGCGTGTTAGTCATGTAACTGCTCTGGCTGACCAATAGACAGTGACTCATCCAGACATCCATATTTTAAGCACTCCACAGTCCTGCATTCCAGGAAGCGACAAAGGAGGGGAAAAAAGCTTCTTCCCACAGCTATAAAGCCATTTGTCACAGGCTTTAACAGAAAACAGGCCAGCTGAGAGCACAAAGCATGGCCTCATCACCGGGACAGCACTTTAAGGTGACTGTTTCCATCGAAAACAGGTCCAGCGCATAAAATGCTGGATTGACATTTTGAAATGGCCTCTAACATGTCAGGAAAGTAACACTGGCAATCAGTCAGCCCTTGTGTTTATTTGAAATGGTAGATCAAGCGAGTGGTTTGACATGCTGTAATGCATGTAAATAGACCAAAATATAAAAATAGTCCATTTTTATACAGAATAGCATGTTCAGAAACAACACAAGTCATTCAACATCAAAAATGATTGGATTTGGCTGATTAAAAATATGTACAAATTTGATTCTTTATCTAACTGTTCCTTTAGGCCTTAAAGGGTTTGGCAAACGCGGCCTGATCAACTTTAGGGAAAACTCTGAAAATGGACGTCTTGTTCAGTACCTTCTCCTTCATCTTCTCAATCTTCTTGACAGAGCTACGCCTCTGGTGCTTCTCCTCCATCCGCATGCTGAAGACTGGATCTCCAGAACGCCCAATCTGCCTCTCCTCCTGCTTCTCAAACTCCTTCAGCTTGCTCTCTGCACTGATGCTCTCTGTGTGGTACATGTGGTAGGTTTTCATCACCTGCAGGGGCCAAGAAGACAGAGATCAAAGTTCAGGTCCAGTCATCTGTGCTCCAGAGAGCTGCACCACCTGACAGATGAGCACAGCTTTCACCCACACACTCAACACTGATCAATTCACTTCTCATAGTGCTCGCTCTTTCCCCCCTTTGAATGCACACATGTGTGTGTGTGTATGCATATGACAGCCTTTCTGCTCCACACAGATAACAAATCAACACATTTCCCTGACCTTCAAGTGTCGTCACTGCTGTCTGGGCTAGAGGGGGGTAGACTTTCCACGCCTGGAATTACTATAAGAGTGTAGTGTTACTTTAAGCACACACAGACTGATATTCTCGTTTCTCCCTCCAGTCATATAAGAAACACTAGATCTGTAATGAGCCACAGAGGGGCTCTTTATTTACCCTCAACCATCTTTTTACAGCCAGGACCTGGAGACAGAGAGGAGTTAACACATCACAAATCAGGTGTGGACTGACAGGCTGACCAACTACGGCATCTTTAGCATCTCAGTGTTAGAAGGAAAAAAAAAGAAAAAAAGTGTAAAATGCGATTTATACAGTAGAATCTTTCATTAAAACCATTAGAGGCCCAAAGTGCATCACATAATTAATAAAAATAAAACCAGCAAACAGAGTAAAGGCATATCATTCAAATCAACTGTTCAATGGCAATAAAGTTAAAGGCAAAAACTAAGGTAAGGATGTAAGAATGCATCATGTTGTCTAGACTCTCGACTCAACACACATGCACTGAACAAAGCATTCAAAAGAGTGGAACCAATTGTGCTGCTTGGTGTAAGTGTGTTAGCCAGGGGCTAACGTGCTTGCTCATGATTAGAATGCTGGCTTGGGTTCAGTGTATTTGTTTGCCTTTAACCTGCAACCAGTGGAAGATGTAAACAGTGAACAGTAAAGAAATTCAGTGCTGTGGTTGTTAAACTAAACATTATGCTATTCGAGTCTCAAATGCACCTCCATATTCAGTTTTATAATGCAGCAAGAAACTGAATATGGAAGCATTAACACATTAAAATATACCCTTAATAAAATGATCCATAGTAATACTACTGGAATTATACAGGAAAAGAATCTTACAGTGAATCCAGACAGTGCCTTTATTTTACGATACAGTGCAATGCAAGTAACTATCTATGCATGAAAAAAACTGTTCATTTCAGTGGTTTATCTCTCATATCTTTACATTTTATTGAACAATCCCAGTTCTTTTTTTATTAAGCATCAACATAAGGAACATGTTCATTTATACTTATAATTTAGCATATAAAAGGAAATGGAAAAATGCAAAGCAACTGCACAATACATCCTACACAAGACATCTTTAATCATACACAGAACCTTGTGGTGGATAGTGGCTTATTCCTACAAAGGATCCTGTTATGGAACCACAGGTATGCAGAGCATATTGTTAAAGGCCTTTTCCCAATGCATTAGTCATTGTTATTGTTGGTTGGCTATTAGTAACACCAGGATGACTTCAAGAACATGCATCAAGGATGTGACTCAAAGGGCATGAAGCAGGTACCAAGAAGTTAATTAGGCCTTTTCACTCATTTCAAACAGAGAGGGACTGTTGGTGTGGGTAATGTGAAATAAAGAAAGTATTCCTATTTCTGGGAAAGTGAGAAGGCTATAACAAATTTAACAGGATGGATGACAGTAGCAGATTGTAAGTCGTGTACTTTAGGTTTAGCTGATTGTAGCTGCGACACTAAGCATAGCATAGGCTCTCCTTTTCTGACAACTGCTGAAGTTCCACCTGACCCAAGAGCACAATGCTCCATTCACAAGCACAGGCCTCATTCAGGTCAGACCAGGCCATTACCACTGTACCAAGTCAACATACTCATAATACATGGTACAGAAAAGCCTCGACTGAACTCAAAACACAGCCCTGTCTATAAGACGGCAACCAAAACAAACACAGTTTGTAGAAGTATGGAGCGGGAGCAAGGGTTTTGCTGGGCCCTCCTGGCTGCTTGTCTGGTCCAGCGCTGTATAATTAGAAACGTGGTTAAGATGGCTGACCAAACCATGGGTCTCGCTCTCCACTTACTGGGCTGGAACTGCGTTTATATTTCTCGTTTTAGAATGAGCCATTTTAGAAAGACGTAAAACCTGTTATTTACTAGCTGTGGCCTTGATTGAATATGGTTTCTGATGCAATAGCCTTGGAGGGGAACGGGGGCAGGGTGGGGGTGGGGGGTGGAGGGGGTTGATTCCTCCTAAATCAGTCAAAAAAAGAAGATGCCACACTGCTCAGTTGGCTTTAGCTGTGTTAAAACACATGCCATCTTTGCAAAAATAGGAGTAAAGCAAATGCAAATGCAAGTAATTAATTAATAACAGCCACATCGTGTAATGGAACAGAGGTGTCACACTGGCCTCAAGCGGTCCAGTGTTAGTAACGGATTTCAGCTTCAGTGTTAGTGGGGAGGCAGACTGGGGTTCTTGAGAACGGACATAAGAGGGCTGAAACACCAGGGAAAGCTATCTCAGGGGAGAACACACAGCCAGCCACTCAAGGACTGATGAACAATATCAAATGCTCCGAGGCCACAGGAAACACTTTATCTGCCCCACTCATCAGCTGTGTCATTTCCTGTTGAGTGTGTGCCTGTGATTCACAGCTGCTCTTTCCTGGCTGGTGGTCATTCGCTGACTTGTCTGTGTAAAACTGGAAATCTGTGGTCTAAGTATGACCAAACTGCAGGTGAGTGACTCTTACTTTTAAACACTGGAACTCATTCCCTGATAAATTACATACAAATGGTGTATAAACAGTAGAGATAGCATTGGCCACATACCCAGTACCTGTCCTGCGCCAATGCCAACAAGAAACCTTAAACTATATACAGAAATGGGGAAAATAATAAATATGGTCTGATTCTGTAACACATTAAGCCAACCTAGCACTGAAATATCACAGAAGAGCTTGTAGATCAGCATAAAGTAACACTGAGTAGAACAAGTCATGTGATACCAACAGCAGTGTTGTTTTATAGTCATTAGCAAATGGTTTTTTTTTTTCTTTCCAAAGCAAATAATGTCATGCTATTGACTATGTACACCGTCATAGTCCCTTGATGGTTGGTTAGTAGAATATTTGAGCAGATGGACAACTTTGTTTTCATAGTTGATTTTTAAAGTGTGTCAAAAGGAAAACAACTCTGGATTAGTATCAGTCAATACTCAAGGCTACTGGTATCAGAATAATAAAAGAAAAAATGGTATTTCATCTTTAACAAAAAGTTTGATCTGTCAGAGAGGGAGAGGACATTTTGAGTAATGCTATTATAATAAGCCTCATGTTAACTTTAGAGTTCCAAACATAACAATATCAATATTTTGTTTGCATACAAGCACGAGTGCCTGTTCATTCCCACTGAAGTGCACAGAACACACATTAGCATGTGAGCAGAGGTGCAGGGGAGTAAAAGAGGCATGAATCTTCAGAGTGCTCACTGCAGGCCTGATGGCCACAATTAAAGCAGGGGAATTAACTATTGATCACTGGCTTTAGTACAATACCCATGCAAGGGCAGAGAACGCGAGCCTGGCGTGCCTGCAGTGGCCTGGTCCCTTCATAGCGGTGAACAGGGTGCTGTTACTAATGTATGGTCGCTCATGGCTGCTGTAGCCTGAGGCTAGAGCAGGCTGGGAGATCATGAATGTTTAAGAACACACCAGCCTATAGTGAGAGGCTGCAGAGGCTAGTGCTTAAAGCAAACATTCCTCACAGGTACCTGAGCAGAAGGATACAGAAATATTATCTACATTCATTAAGTTGCAATGTAATGTAGAAATATACCACCTGTCTTGTTTTGTTTTGTAATGTTCAGAGCTGATATTTCTATTCTTTAGTTATTATTACATCTGTAAATATAGATAAACAGATATTTGGGGGTATATTTTGTAAGCTTTATGCTCCACAGTCACCCTTGTTATGAAGAGTCAGTAGTGCGTAAATAGATAGGGAGTTCTCTTTTCCAAATGTTTCATAAAAGCTCAATATTTACTAAACCCAGACATTTTAGCACATCTAGTTTAGCTTCACCTAAATGTTCTGCTTCTCTGGATGATTGTGAAAAGCCAGATCTTCAGAGTTTAGACAGGCAGCATTTGCACTGCCAGAAACTGATGCACAGCATGGGTGGTTGTGACAGGTTTCTTTTCAGCAAATGAGCGCCGGCAACGATAGCAGTACTCACTGTGTAGAGCTCGTTGAGCACCTTCATCAGATCCTCTTGCAGCTGAAAGGCTATTTCTTTACTCTACAGCAGGAAAGAAAGAGAAAAAAACAAAACAAAAGCGTTATCAGTCAAGTAAACGACAAGAGGTTTTAACAGAAGTGCCTCATCCTTGTCAAATCATTTGCTTCTTTTTTTCATCCTCATGGTTTTTTCTTACCATACTTGCTCAGAATTTTTAGCCAGAGCACTGACACAGTCAAAAAAGACCAAAGAACATAATACATGTTTCTTTTTATGTTTTTTAATGCTCTTAATGAATTTAAAAACTTCATATATCAGAATGCCTGACAGAACACATTCCTACTTGGGCTTTAAGATCAGGAAATGCTGCTTTACTGTAGGTTTCTAGAATAAAAAGCATAAACTGGTCAAGCAGTTGTTGGTTTTTATGCACCAAAAAGTTTGGATTCATCAGACTTCTACGGTTAAAAGCTTTACAAAGCAGCAAAAACATTTCCTCTTTCTTTCATAATGACTATGCTGCCTCATATTTCTACTGTATTACTTTAAAAAATGCACTTTATTATTATTATTATTATTACTATTATTATTGTTATTATTATTGTTATTATTGCTATTATTTGCCATTATCTGATTCACACAGAACTCTCAACATGTATGTTTGTGTGTTTTCTGTTTTAGGGTTCTTAAAGAGACAAACACTGGCCTGTCTGAGACAATCAGGCAATCCATCCAGCATAAAACGACTACCAACCTAAAACAAAGTTAATACTACTAGCAGCGGAGGGAGCTGGAGGGTCTTAACCATTCCAAGCTGTAATAAAGGAATACTGTAATTTTCTATTCATTATTTTCCACTTGAATCTATACTTTATAATCAACATCATGTTTGCAATATCAATTTCAGCGTGATCTCTGCTTTTGGAGATGTGGTGCACTGTACAGCAGCTTGTGTGGATGAGTAGTGCCACAGTGAGGCCTTCCCATCTTTCAGCCTACTCTAGTCTCTCAGTAACCCAATCATACCTTCACTAATCTGATTCTGAAGGCCTTTCCCAGCAGTCAGTCAGTGAAGGAGTCAGCAAGCCAATTCTTCCTCTATAACAACGGATATATCTGCAAGTCTGACACAGCTGAAAGCACTGCAAACTGCTTAAACACGGCAAACGAGCCTTCCAGGAACAATCCTTTGCATTTTCCAGAGTACAGATTAACAATTAAAGACTATCAGTGAATGCAGTTTTCCGCTGTTTGTTTATGTAATTGGTTATTTGAATAGGACCTGTGTAGCGTGGAGTAAATAATAGGGAATAAACCGCCTACTGTAATATTTAGTTGAGCGTGCAGAATAAAAGCACACATAATATCAACAGTTTTCCTAACAGTGTAAAACATTTTCTCCCAGGGAAATATATGTTCTTTCTCACACTCAACATCTCAGGTACCTGTAAAAAGCTAGTAGGGGTGTATGTATGAGTGTGAAGCCTCGGACACATCCAAACAATCAGGCATGCTAAAACCCAACACTTCCACTCAGTGACAGCATGGGCAACGTCCAGGCATGTGGCTGCAAACAGGTGCAGGGAGATTAATCACAGGTCCATGCCAGCCGCCACTTTGTAATCAGCCTTTCCCTCAGGCTGACCTCAGCTGAGGCGCCTACCTACCCGCCTCTGCCTTTCACTCCCATTCGCAGCCAATAACACACACTGGCTTCAAGAGTCACACGTACGGAGGGCTAAAGTGGCTAAGCCTATTTAAGGAGCAGTCACGCATTCTAGCCATGGAGCAGGGGTTGGGGGATGGACAAGAGTGGACACGGAACTGTAGGAGCTGAAGGTGGCTGAGGTCCTGTTTACTGCTATAAAAACTGACTAGGTGAAGTGTCGATACACCAGTTATCACTCACAAATATGTTGCAAATTAGATGATGACTCAGCATTTTTAATGTGGACTCCATATTCTATTCCCACAATCAGACCAGAATTTACATCGATTCTGGCTAATCTGGCTCAACCATGCAAAGAGTACTTCAAAACAAAAGCAATAAATAGGTGCTGCCTATAAAATTTGATACAAGCCTGAACAAAATTTAAACTTTCAAGAGGGCTGTTTTTTTAGTCATGTATTTTTGTCCATTTCAATAAACAACAGCATATCTGACAGTTTCAGTAACCACCCAAGCAAGTCCATTCATAATTATAATATAATATATGCAAATATTAAGTATTAAAAACAAGAATTATAGATTTTTCCAACTTTCTTACTGATTGTATCTTTAACATGTAAACAAATCCATTCAGAGTGGTCAGATTTAGAAACGTAGCAGGCCATTACTAATATACATTTCTGTTGCAGACATCACCACCCCTGGTTGCTTTCACTACCACTATTAAGAAATCCACAGTTTGCATTGCTAGTTAATAACAGTGCTAAGGAAGCGAACGTCTGCACATCTCATCACTACATGTGACATAAGGAGCAAATGTGAATATTTGATTTTTTGAAACTGTTGCTTAAATATTGCTGATGCCAAGGGAGACTAGAACACATATTCTCAACCTAAGGCCTACAGATCATAGCACAGTGGCAGAATGCTAACAGGAGTAAGCCACTTGCAAATCAGTTCAGGCGAAAACCCACAGATGTTTCATGGCAGCTGGTAATAAATTGTAAAACCATATTTCCAATGTGCTGTTAAAACACTGGACACTTAAGTGCTTG
This sequence comes from Hydrocynus forskahlii, assembly GCA_037974365.1. NCBI lineage: Eukaryota > Metazoa > Chordata > Actinopteri > Characiformes > Alestidae > Hydrocynus > Hydrocynus forskahlii. The sequence continues at coordinate 10,898,316 of JBBPCX010000018.1, read as the reverse complement.
CCGTATATTACTGTGCCTGATGTAATTTTACAGCTAAAAAGACACAGGAGAACCTTCCGACCCATAAGGCCAGTTTTTTGTACTTAGAATTCTGTGTTATTGATTACAGTTTTAACCATTTAGGTTTATATGCTCAAATACCAAAGCAACTACAAACTAAAGATTTAGTTGCTGAAAGAGGACACTTGAAGCTGATACAATCTGAAACACTTTTAAAAAGTGTTTTTTTATTTTTTGTAACTCATCTTCCTCTCAGGAGATGAGGTCCTTTCACAGATGTTCCAGGACCGGGAAAAATCCACCTTCAGTTCCCACCGCACTGGTGCTTCCATAAATAACTTGCCAGCGTGGAAAAAAACAGCCGAATAAATAATGAAAATAAAATGCATGCAATAAACACTGTCTAGCCATGCAAAACTCCCACATTGGAAATGAAAATTTGCAGGCGCATTTTATTCCTTTGATGCTTAGTTCCATTTTGGGTTGAACTAAGGAATGCCGCATTTAAAAAAATGACCTTCTGTACTCACAGCATGCACCACACACACTGTTTAGCTACTAGATAACACACTCCCTCAAGCTAGACTGGCTCTTTACAGAGAACCACAAAAAACCTACAAAAGAAATGGAAATAAAAGTTAATTTTTAAAACTGTGTACATACAAACATTTTAGAGACCATGTTTACAAAATACTGTGCTTAGAATTTGTCAGAAAAGTTATTCCAGCTCTCTCTATTCCTGCTCCCACAGGCAGGAAGAGACTAACAGCTTGTGTCAGTGAGGCAGCTGTGCGTGTGTATGACAGCAGAGAATACAAGGAGGTGACAGCAGGGGTCTGTGTGTGCGACTCATAACTGAAACTATGCTGTAATCAAAGGCAGCAGAGAGGGCTGATTACAGACCACAGAGCTTTTAACTCTTCTCTAATAACTGACCCCCAACAAACGACATTCACAACCCTCCAGGAGTGCATCCGCACTGTCACAAAAGGGGGGCTGGGGGGGGTGAGAGGAAGCAACAGAGACAGTAAGAAAAGAGAGAGAAAGAGAGAAAAGAGAGAGGTTAGGTAAGAGAAAGAAGACAATGTATATATGTATATACAGTATACTAAATAGTCACTTACAGTCCAAAAGAGCATAACTGTGTGATTACATTATACATATAAAAGGATAACGTAGTCCAAAATATCTTGGTATGTCGTGTCAAAATTGCCCTTCACTGGAAGTAAGGGGCCAAACCCAAACCCTAAGAAACAGATGTGTCCCAATACTTTTATCCATACAGTGTATATATATTAGAATTTAAATGCATAAGCATGTATATTTTACTAATGAATAATACTGAGGGATATAGACCTCAGTAGATCATCATAATCATACAATAACCACACAATAACTACAGTGGGTGGCAGTAGCTCAGTGGGTAAAAACCTGATGACCACAAAGTCACAGGTTCAAACCCCGCTTTCAACCACCGTCTCCTTGAGCAAGACACTTAACCCTCAGTTGCTCCAGAGGGACTGTCCCTGTTACTAATGCTTGTAAGTCGCTTTGAATATGAGCATCAGCCAAACAGCCTCTTTATCCTTTATCCTTAAAAAATAGGAATCTTAGAATCATAATATAAGATACTGAGAAGAAAGAGCAAGTAAGCAAGAGAATAAGTTAAATCAATATTTGTGTATTTACTGTACTTCAGAATACTTAGAACACATTGGGGAGCTCTGCTAAAATATCCTTATTTTATTCATTTTTCTAAAATTGTAACCCCCTAGAGGGGTTCCATTTTTTCAAGATGCTAACCCAGGCAGTTACAGTCAATTTAAATATAAATGTATATCAGTAGTGATAGTGTCAGGTGTGTAAACAAAAAATAGCAAATATCGGCATTGGCCAATAATTCCCACGTTGGTGCATTCTTAAAAAAGAGCAAAAGAATCAGAATCAGATTACTTTGTTGTTCCTGGAGGAAATTGCTTAAAAATGAGAGACAATAGTAGACAGACAGATATAAACAATCAATTCAGAGATGAATATTCAGTGAGTAAGAGATGACTCCGCTTTACGGTCAACAAACATTTTCATCATGTAGTGGGTCAGTAATGGATTCTCCTCTGAAATGTCCAAATATTAAAACTACAGTGCCAGACACTTACAGTGCTGACAACAGCTGTGCAACACATTCAGCACATCTGCTCTTTTGTCCTAGAAGGCCCTTCAACATCCCACACAGTAATAAGCACCTTCCCTTCTAGTCACAAGGCTACAGTAAGAGCAGATCAGACCTCTTCTGCTCACATATACAGACAGCTGTGTTAACTTCAAAATATTAACCAGCTCACTTTCAGCAAAACAGTGACATCTGTGGAATTTCAAAGTAAAAGATGGTATACTAGCACAGTGTAAAGTTCTGTGACTATGAGTAGGTCAACTGGTAGTATGTTGAGACATATGCATCTAAAATCACACAAAAGATTGAACCATCATGTACAACTCATGTCTAATGCTAGCTCTGTACATCATTCAAATGGCAAACAAATGCTCATTCCTAAACAGGATGACTGGTCATTATTTCTGTTTTTACATTTTAAACAAGAGACCTTCTTTCCCATCTCAGGGCCTCATGGCCAAACGTGCCAGAGAAACCCCTCAGCTACCCTCACCGGAGACCAACCATCTCCCTCTGACGTTCAGGCCTTTTAATTTAGTGCTGCGGTCAGCTCGTGTGACTCTGCCATACGGGAGCACATGATCAGCTTGGGAGTTGTCCCTGGTCTGTGGTCTGCGCTGAAAAGAGAGCCATGCTGCTCCGGCCAGAGGACCTCAGACATCAAATGGGCCGGTGGGGAGTGTGATTAGAGCTTCTCTTTGGGCGCTTTTCCACAAGAACCACAATAGGCCACAATAGGCCATATGGCCAGGCCCACCTCGCAACTCTGACGAAGAAAAAAACTGGCACAAAAACTGCTCGTATCACAAAAAAAAACAGGCGCCAGATCCAGCTTTAGGCAGGGCTAACTGCAGAGAGGTCATCTGTGTCCCGTGAGTGGGTGGTATTTTACGGTACTGACTTCTGAGTGTACCAGCAGAGAGCAGATGCCTGGTGTTTGAGTGATACCATGGAAATTACTTAAAAGGAGCACAAACAAAACAAAGGAGGAACCGCAGATAGGCCAAATGGCAGAGGAAAGATTTCATTCCTTCAAGAGTTGGTTTAACCACCAGCAGTTACCAGGAAACAGACTGAACTTAAAGGAATCTTCAGATCGACTGGCTTCATTATAGCTGCTTCTTTTGCTTTTTTTTTTTTTTTTTTTGCTAAATTTTCTCTCCAATTTGCTAACGCCCACCCGTTAGCTAGGTCTCCCCAATCATGCCGTGATGACAACACTTGGGAGGGTGAAGGCTAGTCTGTACTTGTTCTGAGAGATAGTAAAGCCAGCACAACATAACTGGACAGCTCAAAGTGCTCAGAGCACTAACAGCCTGCTCTGTTAGGTGATGAGGGGAGGGGGAGGAGACCAGTTATGCTCTATTGGACTTCTGGCCATGAGTGGCTTTGGGATTGCTGGGGATTAAACCTCCAGTCTCCTAATGATGCGTCCAGTGCTTAGACAGTAGAGCCACTTGTGAGCCTGAGTGTACTGTGTATACCCAGCCACTGTAGCTTTTCGTTCATTTTTAAGGACACTTTTTACAAATATTGACACAACATTAACAATTACACTTATAAAGCTGAAGATATTGCTTTCTGCTGCTTCATTATAGATAGTAAAAACCAGTAAGTCAGAAACCACCATGTTAGAAACCAGCATGTTTAACTGAGACTACTTCACAACTCATAATAGTTTAAAGTAAATGTGTGATGTTATAGGCTTGGGTGACTTTGGATTACCTACGATGACCTTACATCTCCAGAAAAAACTAGGGAAGCAAACTCTAAACACAGCGACTTGGCTGATTGGCTATATTTGGGATATGGGATAAGGGGGATGGAGCACACATTAAATTTTTCATTAGACCATTCCTTTAAAGAAACTACTGTGGGCCCAGATCAGAAGAGTGAGTGCAGAAGCAGGACTGCAGCAGCTCTAACCTTCTTGAGCAGACGTGTGGAGTCCTCACTGATCTGCATGAAGCGCATGATGACGTTGTTGAGGTAAATATCGCTCAGAGTGGCGTGGTCTTTACTCTCCCGTCGCACCTGGTTCAACAACAGATACCAGCAGTTCACGGGAGACAGGAGGTTCTGGTCTTTTCTGCATATATGAGAGAGAGAGAGAGAGAGAGAGAGAGAGAGAGAGAGAGAGAGAGAGAGAGAGAGAGAGAGTGTTAGTGTGAGTAAGATCATACTAAATCAGACTGAAAGGCTGAGGCGTTTGTCTGCTCTCTCTTGCAGGCTGACAGATCCATCTATGCAGGAGATCAAGGCTTGAACAAGTTCTTCAGTCATCAGCATGTGCTATGAGAACTTCAAGTGCTCTCTATAGAGCTGGCTCTGCAACATACACACAGTTCAGCAGCAGAGTCTAAAAATACTTAAGTTTGCTGGTGCTGAAAAGTTGGTTGCCAGAGTACAAAGAGCTTAAAAGAGTCAAAGACAAATGCTGGTTAAACTTTCGGGAGCAAGACCTAAATCATCAGCTGTGTTGCTCATTAAAGGGCATACATACACTCATGTCTCGAGTTTAATCTGCTCAGACAAGACTGCGCCATGTTTTAACACTTCAACAGACACACAGAGAAATAACTGTTCAAAACTGTTTGGGAGTTTTTTTTTTCCCCTGCTACTTCTATAATCCACTTTCAACAATATTGAATTGATTTTTTTTTCCAAATCCACACCATCAGCCATAATTTATACTGCCAGTCAGTTTCACCATATGTTTAAGGCCAAAGAAGCAGTGGATATTGGAAGTGGAACAATGCGCAGCATCAGTGGTACAGCAATAAAAAATAATTGCATAAAAATTAATAGGTGTAAAAAAAACTCCATGTGCTAGCCTTTTAAAACTTTAAATCTCACACATCGAAGTACAGATAGAGACATACAAGGAAAACACAACAGCAGAAGAAATCATTTAAAAAAAAAAGACAAAATGGCAATTAGTTCTAGAGGCCTGTGACAAAAATTTCTAAATGAAATAAAGTGGCTAATCTATACACGACTGATCTTGTGTAACTGTCTTTTGGTTGCATGTGGACATATTTAGCTTTGCAGCCTCATCCCATCTTTACACCAGCTGTGATCTAGCATGAAAAATTGTATGCAGGAACTAATAGGGTACAGCTGAGCCTCAAATTACAGTTAAGCTGCACCAAGGGTTAATGGTCGCGAGGTCACTCTAGTGTAGTGTGGCGTGCATCATTTCTGCATGTGTGTAGTACTTCCTCAGGATAATCTAAAACCTCTTGTGCACCCCAAGGCTATAGTAGCTATTGTATGTGCACGAGTGGAGGAAACAGCCCGAGCCTGCATGGGCAGGAACCTTACGGAGGACCTTTTCTGAATGTCTCCCTTTAACTCGGCCTGCAAAACAGGCAGCTCGTGTCAACACAGCAGGTGAGCACCCATCACCTCACATTCCAGCCCTGAACCACACGACATGGACGTCCCTGCATACAGCAAGAGAGGGACGAGATCCGGCATCCTGAACAGATGGGAAGACATATTTAAACTTCGGTGAATTCTTCAAAAACATGAACAGGAAACCAAGCTTTTGGTGGAAATGACTAAACACAGGACAGTCAGGAAGAAATGCTTAAATGCTGCTTTCTGTAATGATCACTGAAACCCAACCATGATATGGGTTCTCTTCCTTATTAAAATAAACGTACTGAGTTCTTATTTCCCTTTTAAAATTTCATTTTTTAATTATTTTTTGTTATACATTTTGAAAAACTCCCTTCTTTATTTGTATACTATAGAGTAGGGGTGCCAAAAAAGATAGCACACCCCTTCTCCACAGCAAAATGTAATACCAAGACTATAGTAAGAAAATGCGTGATAAATCTGTGTATTTTTTGCCACATAGAATTTAAATTATTGTGACTATTTAAATACTGTGAAAGGCTTTGCATTTATGTATTACTTGGTCTTTAAAAATGTTTAGATACAAACATTATGTATACTCCAAAAATGTTAAACAAAAAAAAAATCAGAAAATTCTCTTTTTTGCAGCAAAAATCCACAAATATACACCCCAAACATACACACATACCCCTTCTGCCCACCATCTCATATTAATACACATAACTGGGCTTCTCAAACCATGTGTATTTTTCTGCTTGTTTTTACAATCAGAAATAAATATATATTTATTTTGATTTTCAACTGACACCCATTTTAAAAATGAACACTACTTCCTAAAGCTGTAAAGTTTACAGATCTCTGGTTCGACATAACGTTTGAGAGCGAAACTAAGCTTCCTGTGATGTCTGAAGCCTCCACTGTTGACCCAAATACACGGATCCACCAATAAGTAACTAATTTTGTATTAAAAAATGTTTTAGTAGTGTTGCACTTCCAACGTGCCATAGATGTGCTGAGGGTTAAGGCTCAAAATAATTGGTGAATTACTAATATGATCAATAGTGAAAGACACAAACACACAAACACAAACAAAGGAAAGAGTTGATGAGCATTTTATCCATCCTATTCCAACTTCGATGCTCATGCTATTTGTCACACTTTTATGAAGTTTGTTAAATAATATAAAGGACACTGCTATTAATCCTTAACAATTCATAGACTAAATAAACATTATCCGAAGCCTTTTTGCTCCATGCTTTTCCTAATATTGTTCATAATGAGATGTAAATAGGGTGATTGTGCTGGCAATGACATCTTCTAAAATTCCTCTTCCTCAGACCCCTTGAGCCGCATGGCGTCCAGCATCGTCTTTTAGTAAAATCGTACGGTTTTTCTGCTCTAAATGGAGAGAACAGACCCCTTCATACACACAAGAAGTGCTGAACATCCGCGCATAACATGTATTTCAGCAATTCGTCTTGGCTTCCAAGGTATAGTAGGTTCCATAGATGAGAAACAGTCTTTGGAGTAAATGCCAGGACTTTAAAGCCAGGATTGGAGAATCAGTCATGCCAGACTGGATCAAATGGATAATCTAATTGAGCTAAAAGCCCAGCGAGACTCACAATATGAAGGCTGTGTGGCAGGAGGATTTGAGATTGCTGAGAGAGTTATGGCAGCCCGCACGTGCTCCGTCACACTGCAGCTACCATAAATCCTTCTCCAAGACTGCGTCAGTCTCCTGGGCACGCAGGCTGTTTTCGTTCCTTCATACAGAGTAATGTATAGAAGGCATGCGACAGACCTGAGCCGTTGTTGAGTGGGCTGAAGTGAACACATGACTGAGATGAAATCCTAACAGTTGCCTTGGACCATGTGGTGAAAGATGTAGGGGCACAGAAGCCAAACAAATGCACTGCTGCCATCCCATAAGTGATTCACAGTGATCACACCCCTACTGGGTAAGGGTCATGTTTCACATTCCGGTTTTCACATTCGCCTCCCATTTTAAAGAGATTTTAAGCTGTATTTCCTTCTACCTTCGTTTTTTGTTATGACTTCATTCCTCGTTACTTTGGTTGTTACTTTGAAATTCAGTAAAACAGTTTTTTGGGACTTTTTCATATTTTCTGCCCAGTCATGTCCAAACCCACCCACTTGCTCAACATTCCGAGACAAGAATGTGCTTCCTCAGAGTCACCAAGCACGACATCATTGGACAGAATAATGCATTTGGAGGAGGGCGCTGACTGCCAATTCTGTTACTTCAGTTAGCAAACAAGCACACTGGCGATCATCACGCTAGGTCAGGGGTGTCAAACCGTGTCCAGCACAGTTTGATGATTCTCTTCCTCAAACACATTCACTAAACCTGACAATTAACTGGTGAGGTGAACCAGGTGTTTCTGAGCAGGGAAATCACCAAAACGTGCTGGACCACGGCCCTCCAGGACCGGAGTTTGATACCCCAGCTCTAGGTGATGGGGGAGTTGGCCATCACACATACCCGGAGAGGGTAAAGACAACTGTGGCTCTGGGACTGCCAGTCATGGATGGCTGCAGCGCCACCAGGGCTCAAACTCTCAGTCTCCTGATGAAGGGGTCGACTTTCTTAAACAGTTTTTAATCTGGCAAGCCGAAGTCACACATTTGTGCTGTTAAATGAATTTAGAATTAAGGGCCACATGGTCAACGTGTGTGAGAAAATGGATGCAAAGCAAATACAGAAGTAAATCAATACCCGAGAGGACGGTTTAGTGGAGCCAAAAGACTGCTTACATTTCATTTGTTCGGTCAAAATTATTTTTCTTGCATGTAAAATGATCTACATAAAGAAAGGATTAAAGGCTAATATCACCCCAAGGTGTGGACAGCTTTAATTGGTTATATTATTTGAAATAATAATTTTTATTTTCCATGATCTAATGACGGATATATTTATTTTTATGGAGTAATTTAACAGCCGCTATCCTGTCAGATTTTATTTGGCATGTTTGGTGATGATGGATCGGCCCAGATTCAGACTGCATTTTCTTGAGCTTGGATCACTTGTCGTCATCGTGGGTCAAGCTCTGACAAAATTACCAGGATCAGACCCAAAACTTGATGAAGAGAACTGATCTGATCAGGCTTGAACAGAACATTCTCGGGCAAAATTTCCAAATAAAGCACTAATCCCAACTGCAAGCGCTGCAGCAAACCACGGTCAACTGTGAAGTCAATTGTGATGGGACCAGATAGAGAGGCAGAGCAGTCCTAAAAAGACACAGCAGCAGGGCTCTTTAATGGGTCAGTATTGGATATTTTAAGCCAGGTTGAATTCTGGTCCGTTTTTAGGCCATTTAACTCCACTGTATTCTGTTTGACACATCATCTTGAAAGTAGCATGAATGGATCTTCTTTATTCTCTGCTCGTTTTACTAATAATGAGTTTCAAGTAATAAGCATCTTAAAGTAATCTTGAAACCTAGTGCATCTTGCTTAAGTTCAGGAACATGCACTGTATATTTATTGTACAATGCAGTTGAAAAAGACTGTATTGTCTGATGGTCAATATTGAAGGACTTGATGGAATGAAACTTGACCTGGACATCCCCAACAGCAGCAGCTTGACCTGAATGGTATTCTGCATTCTCTAACTTATGGCATATCTGCTGTGTATTCATTCTCAAATCCATCCCATGGCTGGTTGAAGCCCAAAACAGGCAGAGAAAAGACAACCCTGCAGGACGATCCCCTCCACACATTTCCATTGGAATTGCAGAGGGTGGAATTTAACTCCAAAACTATTGAGATCAGGGTCAGCGAGTAAAGAGCAAGAAAAACAATCAATGGAATGACAGGGAAAGCTGCAACAAAAACGGCTCACCAGGAATGAAAGGCTTAAATTGGCATGGAAAGGGGGAGGCTGTTCATCCTATACGCTGCAACTCAGAATTCAGCTGCAGCTGCACTCCTTAATGAGGCTACCTGCTGCCCTGACCATTCCCCCCTTCCCCTGGCAGGTCAAACAGCTCAGACCCTCAGTGACCTTCCAGAGCCTCCTACCCCACACAATCACAGGGAACATGACACACTAACCCCTTCCACACAGGCAGCCTAGCCCAGCATGCCTACAGAGCACTCGCATGCAAAACCTACCCAGGAACGAGGGCAGCAAGTCAATATTCTGCAAAACCGCCCTGGCAGTTTCCCAGGTTGTGACTTTCACAATGACCCTTTCATTTGTTAAACTTCAGCAGTAACTGGTAAAGCATACAAAACTGTACGAATGCAATGTAAGTAACCAAATGGATCAGTAAAAACGCAACATAGACTGTCCAGAGAATAATTACACTAGCTAAGGTTTTTCTTTTTATGCATCTTATATCACAGTTTTTTGTTATGACTTTGATCTATGTATCTTCCAAGCTCTGTATAAAAGAAAAAAATCAACACAAGCATAGTCATGTGCATCAACTGACCCGTTAAACTGACTGACTGATTGATTAGTCATTGACAGTGATAGGTTAAGACTGCACGGTTTCAGATTCCTAAAGAACTAAGAGAACATTGAAAAGTTGGAAAGAAAGAAACTTCCGATGCAGACTGTACGCCAAGGTGGCCAAAATTTGAGACCTGATCAGTGGCAATTTTAACTTCCATTCGTCTTTTTTTTTTTTTTTTTTTTTTTTTTTTCCTCAAACCAACAAGAAATGACACAAGAACAATAATGGCTTGTGAGAATAACGTTCTTAGCCTTCTTGAGTAACTGTTTTTGGAACAATAATCACCATCATTAAGAAAAATGATTTTCTATCTGTTGAGAAATGTGCAGATGACGTTTAGCACCAGTGGAACAGATAGGATCTTTCATTATCTATCCCATTCCCCACTTTCCCCACAGAGCCTCAAGAATTCTTTCGCTGCTGCCTGCACAAAAGCAATCACAACACAGCAGAAACATAAAGAGGGAGCATTTGATATTGCTGATTCACTTTTATTCTTCAGCTCAAGGAAGAGAAAACTATTTGACTATCAATTTGGATGGCCGGATGAAGCTTCCAGAGCCAGGGAACATTCTAATGACAACCAATTGGTCTTCAGAGGACCTGGCTGGACAGCTAAGCTAGGGATTTAGGAACCAGTAGCAAGGTCAAGGAACGGCTGCTTATATAAGAACAGTCAAAAATGTCTTTTTTGACATATCAAATACTATACAGGGCTACAAACGACATTTTGATAGTTAATTGTTTGCAAACTAATTGACAAATAACTGATTAAATAGAAAAATCATTTCTGTTACTGTCAAGATCTCTTAAGACCAACTTTATTAATCATTATTTCATTTTAGCACCAATTTAACTTGTTACTGTACTGATGTCCACTAATCATCTATTTTTTGTCTCAAAAGAAATGAAGTGCAAAGTATTGCAAAGATGTAGACCAACACTTTAGTTCTCTAAGCTGCAACATCACTCATCCAGTTTAGAGTGCCAGCCTGATGTTACCTTGCTTCTCTAGATAAGCTGTGTGGAAACAGGCTTTCAGGATGAGCTGAGGATATTTTTTTTCCATGTGAATGCTATGCGTATAGAGCAAACTGTACTAGTTTTATTTGTTACAAAATTGTACCCAGTTTTACGCAGCCAGGTAATGTATTTAACACAGTAACAGGGTTTAGTATCTATTAAATACTCCAAATAAAGAGAACCAATATGGCTTGGAACAGTACAGTGACTAGTGTTGCAATATGGTAAAGTTTTAATGCTTCTCATGAGATTAACATTCTGAAGAAAATTGCAAACGGTGTCCTCGGGGAGTTGTTTTTTTTTGGTCAACATTATCAGTAATGTTGAAAAATAGTTTCAACTCCATGACCATATACTGATGAGGCTGCCTTTGGTATTTAATTTGTAAATAAGCAATAAGCTCAATGCAACAGGCCTGAAACAGCTCACACAAAGGCCAAGTGCACGTTCTACTTCACAAACGAACTAAATCTGGTGTAGTTGAGCAGGCTCTAGGAGTGGGAGGACGACCCTGGACATAAGTCAGATCTTTGCTCTCCATATCCCAGCATACCTCTTTGAACAAACAGAGCCTGATATGTTAGTTCAGTAAACAGAGCCATTAAGCTAGGCCTTCTCTCTGAGGACCAGGCCACTCTGTTTCTAGAGGCTGGGTTCTATACAAGAAGAGGAACCGCGGAGAACAAAAGCTCTGCTGATCCAGCTGCCTCTCTTGTAATTGCATATGTTCTTGTTTGTGTGTATGTATATGTGGCGTGTGCTCACATGAGACAAGTCTTCTACTCCCAAGAGAGCGTAAAATGTTGGTGGGCAGCCAGACATCAGTATTCAAAATTCTCTCGTTACTTCTTCTTGTGATTCTTTAAGCAAGAATATAAAGGACTTAAACCAGCTGGGTTGTCTAAAGTTACACCTTTGATGTACATTTTACCTCAAAGTAAATGCAAAACATGCTTGGTGTCTGAAGTACAGGTGTGCAATATGGCAATATTTATGCCAATATCACCACATGCTTTTCTAAATATACAGAGAATGTCATCAGCACGTTAAAAGTAATGACAGAACTGCCTGAACTGCATTGCATAAGGTGATGTATTGTGTTACAGTAATACTAATTAAACAAGACTGTGAGGCTGCTTTCACACTTACCTCCTTTGGTCAGGACCTTCAGACTTTTCATTTTGGTCTGAAGGTGTGAGAAACTGAAGCATGTTTGTTTTATGGCATTTTAACAGATGTTTTTCTCAAAGGGACTTCCATCCCCTAACTACAGGGGACAGTCTCCCTGGAGCAATTTGGGGTTAAGGGTCTTGCTCAGGAGCCCAGTGGTGGTTTTGCTGAATGTAGGATTCGAACCCCTGACCTCTTGGTCCAGAGGCAAGTATCCGACCCACTAGGCCACACACTTTTTGGGTTTGTTTGGTCTTTCGTACAAATTACAGGACGTTGAGGCTGGCTATCAAAGACAAAGAAAAGGAGGAGAGGGGAGCCATGGAGGCTCATGGGGAGAAGCAAAGAGATGACACTGTAATTCGGTCAGAAAAAGAAACCAAAAGTCAACTTGGAAAAATGTATAAATATGGAAAAGTGATAACAGTGGTGACAAAATGAATCTGTTCATTGAAATCATGTCGACGTTAGACTCATGCCTGTCTACAAACCAATCAATGTCGGGTACAGGGAAGCGCAGCCCACGCAGGTGAGGACAACAGGTTCATATAAAGTTGAAATGTGAAACCAAAACCAACCAGATAAAAGTATATAATGTTATAAATAGATGAACCTTTGGACCTTGGTCTAGACATACAGAAATCACTACTTTTTCAAAGTATACTTTTACATGGTATTCATAGTATAACTCATTCAGACATTTTTGCCTGTACCAACTTAGCAAATCATCATAATTTCAAGCACAGTATTGCATAATCACCCACTCCTAGAATCGGTCTTTAGTTTTGCACTAGAGCTTCAATGCTAATACAGCTATTGAGCAGAGGAAGATAAGGAGTATTAGCATTGTGCAAACTCAGACCATTTTTAATAAATTTATTTTATTTATGTGACATCTGACCAAGTATGACATACTATTATCTTTCAGTAGAAGTACAGAGAAAATTTAGGCTTCAAGGTGGCTGCTGCGCTTCAGGGGCATTTCTGTTGATTGTAACCATGTCTGATCATTCAGGCACAGTATTTGCATAATGCTAATTGGTGGGTACAAGATTCCACCACTTGTTGGTCTAGCATCTCACATGCAAAATGAGGAACGAAACATTAGTCTTGTAGCTAATCAACAACATCTGAAGTGTGGAAAAACTGGAAAATGTAAACAATTTCAGTGTCAAGGCTGTAACATTTTTCCTCAGTGTGGTGGCCTGGCCATGTCTCTACATAGGGCTGAAGCCTAAGGCAGGACAAGACCTCTGTCCCATGGACAGTGGGACAGCAATTATGTGGCCGCAAGAGCTCTAGATTAGCTATTTTCACTTTCAGATAATCTTGTGTTCTAAAAAAGAGGCTATCAAGAATTAGCGGAGTAGTCTGTTGTATCTTCCTCACTGAGAAACCTTTAAAAACTTGAGTTCTTTTGCATTGGCTCATTCTGCTCTTCGGTGCAGAAATACCAGCTAATTACAGTCCAATCTGCATGCTCATTTTAATGCTAATTCGCCCTCTCACACACAGCCACACTAAGCTGGTTTTAGCTCTCACTGCCTGGCTTATAGCAGCACTTTCCAGACTTCTTAATCTCCAAAAGTCTTTCAAGAGAAAGCAGTGAAACTGGCAACCTCACACAGGAGCAGGCGTCTTACACAACTATCTGCTTTACTGAACACTACCTTTGAAACGCTGTTCCATATTAATCATTCTTGTAATTTGTGCTACATACAATCATAATTTACATTAAATAGCTTTAAACGTTATAAACTAAACACCAAATTATACTTCAGATGTTTTATTCATTACTGCAAAGCATTAATGGAAAATATGGGCAAAACAATTACTTAACATTAAGTATTAATTATTTATACAGGGGGTCCTCAAGTTACAACAGTCTCGACATACAAGGTTTTGAGTTTATGAAGCTCACTCCCATTCCCACTCAGCTTACGCAGTTACTTACAGGCTACGTTTGGTGAACTAGTTTGGTTGTGTGCAGTGGAAGAATACACAGTGATGCGGCGTATGAATGAGGGAGTTTTCCTTTTCCTTTTTCTGTAGCTTAGTTGTGTTGTTTTATAGTACAACTGTGTTAGGATAGGTAGATGACTCAGGCTAGAGTGTGTTTCAACTAACACCAAAATTTGGGTTTCATCACTGTCGAAGGAACAGATCTGTGTCATAACTCGAGGACCCCCTGTAGCTTTCTACTGATTGTTTGAAGCCTGTTGCACGGTACTACCATTATATTAACATTAGTATTTGTTACAAACTTGTAAAGGAAACAGTCATGGGCAAAGTATGCTTGTGTGCAAGAGGAGACTGAAGGAAAGGTTTATAACAGGACGCAAAACCGCACAGCACCGTGGCCGAGCCTCTCTGCTGCTCCAGTTCAGCTCACAGCTGCTGGACTCATCTGGGTCGGCAGCCAGCCGCATGCTCTATTTACAGAAGCGCAGGGCAAACACTTGACAGATTTTTTTCCCCCTTTCCCACCGGTTCAAACATTATGCTAATGCGAGCCTGTGCTTCTCCAAGATGGCGGGCTGGTGGGGTAATGAGACCACAAACTCACTTTAAATGCATGTAAACATTCCAGCGGGTCCACCGTCCTAGGCTGGAGCCCACGGCTGCACCACCCATGGAATATGATCAGGAGAGAAATTAACTGGTGAACTCCAGGCTCTTCAGGCACTCCATAGCGTGTAATCACATTTCACTACAGTCGTAAGTTATAAGGAGGAAATATATTCTCAGTGGTAATGTGAATGACCTATAAGTACATCTGGATGATTCATATTCATTATGGAAGAATAGAAAGTACAGCTTGCATTTTCACATGGTGTAAAAACTAATAAACAAATACAATGAGGTTTAAAAGTTTTGATCTGAGCCTTGATATACTGCCTACTGAAGTTGAGACTGTACGATCACTGACTTTAAAATTGCCTTCACAAGAAAGTCACAGTTCCTAACATCCTGTTACAGACATCCAGGTTTTGGAAGGGAGAGGTAAAGGGCAATATTCAAAAGTCAATATGGGAAAAATCACTTCATTTCGCTTTTTCACTTCTATGAAAAACAAAAGTCTCGTAGGGAAGGTTGAAGAAGGGCTAAAATATGGATATGGATTCATAGCATGAGGCCAATCAGTCATGCCTGTCTTTGCAGAATATTATATTTCAATTCCCTGACGTTTATTTATTCATAAAGGAATAAATACATTTTTCAAAACTGAGTGAAAACCACTTTTCAAAATCCATTTCAGTCGGCTTAGGCAGCGTAATAAACACAGTGGCAACAGAATGCAATTTCTGGAGGTGTCATTTAGTAAATCTGTAATAGATGACAAGCAAAATTACATTACGCTGCCCCTCTTCAGGCTTCAAATGAACATTCCTGAGGCACAGACTGACAGTCAGACTGTAGTTAGCATTTGAATAAAGTGCTTCTTCAATGCGCAGAAGCCGTTGTTGCTACTGAATCAAAAGGTGCAGATATTGGGAGTTACATAACACTGAAGGAAGAAAGTAAAACACAACCTGGGAAGGAGCTATTCCGTAGGGGTCAATGCCCAGTCATGGAGATTCCAAACACTCATGCTTCTATTACATTAACAGGCACAGTTGGTGAGTTAAAGTGGACTGGACACCAAACCAGACCCTGATTCCCCAGGACTGTATATGATGACCCCGACTCTATAGCACCTCGTAAGGAAACACACATCACTCACTTGTATTGTTGGTGATCTTTGGTGCTCCTGGTCTTGGCCATGAAGCGCTCGGCAAGTTTCTCCAAGTTGCGGGAATATTCCATCTCAATTTCCGACTTCTTGCGGAAGAAATCCTGAAGGTCCTGCAGGAGCTGGACCCTCATCTCTGTCTGCTGCTCCAGACATTTTTGCTGCTCTACCAGCTGAGCTCGAATCTCTGCAAAAAAAACAAAAACACCAAACAGATCAGTCAAAGAATGAAAACCCAAGATATAATTAGCTACTGACAAAGTTATGATGCAATATATTTATTGCTGTGCAAGCTCAGCACTACAACCTGGAGTTACAAGCTAAATACAAATGCTCTACACAGACTTGGCAGGCGCTACAGGTGGTGCATGTACCCCCGTGGCACCTGCCCACCTCTCTAGCACTTCATTATGGCTGAGCACTACTGCAGCCAGAACAATGAATGTTCTCTGATCCTAATTAATCTCCCAAGACACCCAGAAAAGCCACTATGGTCTCTGTGCACGCGCATGTTCCTCCAGAGTAACAAGGCAGACACAAAACACACTTAAACAGACCCAAACCTTCTCCCGTTTTCGTATGATTGCTCACCTGTCATAAATGCAGCTCATTAAGGCTGCAGCTTACAGAGGCCCCAGTGATCTATACTGAACTCCATATGCTAAAAGCACTTCTTCTCAGCTCCCCTGAGAGGCCAGTCATGTTTAATGTATTGTTCATAACATTTCCACTAAGGGAGGAAATAGATTAATGAGGAGGTCCTGAAGCACACACATTCAGAGAAAAGGTAGCATGGACAATGGTAAAGATATATATATATATACACATACAAATATACACACACACACACACATATAAATATATATATATATTGTGTATATATATATATATATATATATATATATAT
>JBBPCX010000018.1:10855486-10873052 GCA_037974365.1 Hydrocynus forskahlii | reverse complement strand
CACACACACACACACACACACGCACACGCACGCACACACCCGCACACAACACACAACACACACACACACCACACACACACACACACACACGCACACACCCGCACACACCACACACACACACCACACACACGCACACACCCGCACACACCCACGCACAACACACACACACACACATACACTCACACACACACGCACACACCCGCACACACCCACGCACAATACACACCACACACACACACACACCTATATACATAAACACACACATTCACATACACTCAAATATATATAACATGCATGCACGCACACGCACGAACACACACACACGCACACGCACGAACACACACACACGCACACGCACGAACACACACACACACACACACACACACACACACACACACACACACACACACACAGACAGACAGACAGACAGACAGACAGACAGAGCAGTAAAACCTGCATGAATAAGAAAGAAAATGCTGTAATTCACAGAGTGGTCACTTTTTCTAACCCTAAACCAACCTGACAAGCCTATAGATGTTCCTGACAGGTTGCGGTTGTTTTTTTCCTACACGGCTCAGTGGACAGTAAAGTTGTGATGTTGAAATGGGTCAGCAGTCGCTGCCAGACTTTAGCCCCATGTCCTGCTGCCCCACTGACCAGGCAGTGATGGACAAACCTGGAGAGGCTCAAAGCAATCAGCCTGGCTTGACCTGACAGCCCCAACAATGTCACTCCAGGAGGGTGTGGAGACATAGAGCTGATGGGGGAAAGGAGTCATATTCTTTGTCTCTGCCTTGACAGAACTAATATAGGCAATCAACCAAGATACATTTGATGTCCAAAGTATGTTGCTTAATGTAGCTACAAACAAATTAACATTTTAAACCACCACTAATTCTATAAACTGTTACCCATAGAAAATCAGGCTTCAGTATAACTGCTTTGACAGTTTTAATCTATGCTCCATACTTCTGTCAGAGTTATAGATAACAGAATACATTCTGCCATCAGAAACCTTATAAACAAATCTCTGAGATTGATGTAAGATGCTGAGAATGGCAACGTTGCCTTACTTGTGAACTACATTAGCTTAAAGGCTTTAGTACAAAAGGGGTAGACTTTGTGGAAAACTATCACCAAACTATCACTTTAAGAGGCTGATGACTGTCGAATACCCAAGTAAGAATGACCGACGACTCCAGAAACCAACTGAAATCATTCAGGGCTTGGAGAGGAGTCATGGATTCGTTCTGACCATTCTTTGTTCTGACAGCATGTCAACACCTTTGGGCTCTTACTGCCCCCAACATCCTTCAGAACCCTGGTCCTTAGCGATCCTTTACTGAGGTGTTATGTAACACTTAGCTAACACTCCGTATAATCAGATCACGCCCGGCAGGGTTCTTTAATGCTGGAAAGAAGGACCTGTTCGTCAAAGCGACTAAATCCTCCATAATATCTTATTAAACATTCAATCTTGATAAACCAACGCAATTATTTGGCCCTTGGTACTGGACGTGTCCTGGAGTCAGTCTCTTTAAATCACTAATAGACAAGGGCTCCATGAAATTTTCTAGCATTATGTAACCTTCAAACTTTATATTGTTCTGCTTTTCTTTCTATGTGTGATTTTAAGAGGGGGTTACGTCATCTTCTGTTATTTTAGCTGAGGGTATGGGTTAAACTTGTAAAGAGACTTGACGTTCCAAGGCCAACATAACACTGAATGAGGACCAGCATGCTAGAGGCGGCACAAGATTCAGTCAAGTCAAAAGCATGTGAGCTAGACACAGCTATCTACAGCTATTTACCCAAAAATATGCACAGCAGGACAGCATGTGGGCCAGAAAGACAACCTCAAACCACACAGTGCAGTACATCATTACAGACTTCAAGGAGAAACAACAGTGCATGAATACCATCAGGCCACATGAGAGCTATTAGCCAGTCCAACAGGACATTTACCACAGGCCTAGTCTACCCAAAAGCAGTCCATCTGACCCCAAGTCTTCCCCTCTTCGCCTCCACATTCTTCACCCCTGTCTCACTCCTGTGCACAAAAACACCCTTGGTGACTCTTTGAACAGGAGAAGTCAAAAGCAAGAGAGCAACCCTAGGACAGCATTTATATTCCAGACCCATACTGCAGCATAACAGTCTCTGTCATGCTATGTTAGCCTGGGGGAGAAGGATTCACAGTAATAACAGGAACATTATGAGAGGTAAAATGAGAGAAGCTACAGAATTCCAGTCTCACAGGGCAAGAAATGTGGTAGAGGAGGCTCTCTCTGCAGCGAGACTAATAAGGGCACGCGCTGGTAAGAAGGTAACTCACTATGGAAGGCAGAAGGCTTGGCGGGTATCAGTATGCTTTTGCAAATCCCACTGACTTGCTCTGAACCTTTAAAACAAAGGTCTTTTAATCGTATTACTCAGGTCTTATTAGTTCAGCACTGTCAAAACTATCTCAAACTGCACAAAGCTGCAGTCTGATCGAGTAAAGTCATTCCAAGTGACTTGCTCTTATGTGGTTTCTGATACTGAAGGTCATACAGACCCCATCTACACCTGGTCACTTCGTGTGACTAGTATCTAGACTGCATCCTGATCCGATTGAAACCACTTGGTAGTTAAATGTGATTCCGGTTAGCAAGACAGAAATTCGATTACTATGTGGTGAGTAATATCCAAAACCACTCTTAGCCAACGACCCATTGCCTGTGCTACTCATCAGTTTTCTATTCTATTCAGCAGAAAAGCACAATGTCGCATGACACAGTCAGTGTTTACAAGAAGATGGTTGTTAAGTATAATTATCCTCCTTTGTCATCGTCTTCATGAACCACATGGGCTAAACACAGCAGTGGGAGGGGCTTTGGTTGCTGAACATGTCTTGAAGAGATGGATGCATTTGCACATTTATAACATGTGGCTGTGATGCCTCTTAGACCACCCCCTTAAGTGGGTTGAGTGACGGAATTTAGATCTCATAAATTCATCTTAAATGCATCTTGGCTGTATTTACAACTGAATTTTATGTGGCTTGGGCAAATCCAGATTTGATTCTGAATTCTCATGAGGTGAGCAGGTGTAAAGAGGGTCACAGTTATCTACAACAATGACCAAATGTACAGACAGAATTGGGCTTTTTAAGCTATGTTGCTTAGGTTTTCATTGAAGAAAATGTGTGATTATCAACCCATAAGCTTTCACAACTTTTGCACTACATTAACCTCAGTGTTCCAGCGCAAAGTTTGTCACAACTAATCAACTTCACTTAACGTAATAAATTTAATTTCTGAAAGAAGTAGAAGTTTCCTGTCAGTTGTCCCCAGGACACACAGCCGTTGACAAGTCAGAGCAACAAAAAGCAGACAGTACACAACTTAACCTTCCATCATGCCCAAGCATGTTTCTTCTTCCTTTACTTGGACAATACAAAACATTCTTTCACATTCAAAAGCATAGAAAACAAAAAAGATGGCAGACACACATACATGGAGTAAAAGGTAGCATCTTTGTGAAAAGGTTAAGTTTATGAGAGGCTGAGCTTGCAGGACTGAGCTTTAACTGTGGTCAGGCCCATGTGAATTAAACTTCTTATCTCCAAGAAGCAGCTGGGAGACTAGCCACAGGCACTTCGCTGATGTCCTCGCCCACAAACACACACATCTCGATACGCAAACCTATCTTGATCTCTTTCTCTCGCACTTGCCAAGAAAGACCCTAAAAAAATTTAAAAAAAATAAAAAAACACTCACCAACCTCTAGCGGTATGTATCTGGCAAGGTTTTTATTTGTTTACGCATTGAATGAGATCAAAAGGCTGGTGTTAATGACTGGGCTTTTAAACAGCGGGTCATTTAACATTCAGGACGTTTAGCATTTTCTGCCCTCAGGACATACACAGGTCTGAAGAATATATAGCCTGTGTCCTCAAGCTTCTTTCTGAGAGCCACTGATCTTAGTGGTACACTTTCAAACTCAGTCAAGTAGAAGATTGATTAAGGCTTTGTGATGAAGCAAAAGAGCTTGACTAAAAGGCCTAGACTTCCTTTGCAAGCAAAATTTTCCAAGCAAAATTACATTTTGTTCCAGTGGAATTTGCTGTGTTTAGCCATTTCATGCCATAGACTTCCTAGATTATGTGACTGCATTGGCTGCACTGACATTTGAAGGCCCTTCACTTGGCAGCACTCAATAGCCAAAATGGAGAAAAGACTAATTAACTGTTTTTACAAAAAATCTGTTATTCAGCAAATGTACTGCATTTATACCACATTATATTGTAGAATAATGTTGCTCCAGTGAAGTATATTACAGATATTCTGTAGTCATTTTAATGCAATATAAGCAGATATTTTACCTTCATAGAAACATCAGTATTTTTTGTAAGGGAAACTGTTCTCCAGTGGCTATGAATAACCATATATAGGAGACAGTCTGATACACTGTCAGTTGGAAATTATTATCTATTCACTAGTTTTGAGCTAGTGCATTAGCCAGCTTGAAAACTGCTATTTTAGTTCTTAGTCCCTCTATTGTAACCATTGATGCTGTTATCATTGAGTAGTACTTGGTAAGTACTACTCAGTGTTGTGGTAAATATATAATTATGTTTACACGTTTCGTTACTGTTTATGGCAGCTGTGTTAGACAACTTGCTAACTACAAAACCTAACTGCAGCTCCGCTACCTCACTGCCGTTTAATGAGCCCGTTGCTTATGTATTTTTCTACAGATAAATGAGCACCACTGTACCCTTAATGATCTCATATAATTAAATTCACTTTTGAGGCAGTTTTCTTTTAGCTGGCTGGCTTGCTTGCAGAATCAACATGAGCCTTTTTTTTTGGTCACCAATGTACCGCTAATGTACAGACCCAGTCTCAGATGTTGCTGCATCTTAAGCCTATGTGAAAAACATAAGACATCTATTAACAAGCTAATGTTTGGCTACTTCATGGTATACTCTGCAGTGTAATAATATAATGCTCCTCTCTTAGCATGTCTGTTACAATGAGTTGCCTCATTTTCATAGAACTACAACACACTCATTAGCCTCTATTTGGCCAGTGTGGTGATTCATGACTGGGAAATTCAGAAAATGACAGACAGAGATAGCTGTGAAAAAGGTTTTGAGTAGCAGTGGTGCCACCTCTCCTGCGTAGTGGTATAAACAGAGTAATCCAGGTGCATTACACCTTCCGGCACATATTTACAGTCAAGTGTAACGTCAAACCAGGAGACACAAAGAGCAGCCTCTCCATCTGTGAACAAGAGAACCTCTAACTGATCAAGGAACCAGAACATATCTAGTGGACTAGAAAAGGAAAGCCGGAGCCAATGTCCAATGCTCTTGGATTAGCAATGAGCAACATGGTTATATGTTACGGCTTTCTGGATAAATTATATCATATACCACTTTGATGTCCAACTGCAAGGGCCAGAACAAAACAATAAAAAATTATATTTTTAGACAGTCTGAAAAAAAACAAGTGTACAATAAATGCACAAATCAGTATTGTGACAATGCTTTTGCTGGTGTGCATCAAAGGATGAAAATATCAAGTTATAAAATCAAACTGAAATAAGGTTACGGTCACAAAGCATTCCTTGGGCTATTGAGATTCATCACTTTCTGCAAACCACAGGACACGCTCTCCCTACAGGGGTATAGAGTTCACAGCTGGAATTTGAGTCCATGAACTGGAGCACGCTTAGCGGGATAAAGACGTGCTTTCCTGCAGGCCACTCAACCTCAGTCCTAATGCCTGCAAAGTTTCAAGCGTTCCCTGTCACAACACACCTGATCCAGCTCTTTAGCTAATTATCAACCCCTGCATGTGCTGGACCAGATATAGACAATAGCATGTAGGGAATAGTATCAGGGAACTACACAGGACAATGGGTTCTAGGGTTGGACTTGAGAATCCCCATCGTAGGCCATTAAAGAGTTAAGCTACACCCATCCCCCACTTACCACTCCCAGCAGTCCAGCTCCAGGAATCTGCAGAGGCCACAGCCAGAATTGCCAGGTAATTACAGTGGAAAGCAATATGGAGGAAGTGAGAGAAAACCCACATTGTCTTATCTTGAGCAACTGTCGCTTCAAGGCATATTCACAGCCTCTCAATGGCCTTCTTCCCTTTTTCCCATGGACTTGAAGACCCTTGGAAAGACTAGGAGATACCACTCTTAACAGAAAGAACACCTGAAACCAGAGAGTCAGTTGTTTTCTGGAGAGTCACTGTCTTAACTTGAAAGCTAGTCTCCATTTACTTAATACTAAACCTTCCACATCTCAATCAAGTAAAGGCAATTGAAACGAGATTAGGCTATGTACATTATTTTGGTGGTTTGTTTTTCCACGGAGATACCTGAACATTTAACGCCTTAAGCCCTATGTGGGTCCACACCCAATGCCTATAACTTACATATCCGTTTCATAGTAGCTACCAAATAATTCATAGCAGCACTGAAAAAGATCTACACAAGTAGATTTTTAAAACATACAAAGTTTACTTCTTTAGTTTGGCACTGGAGCTTTGAGGCTAGAATAATGAATAATGCCAGCCAGAAAGGTTTTGGATTACATAGACTGTCAGTTCTTGTAAGCTCCTTTTCCTTATAGCTCCAGGCAAAACAATGGAAGTGACAAAAAGTCACATAATTATGAAGTGTGAAAAATCAACAGGACCCCAAGTAAACCACAGCCTAAAGTGAATTTGTGATCATGTAACATGAAACAGCAAGAGATCACACTTTTTCCCTCAAGTGTTATAGAAAAAAAAAAAACATATTGTGCAACCACTGTGTCTTTTTTTTTTGAAAAAGGAAAATTCAGACGCCAGATACACAGCAAATGAAAATGAACTACAACTGACGAAAGATAAAACTGCAGAAAAGTGATTTTTTAAACTATTACAGTAAAATAATAACTGGATACAAAGCCTAAGGTTAAATGGTACTATGGTAAGAAAAAGATTTAATGGAGTAAAAGTGTATGAATACAGCTGACCTTCTCATGCTACATTTGAGCCACATTTACATGATAAAATCTCACTGGTGTCTAAACAAAGCAGCTTAATACTGTTCTAATTCACCTAATGATACCTTTATACAAAACGGTGTGACACTAAGCCACTGTTGCTACTCAAGCAAACCCAATGCGGCACATCTGACACCTGTTTTAGAGATGAGCCGAAAAGGTAAGAGATGGGGGTTAGGTGGAATAAAGGTCTTCAGTCTTACACACTGGGGACTGTGTCAGGCCCAACACTGCAGGTGAGACCCACAAAGATCCATCTATCAACAGTGCTCTCTGTCTCTCTGCCAGCGTGCCACACCTCTGTTCTGTGGTCACACATGCCACTGGGCCAGCTGACCATTCCTCACCACACTGACACGTCATTAAACACAACAAATTAGCAGAGGCCCAGGAGAGAAGGTGCTTCCTCTACACATGCTGAAGAAAAAAGCATGATGTATGACTTTGCGAGCAGTCTTGCTATTAAAAGGGAGCAAAATGCACCATCACACGCACACATGACACAAGAGCCAGGACCTATTGTTCTAGAAGATGCTTCTAGCACTGCATCTGCACCCTCGCTTACATTAAGAGCAAAACAACCCAATTCCATCTGGACATACAGGTAAAGGCCCACTGAGACTGCGAGCATGGTGCCTTCTGAGATTTCTCTTTAACTGCTACAGGCACAACACCTGCAACTCATAATTCTTAGACAACGAAAGACTTTCATCGAAATAGGGTAACTCATTGAGCCGTAACTCACTTTATATATCTGGTTATGCCATTATGAGGAACTCATATAAAGGGTGATGGAAAACAAACTACATTCACAAAACACGGAGCATATTTTTAGTGTTTGTTTATGCTTTTGCTTAGCTGAAGTGCTGCTCTATTCCCCCTTTACTCAAGAGCCTCTCCTCCAGCTAAAAGGCATAGCGCTCCAACAGGGATATGAGTAAGAGCAGAGCACTCCAGCACAGAACTCAGTGTCAAGCCCAGTCTATTTTCAGTGCTCGTTGCTCTGGCGTCCTTGAGCAACTGTTCGGAGCGGGCGCTCGTGTTGCCGTCATCCTCACTCCTCAAAGCCATTACGAAAATGAGCCAGGCCTTCTGGGAGCTGGTGCAGAAAGTAGCTGTGCTCCTTCTCAGTCTAACCTGAAAAACAGAGCCCTACATAAAAGCAGAGACGATGCGGCAGGTACAAGCTGGATCACCTCGCTTCAATTCCTGATGCAGGGGGGTGGGGGGGCCCAAGCGCCCAGCGTAGTTTTACAGTGAAATCAGCAGAAAATGAGATGGCAAAAGATGATCAGGAAATGCATCTGGTGACTTGGTGACCCTTTGGAACTTCATGTTCACTCAGAGCACAGGAGAAAAAAAAAATAGAGAAAAACGTTTGTGGTATTTGTGGTATAAGCACCAAACCTGATGCGAGAAGTAATGAATAATGCATGCGAACAACCACAGGACATCCACAGTCGCAGCTGTTCATGCCCGAGGCAACACCCGTGAAGAGACAAACATCAGGGTCAGAGTGAGGGACAGTGTGACAAACTAAAATAAGGACAACTGCTCTAAATGGTACTTATCAACCAGAGGCCTTGTCTGTTACAGAACTATGTAAGTTCCTTTCCAGCCTTCATGAGCTTTACAGTTGGGTCTGGAAAACAAAGTAATGGACTGACGTCTTACCAGACTGTCCAAATCAAGTGTCATAAAACTGCTGTCTGTCTATTTTGAGCTGCTCTCTTAAAAACAGAGAAGTATCACTAGTTGCTGGAAAGAGTTACATGATGTTGTGCAATAAGTTAAAAATAACAAAAACAGCTCTAAGCGCAGGAACTATCACTGGGATGTCACAAGCTCGACCCCCCTTGTGATGTCACAGCCATCTGTGGCCAAGAGAGCATGACTAACCTCGCTCTCTTTGGGTGGCTGGGATGGTCCTGCCTCTCCTTATCCCTTAGTACAATGGTAACCAAACATGAGCATCTGTTAACTGCCAAAACAGAATTTACTTTTCTCTTTTGAGCGCAGTGAGCAGTTCAAAAAGATGCGGTGGCTGGTTTCATGTGGCTCAGAGGAAGCACATGCTAGCCTTCACCCTCCTAATGTTGGTAGTTTCATGTGATTTAGGAGTTCTAGGTAGTGGGTTAGAATGGAGTAACTTGGGAAGAAATATGCATTGTGTATAAAATATACATACACATACATTTGCTAAGTCTGAATTGATAAGTGCCAGTAGTGCCACATACAAAAACCTATCAAAACATAAATACAAATGATTTCATTCACCAGTTCACACACTGCACTGTATTAACAGCTAAACAAGACTGTGCTGTTTGTAATGAAACATGCATTTGTGCCCAGTAGTCTTTTAATTGCTGATGAGATCACAATGTCCTCAGAAGAGCATATTGAAATATTCACTTTCATATTGTGATGTTATTTATCACAATCATGGATATCAAAACAAAAACGGACAAAGAATTAGACCAATCTGTATTATGAAATCATTCTATATTATCGAATGTCAGTTTCTTCTCCATTTATGAAAGGCCCTAGACAGTAAAGATTAAGCTGGAGGCATCATGGAGAAACAAAATTGATTTCAAGATTTTGCGCACCTTAAGAGTCTCGTTTCTCTGCAGTTGGACTGATGTGAGAAAGTTCCCAAATATTTAATTATGGCAAAGCCCTGCCATTACTTCCACCAACGCCACAGGCCTGAAAGGGCCATCTGCAGCTCCAGATAGGGACGGGGGAAGGATGGTTGCGAGCACAGATGACAGGAACCATGAAGATATGTCTCTAATTAGGAAACTTCTTTGAATGACATAATGACCTCCATATGTCAAAAATGACTGTTCACATAAGACACTTTCAGACTGAGAACAACATGTCCTACAACGGAGCTATGAAAGCAGATTATTCCTGAATTAGAAAAAGAAAAAAAGCAATTCTAAATAAAAAGCCTCACATGAGGACACAATGGAGAGAGGGTGAGGATCAGTGCATGGGATACAGACTGGATCTGAATAAAGGTCTTTATATGGGAGTGACATACACATTTGTAACTGAAACCAAACCACGGCTCCAGCTTTGCCCTGCGGGGAGGGTGCAGTACGATCACGCCAAAGATTACAGCGCTACCCCTAGACCTCAAAGAGGGGGTTTATTGTGCGACATTGGCAGGACCGTTGGCAAACACCTCTCCCACTCTGAGGGCAAAGGCAGCCTCTGAAAACGCCAGAGAAACTCTACTATGTACAGAGGGGTGACACTGCATCGTACGGCTTACATAAATAAAGGCCAGGTCCACGCCTTCGCCTCAAGTGATAATCAGGCCTAAAGCAGACAAAGAGGGGGAAGGCCTTTCGCCTGCCATTTCATTGACTCATTCTGAAGAATCAGCTCCCCCATCCACTCACTGCACTGGCCCCAGACGTCTTTTAAAGCCAGGCTTACTGAAAAGATGGCCTATGGCTATTGATTATTCTGGCCCTAAGCACCCTGCCCCCTTTAAGGGTTCAAAAGGTCAAGGTGGTAGAAACTAAAGGGGGGTCAGAGGTGACGAGGGTGTAGATTAATCTCCCTTCCCTCCTGTGAGCTGGGGTTGAAGCAAAATCTTCATTGGGAAAAGGCAGGACAAGCCGATTCCATGGTTTACGTCACACTGTGGTCTTAAACGTCGCTCTGTGGCTAACCACAAAACGGGCAGAGGAAAAACTGGACTGGCGCAATCCCTTTGTTATAGAAAAATAAACTGAAATACAATCAGTGGCGATTTCACCTGCTTTTACTTACTCAGCCTTATACACATATCCACAAAAACAACTTTTTGGAATGAAACAAAATGACATATGCTGGACTTCTGCTACTGAAATGACTGATATAAATTATAAGCCGATATAAACTGGGTTCATCTAACATTTTATTGTGTGTGTCAGGTGGACAATGGCAATATGCAAAGTTAAACCATGAAATGAGTGCAAGCATTGATTAGCCATAGCGGGAGGCAGACCGGGCAGAACGCCAAGAGCAGGCCTGAAGGAAGAGTGAGGTTAGTGGACCCCAACTAACTACACTCACCCGGCTCCGCTGAAGGATACACACTTGCAGTGAAGTTGTAGAACAGTGCCAATACACTAGCAAGTAAAATTAATGATGGTAATGTATTCTATGTAGTCATTCTGTGACAATGAATGCAGCACAGAGGTTCGGTCAGGGCCTGTGGGGGATGGACAGCGCAGGTGTTGTGTTGAGCTCTTTGGTTGCTTTGAGAAACAGATTAGAAACAAGTGGGGGTAATCAGCATGGTTGCCTAGGAAACATACACAACCATCAGCACCTGCTTATTGTGAACACAGCTGAGAGAGAGAGAGAGAGAGAGAGAGAGAAAAAGACAGAGAAAGAGTGTGAAAGAGAGATGTTTGCCAAACATAGCAATGAAGCACTTAGACTGGCTTATCATGACTCTTTTTTGATTGGACAGAATTAGCCAATCAAAGCTGATCAGACCTGAGAGCTTATTTATATCAAATAAATATTTCCAAATGCTACTTGGTCATAGTCTGAGTGATGACATCAGTTCTACATTAGGCTAGCACACCACAAGTGACTACACTCTGAGGCCTCGGAATGCTTTTGCCTATATTATGCTCAGGCTTTAATCTGCCGCCAGTAAAAGTCTTCATCAGCATGCTGAATGATGAGGAGAGGCGTGAAATAGCATAATGGGGCAAAAAAGTGTCACTGATTCAAATTGTTACCCAACTGCAATTCTTGCGAACCATGTATAAGCAGGTCAGTAAAAAAAATCACATTCATTACAGAGTACAGTGTGAGCAGGCGGACTAATCTCAGATATTCCCTGTGAGTGATGTGTCTACAAAGTCATGGGCATTCATTTAGCCTGACAAATGTGCGGCCCATTTGGTCAGATGGAGTTATCTTTAACCACATTCCATGGATGGAGTCTTCCTTCTGTCATGGCAGTACATCAGTACACAGCCTAGCAATTATGGCCACACAATTAATCAAAAATGATAATTATGCTGTGCAAAGCTGTGACGGTGATTATTAACTGCCATTAACTGTGATTAGCACATTTCAATAAACAGGCACGACACGCTCCGCCAAAAATTGTATAGCGTGTCAGGCTGGTAATGGACTGTGATTGCTCTGAGCATTCAGTAGAAAAGTCTGAGATTTGTGGCCATGCTGATTGGACGGGCAAGCATAGTATTAAAAAAGGTAATTTACAGAAACTTAAATTCATGTTGTATGTCCCTGTACTGATAACATTCAGGGTAAAAATGAAATATGTAGCTGTAGCAGAGATATAAGCTTAATAGGTGTAGCACATTGGCCACAGTGAGTCTCACGTAGCCTGTTGCAAAATGTCCAAAAGTCATGGGCTCTAGCTAGTCTGTACTCTTTTAAAGATCAAAAAGAAGCAGCACTTTAAGGCAGGCCGCCAGGCAGCCTACCTGGACAGAAGAGCAACAGCTTGTGGACAGATTGCTGTGGTCCGTCAGACTTTAAAAATGGAAAAAGGAAGCCAATTGTTTAAGCAAATGGAGGAAACGAGGAGGGTCTAGCCTTCCAGGATGTTTACAGTCACCTTTTTAAAGAGGCACTCCACTGTTTAACACATAAACAGCTTAACCTCAGAGTGTGAGTTGGACCTGGACACTGGAATAGTAAGCGGACACACTCTGCGCCTCCAAGAGAGCTCCCGATTCTGCTTCTGGCCCTGTATACCGTCCCTCTCAGCGGAAAAATAGAAGAGGATTCACTCGTCACAGAGGCCAAAGGAAAAACCATACTGTTCACAACGTGGGCAAATTCCATCAACATACAAATTCCATTCTCCACTCCCCAAAGCAGCAAGTCTGAGATTTCAGATGTGCTATACTACTGCACTACTGTGCAATAAATCCAAAATATTTATGGCTTACTTGTGAGTACAAGTACAACAGGGTTGCAGACAACAAAGTCAATCAGTAATTACAATGGTGGTTATACAGAGGGAAAAGACTGTTGTTTAACTAAATATAATTGTCATGCGGCACACGGTGATTCAGACAGACTGCAGTACACTACAGTCAATCATGGCATTTCATTGCATAAAAAGAAAGGAACAATTATAAAAGAAATCATTTTAAAACTTTGCCTATGGTGCCTATGTGGCAGAGGCAAAGTAAAGAGAAACCAGTAAAGGATAACAGTTTGATTAGTTGATAAATCTAATAATACTGTAATAACTAATTTATTACAGTTTATCTAATAATACTGTAGCAACTATTCTGTTAGTCGCAGAAAACAATTTGAATACCTCTCTATATAATATCTCTGTATGCAACAGAAGTCGTGCCGAAAGACAACAGTAAGCTTCTTGTTTTGTGACAGCATCCTTCAGCCATGCTGCCTGAATTACACTCACATTGTCTGGGGTGGTTATAGTGGAGCCAGGGTTTCACGTGACTGTGGAGGGGAAGTAGCTTCAATAGGCTGGGGGGTGAAAAGCCCAGCATGCATAGAAAGGCCAGTCAAGACCTCGGCTTAGTCTATCAAAACACTAAAGAGTGACAGTGGTCACAGATGGTCCCATCAATAACCCCCACGCACTCCACCATGCCACCAAGAGGGAACAAACACCCCGAGAGCACTTAAATGAAGTGAGAAGGCTAAGGGGAAGGCCACAGCAGATGGCAGGTGTGTGTGCCAGTGAGGGGTTACAATCTGAAGATCCTTACAGCAGGAAGCGTAGAAATTATGAAGTTGCTTTTAGAGAGTGGCCACAGAGCACTTCGGAGCTGCTAGTGAAAACAATGTGGACAGTTGTCAAGAAGCGATGTCAGCCTAATTGCCCGTAATTGAGTTATTTAGAGACGAGAGTATACAAAGTTCAGTCTGAAGTGAAGCGTTTGGTTTTAATGACATGTTTGTTGTCTAATAAAGGCACGATCAGAGCTTTTTCCACTTGTTTCATTTTAGGAACAAATTTTGTCCGTTAATTCAATGAATATGGCATTTATTATGAACATGACAATTGGTATTAGTAACAGCAAAGTCAATACAACAGTACCTTGTGTACAAACCGTATCTTGCTACCGTTTTCTGTTTGTTTACAAAAATAAAGAAGCAAATCAATAAAAATCACTGCTGAAACTTTAAGAGATTATCCTTCCTGCAAGAAACACACACTCCAAGCAGTAATACTGAACTGATGGGATCTGTAGGGAGATGCTTGTATTTCACGCTCCCCAGCGATCCATAAAGGCAGTGAGTAATCAAACAGTATGTCTAAAACTGCAGCCGATTTCTCCTCTGTAACCTAGAGCAACATGTCCCAGCACACACGCTGCTATGAAGTGTTTATGGGGACACGATTAACTGGCACCTAACTTAAAGTGACCAACATGCCGTGATAAGGATCCAAACACTACTGCTCCAGCCACAGTATGGAGTGATGAGGCACTCCAATTGACATTACATCAGAACAGAAGAATCACCAGTGACTAACACATACAGGGAGTCTAACATTATCTGCTGCGCTTAAGCCATTTTTAGACAACGCACTCACACTCCTGTTGTAATTCAGACACGACCACATCAGGATGATATACAGAAGGTGGAGCTGGTGACAGCCCTTAAAAGCTCCGTTACACAAAGCCCTGGCAAGCGCCTCACTGACGTTTTGCACGCATGAGGTCATTCTAAAGTCAAAACTCAGGGATCTCTCAAGCTGGTCATTAGAGGTGCCTTAATCCACATTCTTATTTGACAACATGTTCTTACTTTACAATGCAAGTTCATGAAACATGTTTAAATAGTACATCAAACAAAACAATATTTAAAAAAGCACACACAGGGAAATAGGTTTTCCACACCAGGGGCCCATTCATTCTGTACAAAATATAATTGTCTAGAAATCAGTAAGAAAAGCTAGATGCCTGCACCGAATTAAAACGTCCTGTCAGTTTCTTTCAGAAACACTTAATGGAAAGAAAAGAGTATCAAAGTTCAGAGGGGCAGGTTTTATGACGGCCGGGGTCAGCTCCCCTGTCAACAGCCAGCAGGGCCATGACCCGCAGTGGAATGCCATCAGGGTGACATCAAACTACCAGCCAGGCCAAAAGAAAACAACAGTGCGGCACGCCACTCAGCTGGCCCAAACACCACAGGACACGTTTACTCTTCTTCTGCACCTGCTGCAAGGGAAAACGCCCAGCCAAAGAGAGGACTCCCCAGCTAATGATCTAGGAATCGGCGCAGTTTTCGAAGTGAAATAAATAACCCTTTACGCAACCTTTCCACTGGGCAAGCGACATCACGTGCAGTCTGGAGTTAGCTTTGTTTTCCAGCAACAGCAGAGGCGCTTCCACATAACTGTAAATTTCGTATTATGACTGTTGTTCCATCTCTAAATGCAGTATCCTTGATCTTTCATTGGCATTCATTGTAGATTTATAACTTTTTTCAATATTTTATAATATAATAGTTTTTTTCTATGAAAACATACAGAGGCAATTCTATATAAAAGATCAATTACAGTGAAGACAAAGCTGAAAATGCAGAAGTCAAGACTCCTGAGCTGAGCGGCAACGTCAGCAAATACGCCACTGATCCAAAAGCGATCTGCATCCTCCAGGAGTCTGGACTACCAAGCTGAACTTACCAGGCCCAAGAATGGGTGTCTGTACTGGTGTACGCCATACTGGGAAAGTACACAAATGTGATTCAAGGAGCTATTTACATAGTACTGGATATATACCCCAAAAATGCAAGTTTTTTTTTATTTTTATGTTTAAAAAATTGCCAGGCAATTTCATTCTTAAATGTTAATTACAATAACAGACTATAACTGACTCTCAGACTGGAGCATAATGATGCTTTTTCCATACCCATACTGACTCATATTGTATGGTCTTGAGTGACAGGCGACTATGGAGCAGAACAGCAATTCTGAAACTTATTGCGTAAGTTTGCAAACTGTTCTGTCAGCTCCCCTGGCTCATTTCACAGCGGGCCAGAATAACTGGGGAGGGCACAGAGGGAGACTGGAGCTCCTCTCTATTGTACACATACATGTAGCATTGAGTGTGAGTGATTGGTAAGACGGGGCAGTGTGCTGATGAAGCAAGGGCACATGGACTCTACAAAAGCTCATTGAGGAAGGAGGAGTTATTCCAGGAGCACGGTCCTAAATGAAGAAACTGTCCAGTACGTCCTTTTCTGCCAGCAGCTCAAACATAATACACCCTCGTCCTCTAAGAGCGCTTACCGTGCTGTCCTTCCATGAAATCAATGTCCTCATTGGCTATTGGGAAGAGGACTCCGGGACACACAATAAAATAATCAATCTCACTTTTAAATACACTGTAATGGTCAAGAGGGTAGTGCTATGGGTAAGCGGTGCATGACATGCCGGCAGATTACTTGTGCATAATTCTGACATTACAATTAAGATTATTGGCCTTATATTGGAATTGCAGCTAAAATTACAGCTGATAACCTGGTGACTCAATTTTGCTCACACACAGACAGAAGTGCAGTTTGCAACAACTACTGAGGTGATGAACAGTGAGGAGGAAACATATGTAAGGTTTAAAACACCAGTTTATCAAAAACAGCCACCCAGAAATCTATAGCCAAGAATATGAGGCGGGTGAAATGATCATCTAGGCATCTAAAGAATTAAACCTCCCTCACTGCACTTTCTTTATGAATTATGATGTGAATTTCTTGTTTTTAAAAAATGGGTTCAGGATTATCGTAAGAAAGCCAGTGAGTACTGAATCAGTACCGAAGGACCCACAATACTCTCCCTAAAATGGATTCTAACCATTTTCTAGGCTGTCACCTTACCTATTGCCATAATATTACAGACACACACATCATCTGTCCCTGTGCCAGTAAGTTTAAGAACAACAGGATGTATAAGTGACACAAAAAAAATGGAAACCATGCTCATTTGGACAAGTTAAATATTGAGTGCAATGCAAATATGACAGTAGAGCAGACAAAACAGACAAAATGCAAATCACATGCAAACATTTTAAACCCCCACTTAAACCCCCACAAAACATTGAACTAACTGATCCTGATCCAAACATAACACTACATACTGCAACCTTTCAATATCTGCAGAGGCATCCTGATCTACAGCTGAAGCACCATTCTTTGGCTTTCTGCCCATGAATAATGAGTCGCTGGGTAAATGACTGCGTATGACACTACTATTAAAGGTCTTAGTCATCTCTGCAACAAGGAGCAGCACATTCTTGCCATATGAGACTGCTGAGCACATCACACACAACCATAACTACACATTTCCACCTCCATATCTCTCTCTGATTCTCTATAGAAACAGGAAAACAAGTATCTCCCATCAGCCCTGAAGAAGCACAAGGTTTGGGGCCACTTCCCCAAGTGCCTCCAGGACCTAAAGGGCATCACAGTTCAAAGAATGAAGGGAGGGGGAAAGTTTTGATAGGTAATTTGAATTGCTTTTGGTGTGTGTGT
>JBBPCX010000018.1:10836193-10855386 GCA_037974365.1 Hydrocynus forskahlii | reverse complement strand
TATATATAGTCGTAAACGAAATTTTTCATACCCCTGGCAAATTTTGACTGAAGTTACTTTTATTCAACAAGCAAGTTTCTTCTTAGAAATGATACAGGCGTCTCCCAGAAGATAATAAGACGATGTACAAGAGGCATAATTGTGAAAAAAAAAAAATTACTATTTATTTACATTTTAACAAAAAGTGTCATGCCCAGCATTAGTCATACCTTTTGCGAACTGTCACAGTCTATGGGAAAATACACCCTACATTCCCAGACATGCAAAAAGCTCGTCAGCAATTATAGGAAGCGTTTGATTGCTGTAATAGCCAAAAAAGGCTTTTCTATTGATTATTGAGAAGGGTATGAATAATGACATGCCACTTTTTGTTCAAATGTAAATAAAAGCTGAGAAATATTTTTCTCCACAATGATGCATCTTGTACATAGTCTTATTATCTTCTGGGAGACGCCTGTGCCTGTGTCATTTCCAATCAAGAAGAACTAAGCCAAAATGACAAAGTCAAAATTTGCCAGGGGTATGAATAATTTCGTTTACGACTGTATACAGGGGCATCCTGACGCCTGACCATTACACCTATAGGAACATTAATGACATTGCATTTAAGTACATAGCCTTCCATATTGAAGTCTATGTATTTAAATGCAATGTCATTAATGTTCCCATAGGTGTAATGGTCAGGCGTCCCAGTATTTTTGTCCATATAGTGTAATTCAAATATAGCGTGACTTTTTACCATTATTACACAATACAAATAGATTAAGTTTAAATTCTAAAATAGCTTTGGACTGGCTGTCAATTTTGAAATGATGCTACTATTGGGTATTTTTATTATATCCACATCCGTCCCCTTTAAAAAAAAAAAAAAGAAAAAAGAAAGATATAATTCTGATGATAATTAAAGTCATGTGTACGGTATGCAGCTACATTTGGAAATCAATCACAAAGAATGTTTCTAATAAAATACATTAATCTTTAAAAAAAAAATTTATTTATATATTGTATAATAATAAACACTTTAAATGACTGATAGCCATTGCAGTTGACTTTCTAAACATATTTCTTGTAAATAATTCTGGAACAATTTCTTTTCAACACATTTTAAAGTTTTATACAGGTTTAAACACATTTTAAACGAAGACAGAAGTTCTGAAGTGACTTTTATTATGAAAACTGAAAAGTTCTGAAATTGTGTCAGTCTTTTTGAAATGCGCAGGTTCTGCGAAGCTGAATTAAGGTTCTGAACGAGGCCTGAAAGTTTTGGGAAACTAATGAACTGGATCGGTTTGGCTGCAGGTTCTCAGGACCAGTCTTTTCCTAATAAAAGATCTAAGGAAGCCTTTTGTGCTGGCCGGCTGAACGTGTCCGTGCATGCCCCCTGGATGATCAAGGGAGGGAGGGGGGCTGTGGACCACCACATATCCTCCACAGCACTCCGTCTTTACTTGAGATCACAGTATATATACATCTAATGATGGACAAACTGGAAGAGTGTGCGTTCTACTAGCTATGTTGTCTAGATCTCTCCTGGGATGGATGAAACCTTGTGGTCCGAAAAAACCTGTTGCAGCCTCATACCTGATGTACCTCTGTGGATCATTGAATATGCGTGGAGCAACCGACTGATAGACGTTTTGGAAGGTGAGTTGTTATGGTTTATTTTTTAATTTTGACTTTAAAAATTATGAACTTTATTCTGCTGGTACAGTACACTACATCTTTACATACAGCAATGTCAGTGTTACACAGTTATTTGTCCATATAGTGTGTGTCTATGTATCTATTTCTCCATTTATGTATCTGTCTCCCCATCCATCCATCCCTCCACGTTGGCAGCTTTATTATAAAATTGGTCTTGTAATCCTGTATAATTACAGTCTATTCCTTGTAGGCTAAAAACACTGTTTTGCATCTCTGTTGATATTTGTTTTGTATTCACTGATAACCCCGGTGCTGCTGTACTTTTATATTGTGGTTAGCATGTGTAACATTACATGAAAATCTGCATTGTCTTTCATTTTAACACTTTCTTACATTCAAGGCACTTTTGTGATGATTCTATGTATTTGCTTCTGTCTTTTGTGAAAGTTTTAGGCCCCCCACTGTGGTTAACAGGTGACTGGAGCTGTCTAAGTCTGGAGAAACCAAGCAGTATTCGTGTGGTGGTGGCTGAGGCCTGGATGGTCATACGGGCCCGAGATATCAAACACTTTGAAAGAGTGATGGAGCTGCTGGATGTCATTTATAGATTACTGCCTCAGTTAGTGACCTCCATCAAACACATGAAGATAATGTTTGGCCTGAAGACACTGGTAAGACCTTGCCAGGACTATGCATACACTGATACTGTGTTGTTTTGTTAACAATACACAATATCTGACTGTATTCATATTTTCTCACATCTAATAAGTTGGAATGGACAAAAACACTGAGTACAAACTCATAGCTTTTAAGGGTTAAGGATTTATACTCTTTTAACAATTTATTTATTTAATGCTTCATGCACTGCACTGCATCAAATCAGATTAACCAGAACTGAAAGTAGTCAGGCAGTGTTCAAGAAGTAAGGACAATATCCGCTAAATGTTCAGAGAAGCATTACAATTTATCATGATAATATTACATTAATATAACATACTGCCCAGCCATAGTTACATGGACTATGTTAAAAAGTGGGTGAAAAATGATAAATAATGTATAGCTGTATAATAGGTCTGGCAAACCACTAAAAGACACCCAGTGTTTATGGGTTGCATATTTCAGGCAATCAATTACTAAACATTACCATTTAAATGATGTTATTTTGTTATTTTTGGTGTATAGCTGGACTATATACAAAGGTGCTATGGTGGGGGGATAGCAACGAAGCTGGAATTTGACAGTTTTTAACCTCAAACATTGTTACTTTATTTCAAATCCACTGTGCCAGAGTATAGAGCCAAAGCAACAGAATGGTGTCGTTACTTATAGATGACCGTGTTTGTATCAGCAAGTTATTTTTAATATCAAGGAGAGAGGTTCTTATTTGTTAATGCATAACTAATGTAGTCCAGACCTTTGTTTGACTATGTAATCTATCTTTCAGGTTATCATGTGGATGCTGTGGGATAACCAGAGCGTGGCCCGCATCACAGAGAAGATTGAGAGGTTCTTTCCTGATAATCTTTCTCAGTATTGCAGAAGTGTAGGTGCAAGTTCTCCTCTAGGGGTCACTAAAATGACAAAAATCTCATAAATAGTAGGAAAAAAGAATCTTGAAATTAATTACGTTGTTTTGTTTTGGGTTTTTTTGCATTTTATAGAGTCGCAAACATGTGGAGCTGATGGAGAAGGCCCAGCAGGACTTCGGGAGCTTTGCTCTGACTTTGGCCCAAAACACAGACATGCGCAAAACCTATATCAGAGTGAGTGAACTCCTATTCCTTATGCTGTTGTCCTATAATCTCTATATAACATTTAGTTTCTTTTTGATTGAATTAAGAGTAAAAATTATACTTCCTAAATATCAGTGTTTTTCATAATCATTCCATTTTATAATCATTCTTCAGGACTTGCTGGAGGAGCAGTATGGAGAGCCCTATGCCCTGAAATTGGAAGAGAGATTGTTACATTACTTAGAAGAGCTGGACAAGGCCCTCCCACATCCCACCCTTATTGACCAGGTATCTGTATGCATATGGTCACTGTCGGGACAAAACGTTTTCACTCATTTTTGTTTTTACAGAATTTAAATATGTTCTTTGCATTGTGCTAAACGTCACAATGATAGTGTTGACAACATTCCTTCAACAGTATGTGGGGGAAAAAATTATGTTAACGTCCTTTCAACATGAAGATTGTTTTCCTTCTCTTGTAAAGTAGAGATATACAGTTGAAGGTAGTTTTGTCCTGAAAATTCTGATGCATGTAAATGAGATTGTTTACATTCTTGTCCACCCATGTTTATTTTTTATGCAATTTTGTGCAAACCCACTTAGATTCTGAAGAAGTCAGGGCCATTGGGGGAGAAAGAGGAGTTACTGCAGCAACTGCTTACCATAAACACCACGTCCTTGCCCACAGCTCTGAAGAGACTTCTAAGATGTGGTAAGGATTTCACTCTCCATTATGTACACGGCAAGTAAACTGTGGAACATTATACAACATAACAGCATGACACTTTTTTCATTTTTCCTCTTTTCCTCTTTTCCAGCTATGGCAACCCACTTCAGTTGTGATGCAGGGACATGTAGACAAGAGAAGGAAGCTGAAGTTGATATGCCAGTCCATGGGCGTACCACTGACGACCTCTGTGTAGCGTTTAAACCATCTCAAGAAGGGGCAGAGGAAGAGAGGCTGTCTCAGACCTGCTCCCAGGGCTCGTGGCTGAGTACAGACAAAAGACCTTCATTGGTACAGAAAGACGGACAAAAGGTTTTTGTAAATAGACAAGAAACGATGTTGAAGCAAAAGCCAGATCTTAGGCTTGAAAGTTCAGCCGACATGGATCCAAGTGTGGTAGAAGAGCAGGGCCTTCAGAGGGTAGAGCCAGTTCTGGCTGCAGAACAGAAGGAAGCTGAGGATGTCGCAACAGAGCCCCTGTGCTCCAGACATGGCAGGAAAATGAAGAGTATTCTATTAGAGTGTTCTGAGGAGCTCAGCATTCAGGAAAGGCAAACTCCCCTGGCACAATCGGAAAGCATGCCTTCATCACCTCTCACACCCCTCCTTCAGTCCAATCCTCAGACAGGGACTCGCTCCTCTGCATCTCCACTCCAAGACTCCTCTTCTACAAACATTTCTCTGTCTTCAAGCCTAGACTCCTCCGCCACAAATATTTCAGGATTTGAAGTCAGAAAGGTCAGCTCTTTGCAACCTTCCTCAAGCACTGTTTCTTCAACTGCAGCTCCAGCACAGCAAAATTCTTCGAATACATCTGCAGTCCAACACGTGAACATCTCAGCGGCATCCACGTTTTCGGAGGAGCTGGTCTTACCTATCTTATCTCCATCTCCTCCATTCCACCAAATCACCCCTTCACCAGTCCAGTTTTCACTTCAGCCTTTCATATCTCAGATATCTTCATCTCTGCCAACAGCTTCATCCACTGTCCAGCAGGAGTCGCTCTCACCAGTGTTCTCACTCCATCCACCCTTATCACAAATGCCATTATCTTCAACCAACCTTTCATCATTTTCAGGGAACCACATCACTTTTTCATCAGAATCCACAGCTCATGACGTCTCGCCCTTACCACCAGCTTCATCCACAGTCCAACAAGAGTCTGCTCCACTAATGTTCTCTGTCTACAATAACATAGCCTCTGGAGTCCAACAGCCCTGTTTGTCACTGAACTCTTTATCTTTTGCAGTCCCCACCACAAGCCACAATTCTGAACACTTTCCAGGAGCAATAAGCCAAGATGTAGATGCTATTTCTGAAACAAACAGCATCATGAGAGGAAAGCTAAAACTATCCTTAGAGACTCAGGGATTCCTCTTGTTGTGCAAGTGGCTGCAGCCTCAGGTGATGCTCTACAGACTGAGTCAGCAGGAGTTTCTCAGGGCTGCACTGCCAGAAGGAGCCCAAGATTCATCCTCTGAGGAGGAAGAGGTAGACGAAGAAGAGAAAAATGAATCGTTCGATGTCAATTTACTGTATTCAGACTCTGAATTGGACACAGAAGACTCCAATGATCCTGATTATATTCCATGAACGAGAGAGGATGTCTGCAGAACAAAGACTGTTATGCTTGATTTTATGCAGTCATTACCCATACGTTTAATTGTGAGTTTCACACAGTAGCCCTAGATGGTTACTTAGATTTGTTTTTATATTTAGTTGAATGGATAGCTCAACAAAACATGATGCAGTAAAAAAATGAATGACTTCTTAATCAACAGAAGACTGCTAGTGGCACCTCTAAGGTACCTTTGAGTAAGGTGCCGTCCCCACACGCTGCTCCCCGGGCGCTGTGTTCCTGGCTGCCCACTGCTTCACTTGGTGAATGGGTTAAATGTAGAGGAAGAATTTTGTTCTGTTCACACTGTGTGCTGTGGTGTGTTCACGTATGACAGAATGGTCACTTAACACAGAAGATAAAGGACAAGAATGTACTGTTTTTTTTATTAGTTTTTTTAATAATTAAGTTTTTATTTATTTATCCATTGACACATCACAGTGTGTCACTTGTGACAGTGTAAGAGCAATGACTCCGTCTCTATGTGAATAAAAAAAAAATCCAATTGATTACTCATGCTGTGACTTTTCTTTTTTGCCCAATCACAGCTCAGCATGTGTGTACTCTGGCACCAACGCCAACAGCACGCGTTCAGATGTTTTGTAGTGGCCAAGGGTTATTGCAGGCATCATATGTGCGTCTGCACCAATACTGGATGTTGACATGCTTCCTTTGACAAATAGGGACATGTGGTATTGAGTGGGTTGACTTATATGAGGGCACAGAGCATGACTTCGTTCAGTAGAACGTGAGGTTATATGACCTACTGAAATATACTATAAGCTTCCATTCAGTGTAACAGTCTCTGACATTGTAACTTACCA
This sequence comes from Hydrocynus forskahlii, assembly GCA_037974365.1. Lineage (NCBI taxonomy): Eukaryota > Metazoa > Chordata > Actinopteri > Characiformes > Alestidae > Hydrocynus > Hydrocynus forskahlii. Next base: position 10,848,840 of record JBBPCX010000018.1, on the reverse strand, counting down.
TTTGGTTTGTGACTTGGGGTGAAGGGACAGGGCACTGGTAGGTTAAACATTCAAGGATGTTCCTGTGTGTATTGATCTCTAATGCAGGCTATTTGACTTTTTTTTCTAATGTGTATTAAGAGTAAACTTGTTTACTCTGATGTTTAAAGACATGATGCAATGGTTTTTATGTAAGTATTGCAACATTCTTATATAATCTTTCCAGTGGCACTTTAGAAAATCACGTGTAATTCATTCTCTTCAAGTGCATACATTAGATTTGTTCTGTCCAGCCACTTTTAGAAACCTGGTAAATTTTACATGAAGCAGTAGGAACTCACCAGTTCAGTTGGGTGCTGCGTCATTTTGCCTGGCCTTGATAACCGGAGTAAACATGTTTACCGGGTCAGGAGTCTTTTAAGTGAGCTTTTTACTAATTTGGCCTTCATAAGAGAGTCTAACCCAAATATCTTCAGTACATCTTCCTGAAAGCACTGCACTGTGCTTTTCATATCGGTCATGTACCTTTGGTACTTTAGAGCATTGCCAAACGTTGGTTGATGTTAGTGTTGCTAATGCAGGACAGATGTTTAGCTCAATGTTTTCAACTAGACACCCCTCAGCTTCGCCAGGGATGAGGGACCAAACAGTGCTATAATTATTTCTCTGGCCATATTGGGTAGTTCATTTTGACGTGAAAAAAACCTCTGCTGTTAGTCTGCAAAGCTTGTTTTACTGTCGATGTTAATACACATGTACTCTATATTTATTTATATAAAAATATAAAGAAATATAATTGTGGCTTTTGCAAACGTTTAGACACTTTACTGAGTCAGTACATTAAGATAATCCAGCTAAGAGTTTTAAGAATTTTCACACACTTCCTAGGAACATGTTAAAAGTTTTGCAATATTCTTAGTCTGACTCACATGCACAGCATGTTTAATATGAGGTTGCAGAGGTTGTCCTTCTTTTTGAAAATCAACAAAATGTGTCTTTTGGCTTGGGGGCTAAAGTTGATAAATCTAAATAGATCAAATAACAAACAATGACATTACATGAACAGACTGGGCTTAGTGTATGGTGCGTAGTTTGAATTGCCATCAAATGATGCTGTCTTGGAAGTGGGAGTGCAAACTGGAGCTGTTGGCTTTCAAAATGCCACTGAGAAAAGCAGTGTTTCATGAATGACTTATCCAAGCCACCAAACTTGGAAAGAGTTAATTTTAATTGATGGGCCTCATCTTAAAAACTTGGGTTTGACGTTTTCTGTGATGTAAGTGGGCTGTTTGGGTCAGCCCTCAGTCTCCTCCAATGGGGAAAGGGGCTTGGCTCTACACCCATTCCTAGGGGTCTCTACATAAAAGCGCAGGGATCCTATTCTCTCTCTCACTGCTCTGCGTCTGATTCCAGTAATCGCCACTACAAGGTGAACTTCCTTTTGGGCCACTTGTGAAGGTATTTATCTAGCCTTACTGAAAAACATTTACACTCACTTTTCTTACAAATGGAAATTTCTGGAAATTCTGTTATTTTTAGAAAGAATTAGTGTTTTTACTGATGCAGCAGGTGAGCTTGTGCATAGATGTCTGGGGGAGATCACAATACTTTTGGACTGTTGTTATGAAAGTTCATTGTGTTACAGTAATCCCTTCATCTCTATTATTTTTTTTATTGCAGATGTGTTTCATGACTAGCATTGGTGTTCAGTTAAAATGGCCTTTTTATTGTTTTTTTTTTTAATGATTGCACAAAGATTTAGTTTTGTTAAATGCAAAGCCTTTATAATTAATGATTATAAAGAGAAATGCTTCGGAAATGGAGAAGTGCTTTGGAAATCTCTTTATACCGACCTAATTGTATCTATGTATTATTGTGATGCTCTAGAGCTGAATTATTCTGCTACATTGAAGGGTGGATTTGGTCTCATCTTCATTTCTAGACTACAGAATCATGCCCATAAGAACAGCTAATAATTTATTAACCTGTGCTCACTCACACTGATCAGCGACAACATTACAATCACTGGCAGGTGAAAAACATTGATTTAGTTACAGTGGCAGCTGTCAAGGGGTGAGATAAATTAGACAGCAAAAGAACAGTCCATTCTTGAAGTGGTATTGGAAGCAAGAAAAATTAGCAAAAATGAAGATCAGAGTGCCAATAGTGACCACGGAGCGCTGCTAAAAGCAGTTGACACATGAATGTTAGAACTGGACCACAGAGCAATCAAAGAAGGTGGTCAGGTCTAACTAATTATTTGCTTACACCTCATGTGGACGGCCAAGTAAGTGAGTGTCACTTACATGTGGAGAAGATGGCACCAGGATTCACTATGAGAAGGAGGCAAGCTGGCAGCGGCAGTGTGGGCAATGTTCTGCTGGGAAAACTTGGCATTATGTGGGTGTTACTTCGACACATACCACCTGCCTAAACATTGTTGCAGACCAAGTACACCCATTCATGGCAAGGGTTTCCCTAATGGCAGTATAATGCACCCTGCCACACTGCAGAAATTGTTCAGGAATTGTGTGAGGTACATGTTAAAGTTGTGAAGATGACCTCCAAATTCCCCGGATCTCAATCCGATTGAGCATCTGTTGGATGTGCTGGATGAACTAGTCTAATCCATGGAGGTCCCACCTCACAATTTATAGGAGTCTGGATCTGTTGCTAATGTCCAGATACCACAGCAGACCTTCAGAGGTCTTGTAGAGTCAATGCCTGGGTGAGTAAACAATTTTGTCAGGACCTACACAATATTAGACAGGTGGTTTTGTTTTGGCTGACCAGTGTATGCTATTTAATGTATGCACATTCCTTTTTATTTCACATGTGCAACTTTCTAAATCATGCCTTTGTATTTTTTTTTCAGTTGCTGTAACATCAAGAAAATGTCCTACGTGGTGAGAATGAAGGGCAACAGAGTCACCCACAATGGGGTTCACAGAGATGCGGTGAATGGAAATGGTATCGATAAAAATGGTCTCAATAAAAATGGTATCGACAGAAATGGTGTCGATAGAAATGGTGTGAGCAAGAATGACATCAATGGAAAATGCTTAAATGTGAACGGTAACGACGGGAACCGGTTTGATGAAAACGGTTTTAAAGGGAACGGCGTCCACCACGTGACCCTGCGCGCACCGGTGAGCGCGGCTAAGCTAAAGGCCCGCAGACAGCGCTGGAACGTCAGAGCCTCAGAGATGTCCAAGAACACACTGAACCCCATCCGAGCGATTGTGGACGGCATGAAGCTCACACCAAACCCTGACAAGCCCATGATCGCCCTGTCCATTGGTACGCTCACAGCAAAACACACTTTTTGTGTCTGATATGGGACTATGCTAAATAGAAATGCTACTATATATAAAGATTATTTTACATTAATTCATTTATACCCCAACAACAGTCTATTGTAAACAGTTTTACTTTTTGGATGCCATATTGTATATAGTTTCCTTGCAGTCACGTGTCTGCCACAATGTCTGACGTTTCTGTTTCTTTTGTTTGTTTTCTTCAGGCGACCCAACTGTATTTGGAAACTTGCCTACGGATGAAAGTGTGCTCCAGGCAATGAAGGACGCTATAGATTCCCATAAATACAACGGCTATGCCCCGTCAGTAGGTGAGAAAAACAACAACCTGCTTAAGGAAACGGAGGATGGCAGCCTAGATCAGACTTTTATTAATTTTGTTTTCAAAATGTCAGCTATTACAGTAAACTGCATGTTCTTTTGCATAGTTTTTGTATCGTCTCGGCTCCATGTTTATAGGCATGGCGCGGCAAAATACTTGGTCACTCCAGACTAATGAACTTAGTGATTAGTTATAAAACAAGTTAATAAAGCTATAAAAGCAGTTATTAGCTATAAAACCTACTTTAACATTATAAAACTTTACATGAAGGTTACATGAAGAGCAGAGAGGCTGTGGCGAACTTCTACAGCCATCCAGGAGCTCCACTGGAGGCCAAGGTGTGCCATCTGGGTCAATTTCTCTATTTGAATGTGTTGCATGATTCTGTTTGACCCTTAGGAAAGTGTGGAATTTAAAATAATTCCTGACTTTTACATTTGTCTTCAGGATGTGATCTTGACCAGCGGCTGTAGCCAAGCCATAGAGCTGGCCATCAGTGTCTTGTGTAACCCAGGAGACAACATCCTGGTTCCTTGCCCTGGATTCTCTCTCTACAAAACTCTGGCAGTGTCTATGGGCATCCAGGTCAAACTTTACAATCTGCTGGTGAGTAACTGCAGCCGACAGAGCAGATTCCCTAAGAGTTAAACTGTAAAAGGTGGAACTGAAAGTAGCACAAGTGTAAAGTTCTAGTAAAGTCGGTCACATCTGTTTATGCCTAATCAAGGGTAATGACCCTTCGCTATTTTGCTCTAATCCTAACTGTGCACAGATGCACGCACACATATGGTATGATCAATAAGTAACGGCCCAGTAACACTCATTTTTAGCTGTATACTCTGGGACATTGGCTACAGTTATGAGGTTACAGGGCAGGAGGGCAGAGAATGACAGAGAAATCACAGCCCGTTTTATACATTTTCCACCCATTTTAGGGAACCATATGGAGCAGCTAACAAAAGGCGTACACCATTCAGGCATCTGATTCCTATTATCACCAGTGTGAACAAAACATTTCTCTTGATCAGAGGATTTCACATCAAACCACTCTGAGAAATTAGGTTTACATTTCAGTGATTTAATTGTGCAGAGATTTTTAAGAATCCACGGAAATAATCCCTAAGTGTGTCAAATTCATTGTTTGAAACAGATAATAGAATGAACTTAGCATAGCAGCGGTAGACACCCCAGCAGACCACAAAATACCACTGTAGTAGATGACCAATTAATAATTATATTAATTAAAACATTTTTAAGCATGAATACTATTCAGGAAGAAGGCACAGATATGTCATAGAACGAAATGAATAAAATAATCCACCAGCAGTGTTGTGCCAGTTCACACTGAAAAAGTTCAAAGTTCAGTTCATTCAAATAAAAATGAACTAGTTCATGTTCAGCGTTCATTAAAAATAGGAACGTGTTCAACAAACGCCGTTCATTGAATGCGTTTGTGCACAACACTGTCCACCAGTATGACCTAACAAGGTCTAATCCAAGATATGAACCAAGAGCATTTTGCTGATGTACAAGAAAAAACCTTCTCAGACAAAGTCTTATGGACAGATGAGATGAACAATAACATGATGGAATGAGTAAAATATGAAGGATGGGATTCAATTATGATCCAGAAAGATCTACTTTCAAACAACAGCATGAAACCTTATTTCCGAAAGGTGATGTCAAGGGCGTTTATTGCTGCCAGTGAATCTCGCCTCTTAACTGCTCCGATCCACCAGATCAAAACTCTGGGCAAAACTTCACCCTGCATAGAAACAAATGTGGAGTTGTTGACAACAGGAATGTTCTTGACTGACCAAACCGAGCTACTGTCCAAAACAAAAAACAGTTACTAATGGACTGTTCTGTATGTGGGCCTAGCCATGCTCACTTAGTCATGATACAATGATGAAAATGTAAATTCAGCTTAAAAACGTCAACTGATTTGACCATGGTTCACGTATTAGGTAATATGTTATTTGCATACTATTTTACGTTAAACAAAAACAGGCTTTTATGCTTCTACTGGACATGTAAGGTTGGGTTCTAAGAGGACATTGTTTGGGAACCCGTCTTGACGATTAATGGGTTGTTGAATTCTAAAAACCTATGGGTCAGTATCATTTGGTCTGGAGTCATTGAGTGAATCCTGAAAGGAGGCCATCAGCTTGATTGTAAGTGTACAGAGCTACCTCAGATAGAAGACTACATGTGCATGTCAAATCATCTTTGCTGCAAATGAAAGGGTACAGATCAGATTAGATCTAGATCATACTAGGCAAAGGCTTTTGCTGACATTAAACTTAAGTTGTTAGGCCAAGCATTTACTCCTTCTCTTTGAAATGTGCTTTTAGCCAGAGAAATCCTGGGAGATCGATCTGCAACATTTGGAAAGTCTGATCGATGACCGAACAACATGCCTGATTGTCAACAACCCGTCCAACCCCTGCGGCTCTGTGTTTACCAAAGGGCACCTGCAGAATATTCTTGAAAGTATGTGCAGTTCTTATTATGACTTAATCCAAGTGATCGTTTATTTGTTTTAGTAAATGTTTTTTCTTATTTTGGTGGACTTTTCATGCATGTCTGCAAAACTCATTTATTTCCTCTGGTCCAGTTGCATCGAAACACTGCATCCCCATCCTTGCAGATGAAATCTATGGAGACATGGTGAGTTAGGAACACAAACGTTCACCAACACCATGCAAAATCACTCACACCTCAGATCCTTCAAAAATCATTTTCAACTGAGTTGGCTCCTCGAGTTATAGACTCAGACGGCTGCAATAAAAGAAGCAAGGTGTTCCAGGATGGTGCTGGCTTTCATGGGAACAGGGTGCTGGCGTTACAAGCCTCGTGTAATACCAGCAAGGCACATTCTTTTTGATGAACATTAGAGAGGGAAAAGGGCCGAGTGCTTTTCCCTGGCTCAGCTCAGCGCTGGAGACCACATCAGCACAGGAGGGATTAGAGCAGTGTGTTTTTTGAATGGAAGGTTGGCAACACTGTGCCATGCAAAGCTACAGGTCATCAAGGACGAGTGAAGGATGAGCACAGGTTCACTGGGTCTGCTCTCTGATAGAACTGATATCAAGAAATGAGTTGGTACACTTGTGTCCTCTAAATAGTTTCAGACTAAATGACAGCCTGAGAATGAGATACGTCCTTTACTATGATGGACAACAGGGGCTTAGAGGTGTCTTATTAAAGGAGCACGGGAGAACTAAGCAAGTTAAATGTTTTTCAGGGGAATCTGGAATGGGAAAATAGGACTATACTATACTGTAGCCTGAAATCAAATAGATATTTAATCGTGAGTTATGATTGAGTTGTAGGAAGTAAAGTGGGTTAGGGTTAGGGTTAGGGTTAGTGTTTTCTTTAACAGCTCAGGCCTTAAATACAACATGTGTCTGGCAGATCAAAAAAACCCAGTGGAATGTGGACAGGACCATAATATTCAGTACAATCTAGACCAGGTGTCTGGTTAATAGGCTCAGCAGGAGTCCATTTGATGTGCCTGTAAAACCTCCAGGAAACGTCACAGTGACTGTGCACTTTTCATTGTACATTCGGACTTCTGCATGTACTTTCTAACTATACTTATAAATTATTTTGTAAGCTTTATACTTATAGACTAAGATGGAATCCTTGCACATTCACTCAATTACATTTACCAAAATAAAAAAAATATATTTTAACTTGCATATTCATTTAGACTTTCAAAGTACTCGCTACAAAACTCAGACATGGGAATCTCACTTAACAGTCAGCTGCGATCCAGTGCATTTGCATTATTTTATGGAAACATCCAAACAATTTTGCACCAGTATAAAATAAAACTATCCACTGCTGTACATTTTTCTTTTATTCTTTTATTTACTTCTTAACTGTGTTCGCCTGAATATGTTTAAATCTGTAATATGTGCTAAGTGTGTATTCCTGAAAGACCCGTGGCAGAACACTACAATGACTATGCACTTTTCACTGCATGTGTTTGCCATTATCACATATGTGAATCATGAGAGAAGGCTGACAGAGAGGGGAGGGAGGGCTCCCTGTATTTACCAGCTCAGTACTGCTGAATAGCACATCCATTAATGCTGGTTTTAACATGGAGGGGGGCACCTGAATGCATGCTGAGGGCCCTCTAGTTGGTTGGACCTCATGGAGAACATACATGGCCTTGAGAAAGGCCGATCGGAATGAGCTTGTGAGAGGGATGCTTGCCAAAGCCAATTGCTTTGTCTCAGCCAATGGGAGGTGGGGCGGATCCATCTACCCAACATCAAGCCCCCAACCTTAATGAAAGCCAGGCCGCAGAACCCAGCGAATTTCTCTCCCCCACCCCTTCACTAAACTTCTCTTTTCCCTCTTGCCATTTCTTGTAAGAAAGGAAAAAACACTGGGGGGAAAAAAGACCACAATGTTATATAACCCCAGAAAATCAAAGACCAAGTGACTTTTCTAATTTCCTTTTGTAATTCTAACACAAAAATTGCATTGCCTATTAATGTAATATAAATAGTTCCTTATGATACTAGGACACTGCTCTAAAAGATTGAGATGAATGTGTTGTTAATGTGCTCTTTTAATTGTTTAGGTGTTTCCCAGTTGTGAATTCCATTCCCTGGCCCCACTCAGCAGTGATGTGCCCATTCTGTCCTGTGGTGGTCTGGCTAAGCGCTGGCTTGTTCCTGGATGGAGAATGGGCTGGATCCTCATCCACGATCGCAATGACATCTTTGGACAAGAGGTGCGCCAATCAGTTCCTTCCTAGGACCTTTTATGAAACATATGTTTACAACCGTGTAACATCCCATCTTGATTTCCTCGTTAGATTCGAGAAGGTCTGGTGAAGCTCAGCCAGCGCATTTTGGGTGCCTGCACTATAGTTCAGGGAGCACTAGAGAGCATCCTAAATAACACCACTCCAGAGTTCTATCAGAGCACAATCAGCTTTCTTAAGGTGAGAAGAATGAGTGTGGATGGACAGTGGTAGTTGTGCTGAGGAGTGAACGTGTCTTTCTAACACTTTTTATCCATTCCACCAGTCCAACTCAGAGATGTGTTTCTCAGAGCTTTCCACTGTTCCTGGGCTGACTCCAGTGATGCCATCTGGAGCCATGTACCTCATGGTGAGCTCCGTTTTCTTTCTAATGCATGCTTATATATCAGTAGAAGCCAGGATAAAGGGAATGCTACTGAAAGTTAATCTGCTGTCTGAGAGGACTGTGTAGTCAATTGCAATCTACATTCATAGTTAATTTTTAAGCTTTACTGATGCAATGTTGGCCCACATAGACAAACAGTAGCCCAAATAAGGAAGATGATGTGCCCCTCTGTTCAATTTAGGTCGGGATCGAATTGGAGCACTTCCCAGAGTTCCAGAACGATGTGGACTTCACCGAGCGGCTGGTCACTGAACAGTCTGTGTTCTGCTTGCCTGCTACGGTATTTAATCCTATTCTTTCCTCAGTTTTACATTCATAATCTTTATCTATTTGCAGTAGCTGTTCATTTTGCAGTAGCTGTTCATTTTGCATAGCGAGACATCCATCCTATTTTCATCCCCAGGCATTTGAATATCCAAACTTCTTCCGGATTGTGGTAACAGTTCCAGAAGAAATGATGGTGGAAGCGTGTGGACGGATCAGGGAATTCTGTGCACGCCACTATAGACCTCTCAGCCAAGACAGCAATGACCTGGACCAATGAAGGGCTTGCCAGAGCAAGAAAGCAACACAAAACCAAAGAGAAAAGAGACTGCAGTGGTACATAAAGTAGATGTTATGCATGAGAAAGAGGCGTGGCCTTGAGGAAGTCTGAATAGATATTGGTGGCTTTTCGGTGAAAACCCATTATGTAAACGTTCTATTTATATTTTTATATGGACCAGTAAAACTGTTGTATAAATCTTGTTGTTATCATTGCAAACTAATTGTAATCCCACTTCTGTATGACATGCACCTGCTTCAAATCCATCCTGATGCACCTCCTTCAGATCCATCCCACATGGGCCACAGAGCCTGCCACAGTGTCACAAGCTCACCAGCAGTTACAAGCACCCCCGTTGGATTTCAATTTCCAAACAATGTTGTCTGTTTTCTCCAGGCCTCACAGTATGCGTCCCTTATGTTTTGAGTATTAGAGCTTATTTTTGAACACCTCACTGTAGCAGTGTGTTTGAAATTACGTTAGTGTACTACACTTGTTTGCATGCTTTTATAGAGTCAGGTACTTTCCTTTAAATATATTGTACTGTTTTCTCCTTATTATGTAACTGCTATTTAAATAAAATCTAAGAGAAATATTCAGCAATGTGTTTTTTTCAATGTCTCAGTTTTTAAGATTTTGTCTCATGCACATTTTTGCATGCAGTTGTATATACAAAAGGTGAAATGTCACCAGTTGATTTTCTAAGTGAAAACACCTAGAACACAGCCTTCACCATGAAAAAAAAACTGAAATATGACATTTTTCAGCAAACATTTGTGCACATTTTCAACTCATTCGCTGAGTTTAACACACTGGAAAGTAAACAGAACATTATATAATACTTATTATGGCACAGGTCATATTTCATGCTTTTTTCCTAAATGTTAAATTTAGCAAGCAAACAACAATTGTGCATTAATGTATGTAGAAGAGGATATGTACTTATTTGCACTTTGAAAACGAAACATAATTTGACCAGGGCAGGGACGTAGCACACGGGTGGGAGGGGGGTTTGCTGAAACGTGATTCCACCCCCCACACTTTTGCCAGATCAATTGGTCGTGATTGTATTTATATTTTGGCTTCCCCATCCCAGAACACCCCCACTTTTGGAAAGCTTGATACACCCTTGGACCAGGGTGCCCAAAGCTTTGCAATACAACTCTTTCGAACCAAAACAACCCTTCATTAAACAAAATGACTGGGTATTACAAATACTTGCCAAACCTACTATGAACACAGCTATATGTCTGAAAACTCCAATAAAGTTTATGATGTGCCACATTTCAGTTTGATTAGAATTGTATTCAGGAATCATAAGAGTAGTATAGTCTATCAGAATGGGTTAGTTTTATGCAGTAAGATGTTTTCATGCAATTGTTACCAGAGTATCTGCATGATTTAGGCCCATCTCTCATCTTGTTTTTTTTTTTACAAACCGCACACTCTCATATCTCTGGGGCAGCTGGTGCCCTAGTGGTTAGGGAGTTGCCCCAGGAATCAGAAGGCCATGAGTTTGAATCCCAGGACTGCTTGTGGCACCACTGAGATACCCTTGAGCAAGATGCTGTTCCCACCCGCTGCTCCCCAGCCCGCCCGTCGCTGGCAGCCCGCTGCATCACTTGGTGAATGGGTTAAACGCCAGAGAAAGAATTTCACAATGTTTACGCTGTTTGCTGTGAAATGTTCACGCGTGACAGGGAATGTTCACCCATTACCAGGCTATCTAAGAACTCCCTAGCTCTGAAGCTACTTGCTGACAAAGCGTTATGTAAGACTTTTCGCCCAAGTCTTGGAGCACTGCCCTGCAGCTGACTGAGCATGAGCTTTGTACCGATAACCTTTCCAGTGCCCAAATCAGAGACTGCCTGTCATCTAGAGTTAATAAAAAAGAAGGGTTTCCAACTTATAAAGTACTAAAATCAAATGATTGTCACAAATATACTTTAAAAGACATTTTATTGTAGTCATTTTTCTGGCTTTTAGAATGATGAAACGCGACTACGGCTTGACATAGTTGGAGGTTTTCGGATTTCCAAGGTCTCTGCTACTCCCTACTGACTTGTCTATGAATTACACACGGACAAAATGCACTTCTGGACTCTGGACATGGGAAGCACCATTCTCTTGCAATTGTTACATAAAATGTAATTATATTAATATTCTCTCAGAAAGAGAGAGAGAAAGTGAGAGAGGAAGAGAGAGACAGAGAGAGAGAGAAAGTTTCTCATTTTCCCATTGTTTTTGAGGAAATGGCAGGGTCACATGGGCTTAGGTGTTAAGGTCACTTTCCTCGATTGTGTCAACATGTTGAAGTGCATACATCCACAACAGCAGTAAAGAAACCACACACACACACACACACACACGTGTGCATACACCCTCTGCGTAAAGTTCAATGATTAACTGTTAAGATAGAGAAAGAGAGACAAGGCAGCAGAAAGGAAGTTTGCAATGAAGTAGAGGTGAGAGTGAAAGAGAGAAATAAAACAACTCGGGGAAGGAAAAGACCGGAGGTTCCAGCCAGTCCAGTTTTCTGACATTCTTTTGACGTTGCAAAAACCCTTCGTCCATGGATGAGAGCATTCAGCAGCCTAGGAAGATAGAACTTAATGATGGCACCTTCATGCCACTGCTGGGGCTGGGCACATGGAATCCAAAGGTAGGATTACACTGTTGTAATGCGCGTGTGACGGGCAAGCATTTTTCATCCTGAATCTCTACTGTCCCATTGTTATATGGCTATTTCATTTAATAGCTCTACTCATGACCAAATGCTGAAGACTGCCTGCTTATAAATATCTGTCCCACCAAATCACTGGACCTTATAACACATCCTTTAAGCAAATTAACTGAAATACTATTCCACATAAACATTAACTTGAAAGACATTGTCCATCATTGTCCAGGCACCTTGGACCTGAATAAAGCGAGCAAGAAATGAGTTAGTGAGCATTTGACCTTTTTTTTAAACATTTTCTAAATTGTCTTTTTTGCCTTTATGATTTTATAGTTTCAACTCAAGTTGAGGCAAAAAGAAAAGATTCAGATATTGATAGTGATTGTTTTACGAAGATTCTATCACTTATTTAAAAGGTCTCGTCCCGATATCCTTGCTCTAACAGAACTGTTAAAACTGGCAAATTGTGCTGGACCTTTGCAAAAATGTGCTGAACCTTTGCAAAGTTGAAATATATTTAATACTTATAATTATAGTCATACTTACACTACCGGTCCAAAGTTTTAGAACACCCCAATTTTTCTGTTTTTTTGTACTGAAATTCAAGTGGTTCAATGTCTCATTGTTCATTCTG
>JBBPCX010000018.1:10820202-10832156 GCA_037974365.1 Hydrocynus forskahlii | reverse complement strand
GAGACACAGGAGGGAAACCTAAAACTCGGGAGACAAGGACCGGGACAGACGCGACGGAGACGAGGTGGCCGTTACACTCTGGTTACTTTGTTCCCCTTGACAAACTGTGATGTTACAGAATGCCATGATACTCCATGCATAGCTGCACTTTTTAAAATGTAGATAATATTAGCAAACAGCTTGCCAGCTATTTAGTTAACCGCTACTTATCTAGCTTGCATTTGTCACAGGTGTACGAGTGGAGGTTCAGTGGCCGATAGAAGATTACATCTAGCCTTCATACGGTCATTAGTTGTTAGTTGTAACATTTGCACTTTCATATGTACTCAAAACAAAGTTTGTTTTCATTCACTGCAGACGTGTGTAGTTTGCCTGTATAAAAATATCTTAACATGTTAGGTAGGATGTGTTCCACAAGGACACTTTTCCAGTAGGCCTATTGAGTAAAATTCAGGTGCTTTCTACACTGGGGCACAGTCATGCCAGAATAGAAAAGGTTCTTCCCCAGACTGTGTCCACAAAGTTGGAAGTATGGCATTATCCAAAATGCCTTGGTATGCTGAACCATTAATAATGTAAATGTAATGGTAAGTCCCAATGTTTTTGTCCATACAGTGTACGTTCACTGACTGATTCTTAGGATTTGGGTGTGGGAAGCACTGCAAAAGGCAGTGAAGCACTCTGGACTGGCCACCAATCAATCACAGGCCCCAATATTATAGTATGCAAAAATAATGTCCTGCCATGAGCTTTGCAGGTAAACTGTAGCAGTGGGCTCCTAACCACCAGCATGACTTTCATAATAAAATGTAATCATACACATTTTTGGAATATTCAAGTTAAAAAAAAGTTTTTTTCTTACCGGGATATGCCATTAAGTTGCCTATATTATTAGAACCTTTTTACTAGAACTAATCTGTCCTGTACAACAAGAAGTTCACTGACTCCCGGTTCATTACCATATTGACTTCTCAAGACATTTCACAACCTTGCACATCAGTATCTTTCTCGTCTACTTCACATTTGCACACCCTCTTATACTCTTAGAACATCATTTTCCTTCAGTCTCACTACACCTCCTGCCTGTTTGGCTGCCACGGGGTTCAGAGCCTTCTGTCGCGTTGCCCCTTGCCTTTGTAACTCCTCTCTGACCTTCAAATACCACCTTAAAACACTCCCTTAAACTTGCTTGTTACAACTGACTGTAGGGTTAATTGCTTTATGTTATTTTTGAATTATGCTGTATTTAGTTTTGTCACACTGTTGCATTTCTGATTTTACCATGTATTGTAGTGTTCTTGAGTACCTTGAAAGGCACTTATAAATAAAATGCATTATTATGATTATTAAAAGTAGTAACTGTCACATTGCTAATACAGAAATGACGTAATAAGACGCACATGAACAGCTTGAGGGCCCTCAAACTGGAGGATGGCACCAGACGTTTGAAATAACATTGTGTTCTGAAGGCTCTTCTTTCTGTATGTATTGTGTCAGGTAATCACAAATGTTAACCTGATGGCTTGTAACCATATTTATTTACCACAGAAAGTTGGTGATGATCTCTTTCCAACGAAGGAAGGAACAATTCTCACATCAGACATTGATTATGTGGATGTGTGGAAGGTAAGGGGAGAACTCTGTGATCTGTAAAACCCATTACCTGCCAACAGGTTCTCGATCGTTACGTAGTGTTCTGTTCCTGTCACCTGTCAGGGGATGGAAGCTCTGAAGGCGTCTGGAAAAGTGAAGAGCATCGGCGTTTCCAACTTCTCAATCTTGCAACTTGAGAGGCTGCTGTCTGTGGCTAAAGTCCCTCCAGCTGTCAATCAGGTACCGACACTACTGCGGTAGAGTAATACATCCCTTTTACTGATGCAGGGACCATTTGTCCACATATATAGTAGAAACAGTAGTGTGAAAATGTTTGCATGAAAAATTAAACGAAGTCCTTACAAAATAAACACGCGTCCATCTGCAGGTAGAGCTTCACCCATACCTGGTGCAGTCTGAACTGATTGAATATTGTAAGTCGAAGAACATTGCTCTCACTGCTTACAGTCCTTTTGGCTCACCACACAGACCCCCAGAGTTGTGAGTTTGTACTTCAGATCTTTATCGTCACTTTAAAACACTATCTAGATACTTCTAGACAGATTTAACCTGTCAGACTTAAAAAATGTTGCATAGCACATTGTGGGGGGTTTCTTTAGCGTTACAATTAGTGGACAGTGTGTTATAATTAAGTCTTGTTCTGAATGGGTTGAACTTTCCCTATTGCATTTTCTGCAGGCATAGAGGAGACAAAGACCCTGAAAAGCTTTTGGATGACCCTGTGGTTGGAGAGATCGCTGCAAAACACAGACGGACTCCTGCACAGGTCATTCGTCCTCTCTCATGCAAAAGGGATAGATATGATTCTGTGTGCATGTATTCATGTTTCTGATAATGTTGCTGCAATGTACTTTACCTCCAATTTTTACTCCTGGGTGTTTTTGCAGGTTTTGTTAAGGTATCACACTGAACAGAACATTGCAGTGATTCCAAAGAGTGTCAAACCCAACCATATTCTGGAGAACACTAAGGTAAGCCATTCCTCTATATGCAGTCTCAGCATTTATAACATGATCAGCGTATTCTTCCTCATTATTTGTGATTGGAAAAGTGACAATGCAGAAAAGAACTGCTTAATATGTGCATACTATAATGTAGTTAAAATGTGTAAAAGAATCACAGTATCACAGTATTTCCGTATCCCTTTAAGAATGTTACAGCATATGGAGCGGTTTACTCTAGAGTAATGTATTGTATGAAACTGAGTGCAGATCTTTGACTTTTGCCTGGATGAAGAGGATATGAGGGCACTCAGGTCTCTGAATCGGGGCTGGAAGGCCTGCATGTTAGAAGAGTAAGAGCATATACTTGTTACCAGTCAACCGACTTTAACCTCTACCGATTACAGCACTTAAACCAGTGTTATAACAATCTGATCTAAAACAATTCCTTACTTAACAAAGGTGTCCTTCTGTTCCTCAGGTTGAAGTCTCATCCGTTCTACCCCCTTTAAGAGAAATGTAGTCAGTACTGCATGGCAGAGCAGCTGTCTTTGTTATGAGTGAAGCACAATGCTGCTGTACGAATCAGAAGAAAAAAAAAAACAATTGACACATTGTTTGATCAGAAACCGAATGATTTTAGCTCTTCGTCCATTAACTGTGTTAATGTTGGAGCTAAACTGGGCGTGCATTTACACTGTGATCATCTGAGACACATGGAACCTCAGCCAGAATTCTAAGCGAATAAAACCTTTTTAAGTAACATGCCATGTGTTTAATCGTTGAATGCAATACTGAAAATGTTTGCCCATGTTAATGCACATATCGAAAGAGTACTCTGACATGTTAATTGCAAAGACAAGCATCACACAGTCTGGCGGTGGACAATGTACCTTCAGATTTGTGCTTTGAAAAATTGACCAGCAGCTTTACAGACATTACAGCACTTCTACAGATGGAATGACAGCTCGTACCCTTCCAAAGAACTGACATGGCACCTCCAAAATCACATATATTATTGCAGCCCACAGATTCAGTAACCATTCAAAACAGCAGTTCAGTCCAATCCATCTCCACTGTCAGCAGTTCACAGATAATGATCTCAGATCAGCTCATACCCTGGCCTGCATGTTGAAGATTCACACCCTCGGGGCATTTTAGAAAATACCAGAGCATCCTGCTTATCTGTCCTGTCCTTGACTGGGGTTCTGCTTGTCTTTCCCCCTCTGTCCTGTCCTGTTCTGTTCCGTTTTGCAGGACTGTCGAGGTCGGACAGTGCACACACATGCCGACGCTCCAGCAATGTACCTCGGTAGGTTGGGTCCCAGCACCCATTGACCCTTCTCTGGAACAAACACCTGAGTGTTTTCAGAGAAGTCCATGTGCTCCCAGGTGTAGCCTCCCATCACATAGATCTTGCCATTCCATACGGCTACTGCTGCCTCACTGTTGGGATACCGCAGTGGCGTTATCCTAGTCCACTGCTCAGTCTGAGGGTCAAAGGCCTCCACTTCCAGCACATCAAAACGTTCCATGGTGCCCTCGCGGTCATCACTGCCCCCGATGACATAGATTTTGTCCTGCAGCGATGTCATGCAGTGCCAGCCTCGAGCCAAGGACATGGCCTGCCTCTCTATCCACGTGTCACTGGTGCTTGAGTCATAACTCAGCATGTCACGACGGTAAGGCCCGATCTGATAGTCATGGCCTCCTGAGATGTACACTACACCTTTGTGCGTGGTGCCTGCATGGCCGTACGTGAATCTAAAAGACAGTACATGAAACTGCTTAGAGAACCTTTAAGAAAGAAACAACAAGATGCTCATAAAATAGTTCCAAATTAACAATATGTTACTGCAAAGAGGCAACTAAATTCTGTTAAATGAACAATGATGACTGAGAAGAGAGATGACCTGGGTAGTCCTGCTACATAGGCCCAGTAATCTTCAACTGGATGGTAGACCTCTACAGATGATAGTGCACCACTATCATTGCGTCCTCCAACTGCAATCAAGAAATCACCCATTGTGCCAAGATAAAAATCCACCCGCCGCTGGTTCATGGAGGCACCCTATAACAACAGAATAAAAAAGACACAGAAAAGGCAACAAAACATGGCAACATTAGAGTTAAAGGTTAGAGTTAAAGTGCACATATTTCATCTATTTTTCTAGAACATTTTGGGTCAGTTTCCCGGACAGGGATTAAGACTAGTCCTGGATTATGTAGTGCTGTGAATAGAGATTTTCCATTGAAAAGGAAAAATAGTCCAAGACTAGGCTTAATCCCTGTCTGGGAAACTGACCCATAGAGATTAGCAGATTACTTAAGATCATCTGCAGCTTGTTACAGATTTATTATTGTTACTACTCAATGTATCAATTTTTGTGCTCGTATTCATGCAAGTGTTTCATACAAAAATGCACTGGAACAGAATGTTTGCATGTTACAAATCACATCAACTCTATCATCTTCAAAAATCTCCTTAGTATGGAAAAAAAAACACATGGCAACTAAACATCAAACGAACATTAAACATGTAAATATTGTTTACGATGGCATTTTCTCCATGTAGTCACCTGATGCCTCACACAACTTCTTGTTGCTGTGTAATAAGCAATCCTAGCTCTAGTAATTGCATAACTCTCAGTCTTACCAATCACCTGTTAATTGAGAGTCAGAGCATTTTTGTTACTGATCCAGCCATCAAGCCTCAATTTCTTTAGTAAAACTGCTTACCTTGATCCATGTGTTGTTCCGTGGATCATATCTGTACAGTAAATTACTTGCTGCACCTCCCCCATTGTCCCTTGAAGAGCTTCCTCCTGCAGTGAAAATGAATCCTCCAAGCACTGCAACACAGTGGTGACTTCTCTGAGCTGGCAGCTGGGTCTCCACCTCCCACGTCCCTGCTTCTTCATCCAGCCAGCACACCTCCGTGCTAAGCTCCTCCCCACGCTCATACACCTCCCCTCCAACGAGCAGGAGTCGCTCGACCCCGCCTCTTAACTTTGAGCGGGCTGTCTGCAGCACAGGCTGGGCGCTGACACGCGCATGGTAGCTCAGGGCTTCTTCAAATAAAGCCTCGCAGCTGGAGTCTGAAGGTAGCAGGGAGTGCACAGCTGGCAACACACGCTCCATCAGCTCCTCCGGGGGGATCAGGGGGAAGCGAATGTGTGAAAGAAGCTGGTGGGCGAAGGCTGGACGCTCAGGTCTCTGGCCCAGCCACTGCAGGGCAGCCTGCAGGAGGGACTGTTCACTGTCATACTGCACCTGCTCACTCGCCAGGTAAGAGCACAACTTGGACAAACGCACGTCCCTCAGGAACTCAGATGTGAAGGAAAGTGTGGCAAACCTCTCCAAGATGAAGCGATCTATGAAGGCATCAAGCCTGTCCAGGCTATAGAGCAAGGCCAGTTCCTGTAGATACAGGTAGTTCTCCTCACTCACCTCCTTCTCGAGGTACTGACAACAGAAATCTACTGCCCGCCACACTTGCAGCAGGTGAGCAGTCTCCAGGACGTAGTCAATGTTCCCCCCGTCCAGAGGCAACTCACCACTGTACAAGAAGTCTATGACTGCTTTGACACCAACGTAGGAGGCTCCTACCAGCTCCACCTCAGCTTGCCGCTCCTCGCGCATGCCGAGGGTGAACATGGCCTGGAAGTATGGGCTGGAGACTGCCAGTAGGGCCCGGTGCGCAGGTACTCGCTGCTCATTAGCCACTAACACCACATCACATAGCTGACCACACTCTCTCTGTTCATTCAAACCCTGCAGGAGATAGCTAGCTTGGTCCGCCCATCGATACACCTAACACAACAGAAAACACAGAGATGATCATAACAGAGATGGTGGTACATACTTCCCAAAACAGCTCATGATACAGTTAAAGCAATGTTTCTCAATCCAGACCTCAAGGACTTCACTCCCCAAAAAGTCATAATTTTTGCTCTGTCCTTGTTCCCTTTGCCACTGCACCAAGCAACTGAAGGAATAGTTTGGGGGTTATTCAAATTTACACAACTTTCCACTTGTCCCAGATGCAGTTGATCAGTCAAGAGAAGTCCAGAAGTCCAAGTTTATAACTGAAGATATGAGGCAAATGTTGTTAACAAAGTCCATAGTCACCCAATTCATTTCTGTAAATACATTCCCAAAACTTCCCTCAACCGGTTCGAAATGAATCCAGGAGGCACAGAGTGATTCAGCATTTTATGGGAGCTATAAAATTTAACAGCTGAATACTGTGGGCACCCACTGAAGACAACAGGGGTTTTATTCACAAACCACCTCAGGAGTAGGGGTGCTGATCTAAAATCAGTTCTTGTGATTATAGCCTTCAGGAATGTGGAAGAATCTCATCTCAGGTCAGCACCCCTACTCCTGAGGTGGTTTGTGAATACCAGCCCTGGAGCTGTCTGAAATGGCTGCCTGTATCTGTGATGCTTTGTTTACTTTTATAACTTGCAGTATGTCAAACAAAGCAGTATCAATAGATCTATGTCATCTTAATGAAGAGATGGATGTAGTCAGAGTAGGATTTAGAGGAATACTGACTTCTAGCATTTGTTTGATATATTAGGCTCATAGTTTCAGTGCATAAATCCATAAAGCAAAATTTGGAACACCTCTGATCAATATCAATTTGTGTACTTTTTTTTGCCAAAGTACTCTTTAAAAAGTTGAATACCTGGTCAAGGTGTGCTGGAATATAGCAAACGCTAGCAAAATGTGCATGCAGGGACCCCCAAGAAATGAACTGAGATCCACTGTGTTAAAAAGATTCTGAATAATTGTGGCCATGTCAATCATGAGATAAAACTCACCTTTGAAGACTCGCTGATCCGGTGTGGGCGTGAAAGACGAGCCTGCCTCCCACCATCCATTGCATCATCTCCCTCTAAAACTATCTGCAACATGAAGAAAATAAAAGAAAAGGTTTCAAACTCATTTGTCAAACGTAGACGTATATTGAGTGAGAACACTTCTAGAGCATTTGTTATTTAGGTCTGCAATTAACCTATCTACAAATAAACTTACTATTTGCATCTTGTAAGACCATTTCCATCTTTTAATACGTTCTCAGTTAGACAGTGAACAAAAAAGTCTTATTACACATGAACCTAAATGTGAAACAGTGAAAAGTATTCATTCCCTCATTCCCTGACAATGTCTTATTTTATTTTGTTACCGCATGAAACAATAATGCCCTTAAATTTTTCCTACTCATGAATACTAAGTACTCTATACATATTGAAACCAAGGAACATCCAAAGCAGAGCCAAGATCATAGCAAATTCATTTGGGGCAAATTTCTAAGACTACATTACACACTGAAGCACAGTGAAGATATCTTTAACTGTGAATCTGCCAAAAAGTGCCTGCCCGCCAAAAACCAACCATCTGGTCAGGTAAAGAAGGCTGACAGAAACTGATGGGAGAAATTGTTCATGAGAAAAGATGCACACTCCATAAATTTGGCTTCCATGAATCTGTCTGTATAGTCTGACACTAACAAAATAATCTAGTGTATTATTTTAAATGTATATTTATTATAGAAACCTTTAATAAAGTGTATTCCGCTTAAGTAAAAATTGTGAACACAATGCTGGATGACAGGGGATTATCCTCTGTGTTAATGCGGGGAGAGAAAGAAAGAGAAACCTACATGCTGGTAGCAATGGAGCAGTGAATTCAGGGAGAATGCGAGAATATTTCTGAGATTATCTAATGGCTGATAACGTCCTGTAAAAAGTTTTAAAAGCACAGAGCACACATGCAATGGGTGGCAGCATTTCAAATACAAGAGTAAAGTGTTCTCAAACAAGCTGCTCAGCTCTAAAATGCTGTTAACCAGTGGTCACCAACCCTGCTCCTGAAGAGCTACCTTCTTTGCTCCAGCCCAGACTGATGATCTGGATACACTATATGAACAAAAGTATTGGGACGCCTGACCACTACACCAACAGGTTCTTTAATGACATCACATTTAAATACATAAGACTTTAATATGGAGTTGGTCCCCCCTTTGCAGCTATAACCACGTCCACTCTTCTTGGAAGGCTTTCCACAAGATTCTGTGGGAATTTGCGCCTGTTCATTCGGTAGAGCATTTTTGAACTCAAGCACTGATGTTGGATGAGAAGACCTGCCTCGCAGTCTCCGTTCCAGTTTATCCCAAAGGTGTTGCATGGGGTTGAAGTCAGGGTTCTGTATGGGCCAGTCAAGTTCTTCCACACCGAACTCATCCAGCCATGTCTTTATGGACCTTGCTTTGTGCACTGAGGCACAGTCATGCTGGAATACTGAAGTATTAAGATTGCCCTTCATTGAAAATAAGGGGTCCAGCCCAAACCCTGAAAGACAGATGTGCCCCAATACTTTTGGCCATGCAGGGCACCTTCTTTGCTCGAGCCCAGACTAAGGACCTGGATATGTTCAATCAGGACTTACAGGAAAGCAGATGTTCCGGAGAAGGAGCTGGTGATCATTGCATTAGAGTTAAACCCAGTTAAACAGCTGTTACACCCTTCTGAACAAGCTTGAGTGTAAGTTGGCTAAATAGCAGGAAGGGCAAGTTAAACCTTATAAAGAAAATCTTCATGCAACTTAACTGGAAAACCAGAAAAGAGAAGTTCATCTAACATTTCAGACTGCAGGAAAACCAGACAGTACAGGTAAAACTAGGAGAAATGACAGCGGTTGTTCATGCTACTGTAGTTAATTCAGGAAAAGAGTTAATACAACAACAGACAATAGTTAGCTAGTCCAAACATCCTGGAAATTAAACACTAAGGCATAATCTCCTCATTTTTGTGTGATGACAACCGAGTAACAATGAAAAGAAAGCATTTTACCATCGTGCCATTATATTCCTGGAGGAAATTCCTCTTTTGAACAGTTGTAATTATTTTAAAACACAAACTCGATCGTGAAAAGGCTAGAGGAAGAGTGAAGCTTCAGCTTAACCCACCTTCTTTTGGACCTCTACTTTTCAAAATAAAAGTCATATCTGTAAAGGTTGGTATTGTCAATTCTGACAGTGTAAAAACGATCAGAATGAACAAAAAGCATCTGCGTCTCTTCTGTGTTTCGTGATTAATAAAAAGTTGATTAATGGTTTCATCATGAACAAACGTACTTACAGCACAGACTTATTTGTGAAAAATGGTCAGTAGAAATCTTGCTTAGGCTACTTTACATTTACAGCTTCTCTGGAGGTCTATAACATTAATAATGAATGATTAATGATCAGACTTTGGATCTTTAGTCAACTGAATCAGTCAGCCCTGAATACAGACTTACTCATTTGTAGGCAAAATGATTTTGAATAATTGCTTACTTAATTCATTACTGTCTTTGCAGGTTGCTTTGCAGACCTACTACAAATCCTTACAAAGAATACAAATAAAATGTAAAACAGTATTAAATTGGAAAGACATTAATGCATATTAGAATAAGCATTTAAATGTGTTACACCTCATTACAGAAACAGTGGAAGGCATGGAGGTTACAATTACCCTTATCTTCAAAATTGAAGGTCAGCAGATGACATGCAATGACTTGGGCGCTCCATGTTGGCCCTGGCTCTGGGTCCTTTAAACCTCTGAGCCTTTTCTGACATCTGAATGCAAATCAAGTTCTGCTTGAAGTTGAGTACATTTCAGTCGTATTTGTTCTTCTTTAAGCCAGTGTTTTATGTCTCAGTTACGCAGTGGAGGGAGTCAGGACAGTAGCTCACCGCACCAGAAGGACAGAGGCAGCAAATTATGTGAATTATAGCTCATTATAGACCAGCAATGATTTGTTTTGGAAGTAAATAACCACTACACTTTGTCAAAAAAGATTCTGGAAACTTGAGAAATGTCATTAGTGCTTTACTTGCATTAGAAATTTAGGCTACTTCTTGATCCAAGGAAAAAGGAAAAAAGACGGTGCATGCAAGCTTTTAGAAAAAGAACAGCTTAGACAAACAGGCACATATTTCACATATTTCTTTTCCCCAGGCCATTTTCTTTTTCATCTCTTTCTCGTCCTATTGCATATATCTATAACAGTAACACCTTGTTTTACGCGGATCAGGAGCCACGGATTCAGTCACACGCGGATTTTTTCTGAGAACCTTACTGATCGTTCAGGCGGAGATCTCCACAATAACGTACTAATAATGTACTAGTTTTGCAACATAAATAGTAATCCAAAAATATAAATTCAGCTAAATATAAATCAGTGTAGTGGGTGGGGCAGCCACATCCAGAGGCCTTCCGGACGGCTCCGTTCAGACTGTGCTCTTTTTTAGTTTTTTATTTATCTATTGTTTTGCATTTCTACTTTAGTCTGATTTAGAGAATTACATATTTTTAAGTTAGAGCTACTTATTGTTTATAATGTTTGCACAGTCAAAAGGAGTGGTTCAGGATACATTTCACTGTGACGAATAAAGAATCTTGAATCTTGAATCTAGAATCTTGAGTTATCGGCTGCAGCCTTCCTGCTCTCCTGTTTTCATTTCGTTCATCTGGCAATGCACCTAAGCGCAAGAGAAGGTGTAAGACACTGGAGGAGAAAGGTTGAACTCCTAGATATGCTCTGGGAAGGAAAAAGTTATGCTGCTGTTGCCCATTATGGCGTCAATGAGTACGGGATTGGATGGGGTAGGGGTGATGAGAGAGGCATGCGTTGCTGATGAGCAAGTGAGAGGTGAGTTTTAACTGTTACAGAAAAAAAACTTGAATAAAAAGAGGCTGTTGAGCTCAGTTGCTGTCCAGTGTTTACTTTAACCTGCAGGTCGCTGCCTGAGCAGTAAATTATTTAACTGTAAAAATAATTGGTGATTACCCGTACATTTTACTGTATTGTTATTACTAAAAAAGAATTACATTATTACTGTATTTACCCTGCTTAATACCAAATAAAAGGGCAGCGCATACCAAAGCAAACATGCTTGCATTAATTAATTGTGGGAGATGGGACGGCTTATATTTACATTTTCGTTAAGGGTAATGTATTAAGCTGAGTTTAAAATGAAATTGAAGTGTTTTGGATTCAGTCATTTTTTCTTAGAACCGGACTAATAATTGTTGGCGAAACTCCAGCAAATTCGTGGAAACTGCAGATATCATCCACATTTCTGTTGCTTTTCTGACTCATCTTGAGTGTTTCTCTTGTTTTTCATTTTGTTTTTCTTAAAGCCCAGTAGTTTTATTACTGTAAATTACTGTAAATTACTGTAAATGTCTCTGAAGAACCCTGAATAAGACGCGCCGCTGATGAACAGTAAATTATTAATGTAAAATTTATTGGTGATTACCCCCTACATTTTACTGTATTTTTATGACTAAAAATTACTGTATTTATTACTGTATTTATCTATTTATACCAATAGATTTGTTTTTA
>JBBPCX010000018.1:10807627-10820102 GCA_037974365.1 Hydrocynus forskahlii | reverse complement strand
ACACACACACACTACATGGACAAAAGTGTGTGCTTAATGGCCCCTTACTTCCAGTCCCAGTACTTTCACTGTAAATTTGTCACGTGATTTCTTAAACAGAATGACCGTGAGTGATCCTCGTGTGTGCCACACCACCCTCTTTTTCTTCAAATGATCCATTCTTCACTGCAAATAATATGGCCACCGTTTGGGTCCTGAGGTGTAACAAAAGTGCTGTCAACACTTTCCTGTCTTCCTCTTGAACGATGAGAGTCAGGGTCCACGAGGTGGCAGAGTAGCTCTCTCAGCAGCCAGCGGCGGACGGGGCGGATTTAATTCAGCAGCGTCTCTGCCTGGCCATTAGGAGGAGGTGAGCCCTGCAAAAGAGAGCCTGGTTCATTCGAACAGCAGCATGACTGACAAATATCACCAACGCCCATAAACCGGCAGTAGGAAATGAATCGAGCAGAGAGAGTCTCCTCTTTTCGTGCAGCCTGCAGCTGAGAGAGCAGATCACAGATCTCAGATCTCAGATCAGTCTCCCCCCCAGCATCGTTGCCCCTCTGTCCTGTCGCTCACCTCGCCTGGCTCATTGTTTGGGATTTTATTCAGCCTTTTCCCTGCTGCGACCCCTCACAGCTCTCTTCTCTCCTCTATCCCTCATTTTATCCCCCAGGCTGCTTCATCCCTCCCGTCAAAATGGCAACACGGATCGACAAAGAGGCTTGCAGAGAAGCCTACAACCTCGTCCGAGACGATAACTCAGACATAAACTGGTAAGTGTGTGTGTGAGAGAGAGAGAGACAGACAGAGCTAAACCTGATTTCAAGATCTGAGACCTCCAGAGAGCCTGTTTCCCAGCTGTCTGGCTGGCAGACTCCACCACTGATTTTTTTTTCTCCATTTAAAAGAATAAGGCTTTGATCTTTGGTCTTTGTTTCATGGCATCTGATTTTTTTGGCTTATGACTGTTTTTTTAGCTTTTTGTACATTTGCCCACCTTGTGTGGAGCCTTTGAATGAACATGTGTGTCTGCTGCTTTCCTCTGCTCTTAGGGCAGCTTTTAAATACGAAGGCTCCACAATTGTTCCAGCAGGACATGGCACCGACTATGCAGACTTCAAGAGTCAGTGTACAGGTAAGAACCCGTGATTAGGCCTACTTGTGCATTTCTAAGCATTAGACTTACTGGCAAATGACGGAACTGAGTATCCCTGCATAACCGACAATAGGGAGGGTTACCTAAAAACCAGCACTGTATTCCCAGGGCTTTACCTTGGCCAAGTACCCTCTGCAGGTCTCCTAACTGGGGTGGGAGCTGTTATTCTGTACTGCAGTGCCTCCTGTGTTGCTCATTCTTTTACTAGCCACTTCTCGTTTCCTGAGCCGCGTTCATGTATTGCATATTGCATCAGATTCACATTTCACAGACTGTAGACCACAAATCTCTCAACTTCTCAAGCAGAGGCACAGAGTGGGCCACCCTTCACACTTACATGCTTTAAAGCTGCAAGTACAAAGAGAAGGTGGCAGCACTTGCTGGATCATGACAAGTGTGCAGAATCTCATCTTTCATGTGTCTCAGACTTTTTCAAGTTACATTCACATGACTGGGTCTCTGATTGGCTGATTTCATAGTCTGAGCTTAGAGTGATCCCTCAGAGAGAGAATGATATCACCCCCACCGCCCCATTACCAGACTGCTGGATCTGGGTGTGGTGTGTCCAGAATGAGCGCTGCAGCAGAGCACACCTACACGGAGGCCAAAACGCTTTGATATTTGTGTAACTGATCCACTCTCTTATTAGCGAGTGGTAATTTACAGTTAGATAGTAGAGTAATGTTCAAGAGCCCTGTCTAGGATAAAAGATGATGAGCTTCCTACACACAGACTGGTAATACTTACCTTTAGGCGTGTTTCTCAACACTTGACCCAGAGGTCTCCTGAATGGGAGTTTTTGGTGTGTTTTACTTGTTCTAATGCAGCCAACTCAACTAATCAGCCAGCTAACAAACTCTTCCTGGGGTTGAAGTGGGTGTGTCAGAGCCGGAAGAACACTAAAGTGTACAGTGTTAGGGGGGGCTGCAGGAGCAGGATTGAGAAACACTAGTATAGGATGATGATGCAAGTGATTGAGTTACATTGTAACTGATTGAGTTACATTGATTAGTTGATTAGTTGCCTGAAGATTGGTTTGCAGACCTTTGATCAGGAAGAAGTGAGTATTTGATAAAAGTGTCATCAGCTAGAATGATCAAGCCTGAGTGCTCAGAACAGTTTCTCTTTCTCTTATATGCTGTAGCTTTGGAATTGCACTTAACTCTGTTGCAAGTTTATCACTGGGGTTTATTCAGCTATTTACTTGCACTCCAGTGGGCACCACAGGGCAGCAGAAAGGGTTAAAATCTTGTTTTTTTCCCTTTTTCGCTGCATCATCATAGTTGCACTGTTGATCTAAGGACAGGCTGGTGCAACGTCAGCGCAAGCATAAAGGCTGGCTGAAACAGAAAGGGAAGAGCTTTTCAAAACTGTGGTGCTTGAAGAGGAAGTAGAAGTAGGGAAAGATCTAAACCAGCTCGGCGGAAATGCAACAGGAACCATTTCAAAGAATGATTATACCAAGAAATGTAATTTTCTCACCCTTCACTACAGTTTTTGTTTTTTGTACTGTAGATTCAGATGTAGTGATTCTTACACTTGATTTGAGGTCCATGTGTCAGTCTTGACAGACTGCAGCTTTAGTGTGTTTGAGTAGATTGCTTGTAGTCATTATGCATCATTCTTAGCTGCTCGGTGTAATGAAGTCTTTAAAAACTACATCAGTGGCCTATTTTTCAACTGCTAAGCGTGTTAACATTAAACCTAGTTAATGAACAACGACTTTTAGTATCTGATATACTGCAGGGGAAAGTGGTGCCAAGGTAGCAAGGGCGGAATGCTTCTTGGCAAGAACAGCCAAGAACAGGTTCTTATAAACAGTGGCATCTAAAGGCACAGTTTGGTGTGAGCTGATGTGAGCTGAACACACTTTTTCTTCACTTCAGCTCTATAAACATGTGCAGTGTCTATGTACTATCCGTTTACAGGTAGTGCTGCAGTACAGTAAGTTTATCCATCTGCGTTCCATGCATTGTTGCAGTATTGTAAGATAAACTTCCTCAGAAAGTTTCTTGTGCATCCAAGTGCATCATAGAGAGAGATTTTGTCTATAGGACTGAGTGGGGTTGAACCTTTTTTTTTTTTTTCCTGAACTGCACCCCAGAGCCACTGCAATGCAGTTGTTGCCTGTTAAAGAACTAATAATCAACAGTTACCATGTGTCTATGTGTGTGTGTGCATATGCATATGTGAATGCAGAAGCAATAGAGAATAACTGAGAAAAACGGTTACACTGTTAATTCCCTTCTTAATTCGGTTTGTTGACCTGAATACCTTTCCCTTTCACTCTTTCTCTGTGTTCCCTTGTTTGAGCCTGGTGCATAGCCAAAGCTTTGTCTCTTGCACCAGCCAGCAGTGTGCCCGAGTTTGTGGTTATTACACTCCTAAATAACCTCAGTTACTCCGCCTCCTCCTCCATTTATACAACTTATTATTATCAGCAGCACCTGCAATTCTATCAGCTTCATTCACAGCAGTTTATTTCTCAGAGCCATAAAAAAGACGGCAAAACACATCCTACAATACCATCTGATTGTCCTACACACAATTACATGTTCAGTATAAAGGGATGCTGTTCACTCATGTCTCATATGCAGCCCTGTTCCTTAAAATCCGCTTGCTTTCTGCTCATTTCCCAGATGATGTCCGTCTATTTGGTTTTGTGAGAATCACGACAGGTGATGCCATGAGCAAACGGGCCAAGTTCACCCTCATCACCTGGATTGGGGAGAACGTAAGTGGACTGCAAAGGGCCAAGATCAGCACGGACAAAACGCTGGTGAAGGACGTAGTTCAGGTGAGTCTCAAATGGGCCCATCATCTGTGTTCACCTCTGTGCCTAGACTGTTTATAGACATCTTACTTTTCTTGAGGAAATAGCTTATGAACTTTCTAAAAAGGGACCAGTGTGTCCTCTTGAAGGCACTGCTTTAACTGCAATTATTTCAGAACTACTGGGATGGGATTTGTAAGAACATCATAAAATGATTCGGTAATGCTAATGATACAGTGATGATTTAAAAAATAATACCGAAAACCAGACCTTGAATTTTCCGGAGGAATTTTCTTATAATCAAATCATCGTGAGGTAAGAGATGTGTACACATAATGAGTGTGGATGGTTTTAATCAATAGCAGGTTATGACCTGAGCTTCTTTTCCCTTTGCAGAACTTTGCTAAAGAGTTTATGGTCAGTGATATTCGAGAGTTGGAGGAAGACTACATCCGTACCGAGCTAAAAAAGGCTGGTGGTGCCAACTATGATGCCCAGGCGGAGTAGAGCAAAGCAGGGCACACACAGAGGAATGGGGTGCTGGTCAAAACTGGGTGAAAGGATGGGGAAGACTTCATCTCACACATCATCTCAACCACATGTCCACAAACACAGCACACACACACATACATAAATACACACTCACATACACAGCACACACATACATACATAAATACACACACACGTACATATATATGTGCACACCTGCACACACACTTCTCAGTTCTTTCTCCAGTGTGGTCATGATTGGTTTATCTGCTGTACTGTGCATCATCTAACTCTCATCTCCGCCGGGCTGCAAGTGCGAACCTCATTTTCTTCAGGGGGGGCTTTGTTTTTGTAAGACAACTGCAGTCGGACCTATTGGACTTTGATGTGAAGAGGCTCCCATGTGAAGAGGATTTTAATTGGACGTGGCTATATCACATCACCAATCTATTACAGCTGCTTTCATCTCTCCTTAGTTTTTGACTCCTATAGGTATATGAATCTCACTCTCACTCTCCCTGGCTACTTCCTTAATACAGACCACTGTGTTTACGGCCTCGATCTCCCATGGAGAGGGCCATCATTGGATGTATGTTTGTGTGTGTGTGTGTGTGTGTGTGTGTGTATGTGTTTGCAGACACTGCACTGTGACTCATGTAGTCTCCAGGTTGGGATGAGATTGTGTCCAGCCCTTAAACCAATTTGATGGGCTGTGGTAGTATCACTCCAACCCAGCTATGGAGCAGCCATTTCTCTGAGTGTAGCCTTTCTTTTAGTCATTGGAATTGAAATCCCCAGGAATGTTTTTTTTTATATATATAGCAATTTTTATTTACTTTTCAAAATTAACCTGTGATTTTTCTTTGGAAACAAATATCATCGACGAACCGAGAGAAACAAAAGAAAAAAAAAAACTTTACACGGGCACAAACAAAACCAATCATTTCAGAATAAAAAAAATGTTTTTCATGATGTCTTCTGTTGTGTGTGTGATGTCTGTGAGGAAATGTGACACAAGGTAAACAGAGTGTCTTATTAGGGTCAGACAGTTCTGCACATTTCACAACTAAAGACTGAAAGGACATTTGTCATTGAGGTTAAGGTCTAGCCTTTGGGTATTTACTTAGTTGGAAAAGTAGATACATATGGTCACTGACAAAACCTCATATATCATTACAGGTATGTAACTAATATTCGGTGTTGCGTGTTAGGTACGACACAATGGGCAGCTGGCATAATCAAATGAGGTGAAACCTTAAAAACTCAAAATCCTGACAAGAATAATAAATGTATTTGAGCATGTTTGCTCTGGTTTAGGTAATGCAAGATGCTAATCCCAACTCTGCTGCACTGCCCACATGCTCCAACTGCCCCAGGGGACTTAGGGGAGTCCCGGGGGTTGTCATGGTCACCACTGCTGTCACTCTGACAGCCAATCACAGGCTCCGCTCCAAAGTCTGTCAATAACTGCCCCTGCTTTCCCCTGCCCCTCGCTCCACTAACCCCCTTTTCTCCTGCTCTGCTTTTCCCTGTGTTGTTTGCTATTTTGTCCCTCTTTTTTTCTCTCGCTCCTCCCCCACTCCCTCCTTCTTGCTCTCCCTGCCCAACAGATGTGAGCTCGCCTGCCTAATTACTTAATCTATAATCTATAAGCCTCTTGCAGCTTTTATGGCATGGAGTTTTGGTCAAATGAGAGGGCAAATAGGTGGAGTGGGAGATGGAATCAAAGCAAAAAAAATGGTCCCATGCAATGATTTGTTGTTGGATCTTGTTGAGCAGTTTGAGGCCACAGGAAAGGGAGAGGATTTGGCTGAGTCATCTGTCCGAGAGCAAAAAGTGCAGGAAGGGTAAACACACTTGGGGACCCCTTATATTGCTGTTTACTCAGTTTTACTGCTATGACTACGGTCGGTTACTTACAATAATTTAATATGCTTTAATCATTAGCCTAAATTACAGCAATCGTTTGGCTGAGGCAAAGCAAGCAAACAAGCACATTATATTTAAGTTTCATTAATTAATTGATTCATTAATTGTATTTAATAGTTTCATTAATTAATTGAGAGTAAATGTCGTTTGGGGAGGGGGTATTTCTTTACCACTGGGACCCATAAAATTTTAGTAATGCCAGTGTGTTGGAGAATTGTACCATTTACCATCAGCACACACCTGTGTCTGAACCATTTGTTTCAAGGCAGAAAGCATTTATCTCAGTCTCTTGATCAGTGCAGTGAAGTGCATGAGTAACTGTATGACTCTGCAGTGTGTGTGTGTGTGACTGAACATTGTGCATTGTGTTTAGGGGGTGGGACAGGTGTTGCTGTGTTTTGGGACTGTATTAATGAGATTAATGACTACTGGGCCATGATTAGTCTCTTGTCACAGTGTCACAAGCTGTGTACCGACTCTTTTCTCCATAGTCAACCTAAGCGGCTTGGTTGTAATCTGCCCACTTGTTTGCAGAGTTTCTAGCGAGATGCATGTCCAGACAGCTCCACAGATCTTACCAAGAGCCTTGCTTGGTTGCTGTTTGCTTTCTGGCCCCCCCCTCAATCTGTGTGTATGTCCTTTTAACCAAGGGTAAAGCGTCATAGGGTGTCAGGTCCAACAAAAATGCTTTTTTGGTACACTTTTTAAAACTGAGAAAATTAGAAACCTATTGCTACATATAAGTAGTTACACACAAAATATACATATGATGAGTTTAACAAGATATTATAACAAGTTATTTGAAAAGATTACACTTTCAAAAAAAGCCCACGCCCAACAACAATGTATCATGGAAATGAATGAATGAATTAAAGAATTTGTTGATGTTAATAAAGCATTTTGTAACAAACAATTCATTTGTTTGAACATATTGGCCGTATGTAGGACCTCTCGTGCATTGTAAAACAAACCTGTTGTGCAAATGTGTGGTTGTGTGTGTGTGTGTGTGTGTGTGTGTGTGTGTGTGAGAGAGACGTCTTACAAAAGACTACTTAGCATAATTCACACAAAGATTCACAAGGAAGTCCCTGCTAGCTATTCTGCTCAGATTCTTCCTGCATTCCAGAGGCCTCCCAGCTCCGGAATATTTCGTACCCCACTCACATTTCTTTAGTCATGTGCTGCTGGTGTGTGTGTGTGTGTGTGTTTGCGTGTGTGTGTGTGGGTGCTCCTGCACAGTGGTACAGATATATACAAACCCTGGCAAATATTATGAAATCACCACAGTCAGATAATGAGCTCTTTTAGCAAAAATAAATAAATAAATAACAGATAACAGACAAAATAAGTCTTGTTTAGTAGCTGTATGTTCTGGTGTAATTTACTTACATTACTTTAATGTATGGCAGGTTTTTTCCAGTTCAAGTAGACGAAAAAATATGGAATCACTCAATGTGAAGAAAAAAAAGAAATCACCCTATAATACTGGAACAAAAATACAATTTAGTCTGCAGGTAAAAGAGTTCTTGAAGACCATAGTGCGCTGTTAAATGTGGCTGACTGAAAGGAAATATGGTCCCAAAAAGAGCGCTGTCAGTTAAAACAATGGAACAGATTATAAATCCCACACATATAGCAGCAAAAGATGTTGGTTGTTCCCAGTCAGCTGTGTATAAACTTTGGATTAAGCACCCATAGGAAGGATTTTGTTGCTGACAAGTCTTTTCTTTGTCTCATGAGAAATAAATCATCTTATTTGGAGAGTACTGAATTCTGACTTGTATATTTTAACCCCCCCCCCTTAGAGGAAATACGGTTCAAAAGAAAACAACCAACTTCATTCAGAAGTTTGAACCAGCTAATTTTGGAAGCTGAGACTTGAATTCGATTGCTAACGCAAAATTCAGTTATTGTACAGCCTCATTTATAAGCCTGTTGTCTTTTCGATCTTATGGTTATAAGGCTGAGATTAGTGGAAGGCTCTTTCTCAGGAGCTGAATTGAATAAGTATGAGGAAATGATCAAAATCTCATATTAATGTCAAAGTGCGCTGAGTTATGTCCACGAGAAACAGGCTGGTCAAATCTCATGTAGAATTTTCCTTTTCTTTGGGTATAAACAAAATGGGAAGGTCATAAAAGGAAGATGTTGTGTCTGGATAGAAAACTCAAAGTAATATAGGAAATTCACAAGAAAACAAATGAAAAACAAATGGGATGAAAGGCAAAATTTCCCCACTCTTTTGTAATTTGGGGTTGCATTAACAGCCAATGCGCAGGTGTACATTGAAATTTCGGACACTCTTCTCATTCCATTGATAGAAAATGTGTCAGGTGATGATTCAATCAATAAGATAATGCAGTCGTGTCAAAGCATTTCTTTAGGTAAAGGCATATGAACTCAGTGACATGGCCTGCAAACAGTCAGGTCTTAAACCCATTTATAGCGGAAATTTAAAAAAATGGTCCATGACAAGGCTCCATCCTGCAAATCCTGTCTATCAGTCGCTTTTCAAGTCAGAAGCAGCTTGATGGAGAATATTGTTTTTCATTAGTGAAATCAAAGCCTCAAAGAATTCAGGCCCCAGGAGGAGCAACAAAGCACCAATAGGTTTTTTTTGGTTAAGAATTCAGTTTTTTCCCTCCACACTGAATTATTTCATTATTTGTTTTCCTCTATTTGATGTGGAAAAATGACATGAATGAAATAACGTAATTTCATTGAATAATGTCTGAGGGATGTTTCACAAAGCCAGAATATTCAGCTATTCATCTAAACTGTTTAGTATTATGTGTTTATTTACCACAAAGTGAAAAGCTGTGTGAACAAGGGTGGTGATTCCATAATTCCGGGTTGTCTGTTATTCTTCTCGCTGCATCTCTTCATACTGTAGCTGAGTAGCTGCTGACAGATTCACCAGCTCTTTCCAGCTTCAGTTCAGTTTATTTTTCAGTCTGTGTTCATGTGAATATGACTTGCTTAAAGCATACAGGAATGAATACATTGTCTTGCAGATAAGCTCATGGTTTTTCCCATGAAACCTCGAGGAACCTGTTGCCGTGACCTTGTTACTGAAGCCTCTTACTCCTTGGTGGTGTGTTGGCCATGGAGAATTTGCATGCATCCAAACACCGGCATTTACATGCTCTATGGCTCGGCTCGCAGCAGGCTGTGTAAGACAAGTCACAGCAGACTCAGGAGGTGCAGGGCTGGAGGAGAGGACTCGGGGGCAGCCTGCTTCAGAGTTACCGCCGGAGCCTGTTTTGAATGGGCCAGGGTTTTTGGGGTGGGCAGAGGGTTGGGGGGAGCATGCCGGGGCGAGCAGGGGGGACTCTTTCAGGCCAAGTGAATGGGGGAGAGAATGCAAATGTGAATGGGTCGCTTCTCAATGCTCCTGTGTGCCACTCCAACTATGGCACAGTGCAGCTTTTGTTAGCAGCTAACGAGCTGTGTTGCAGCCAACCACCAAATTGGTGCAGAGACTTCATCATCACCGACCCATAGTTGCCAGAGCCTCGTCATCACAGGCTCCAACAACCTGCCCCAAAACCTCCCAGAGTGGGGCAATACATAAAGTTCCCTTATTTCAAACAGAGATCCTCAAACTAGCATGGTCTATTACCGTTATCTTTCAGAAATCTCTTCAATTCACCTGCTCAGAAATAAACACAATAAAAGAAATGCACAAGAACACTGAGGCACACTGAAACTCCCAAAAACGCACAGAAGCCGTAAACACTGAAAAACAAAGGAAGATTAACAGGTATCAAGGTTCGGTTATCTTTTAAAAGTAATCACTGATTCAGAGAGAGTCCACCTTTGGAGCAGCTAAAAGCCTTTGGTTGCAAGACTTCAAAACCTGACATTTGTAAACACAGCTAATAATTCAGAGCCCTCACAATTCAGGTCTGACAAAGAAGCACCAGTAATTTACATTCAAAATGTCACTGGTAAGCAGTAAAGAAAAGAAAGCACTGACGTGGAGTTTCCTCCTCCTCTAGTCTTTGTAACAAGACAATTGACAGCATTTTAAACTAAATGAAGCTTAACCAGAGTTCCCTGACTCAGGTAAACAAGGTATTATGAGTGAGGTCTTCTGGCTGCGTCCTGAAAGGAAAAGAAGAGTCCAGTTTCAGCAAAAAAACAGGCGTGGAAAAAATGTCTTGGTATTCATTAAAAGACTTAAATCCATAGAGATATTGTCCAGGCCAGCAACCAAAACCCCTGTTTTGTCTTCATTTAACTTAAGAACTGGCCAACACTGATGTCAGGGCACTTTACAGAAACATTCAGCTGAATTTCATCTACAGAAAATAAAAAGAAATATCAAAAGGCCAGATAAAAAACTAGGGAAAATATATTTTGGGAAAATAAGATAATGCCAAGAATGGACCCCAAGGGACCTCACAGATGAGATCGGTGTTAGATGACCAATCAACTGTAAAATAATTTTCTTGGTTAAATAAGATCAAATCCAGTTTCGAACAGGCTCTCATACCCTGACCCACTTACTAAATGCATCAAGATTCTCTGAACAGTATGAAAAGCTGCACTTAGATCAAGCCAGACAGAGACAGACCTCTTTGGAATCAGGTTTCATTAAAGCAGTGATCTTCTAATTGGTCCTCAGGGTACCCCGGGGGCTCAAAGGCGCTGTCGCAATTCTATGTTTCTGCTATGTGTAATGAGTAACAGTTCTGAACCTTTAGAAAAGTTTTTGTTGTTAGTCTCCAAAGCATACAAAACTAAATTTAGACCACTTCCTCCCAAAATCAAAATACAAGGCTTGGGACAAACATGCTATATATGGTTGTAGTTCAGCAAATCTATGCATGAAAAGTCCCATTCAAAAAGTGTTACATTTCACCGTCAGGTTTGGGTACTGCAACACCGCACTTTTAAATAAGAAAATATGCTCAGCAACAAAGCAACACTAAAACAAAGCGGACGGCCTGTGGGTTTGTAATGCTTGTAATGTCCATGCAAATGCTGTGGAGATCTTGTACAGTAATTCCTCACTGATGCTTTAGTCCAAGACCTTATTTGAGTAATATCAGCATCACCAGAGCTACTACTTATAGATTGATACACAATTGGGGATCAGAATAAAAACAGAGTAAAAAAAGCATCTACAAACATACATAATGATTGCTTCAAGTCTTTACATCACTATATTGCACTATGAGGACACCATCTCCAAACAATCCCGTCCTACAATCCCCAGTCAATCACACTGCTTGTTTAATTGAGTTGTAACTCTTGTGTGTATGGATCAATGAGCTTGATGAAACAGCTATTCAGTTATTGATTATAGCTGTGTTTTTCGAGGGCTCCGATAAAATATGAGATATGCCACAGAGTGAAAGGTCACAAGCAGAGATGACATACATAAGGTCAGCTTGTAGAGTCCCTGAGGGATTCAATGGAGCTGCGTAATGACATTTTAAATATCTCACCAATAGCCCTTGTGATAACATTATAGATCACTTACTTTACACTGAGCAACCATGCATATCCACTAGTTTCGTGTATTTGATTTTTAGGGGATAACTGGAGAGTCACACTGTTGCAACATAGATCACCAGGGGCCCTTCACGTGTGTGTAAGTGCGTAAGTGCATTGCATAAGTGCACAGTGCTGAAGCCTACAGAATGGATATGAATGTGTAAGAGATGTGACATACTGGGTTCCACAGTTCATAAAGACAGCTTGTAATCCAAGTACCCATGAGATTTGTTTGAATCGGTATAGTCTAGTTATTTGCATTGGTTTAGTATTTCACCAAGAGACCCTTAGGGTGTTGTGCATGACTCATGTGACCATGGATGTGGAACTCGATCTTGTGTAATGTGTAATCTCAACCACTGTAATTTCCTAACAATCTATCAAGCTGGCTTTGACTCTGTGCTGTTACGCCTCTATGAGGTGCATGAAGACTGAAACAAAGGCCATTACAGCAGAAAGATTTGCAAGGCAAATAGTTTAACTACAACCTCTTGGCAGGCCCGGATTAAGGTGGGTCTGGGCCCCAGGGCAAGGAGATTGCAAGGGCCCCCCCTCCCCCCCTCCCGCTCCGAGCCCATACCAACCCAACCCCCCCCCCCCCCCGACAGGGGCCCTATGGTTGCCATATCCCGTGGCTCAGG
>JBBPCX010000018.1:10781494-10805600 GCA_037974365.1 Hydrocynus forskahlii | reverse complement strand
TTGTTGTTGGGCCCCCCTGGATCCATGGGCCCCGGGGCGCCAGCCCCACTCGCCCGGTCGGTAATACGGCCCTGCCTCTTGGGCTCAGACTCGACCTGACAGATAAGACTTGTGATCCTGCACAAGACACTCCAGTAATGCCCTAGTCACACTGTGCAGATTGTTCTGAGAGCAGACTGTCTCACACAGACACACATATTACTACATCTATGAGGTCATTCCACTGACGTGTGCAATCTGTATCTCAGTAATACTACACCTAAACCTAACGTGAATCTCAGTAACCAAAAGGGAATCTTTTTGGGTTTTTTTCCAAGAAAAGGTTGAATTTGTGGCAAAAATAGCATGTTTTCTTGTGAGGACCACCAAAAAAACCCACTTCTACCAATGTTCCGATGTTCCTATTATTATGGGGACGTTTGGTCTCCACAGAGAGATAAATACAAGCCCACTCTCACACTCTCTCTCTCTCTCTCTTACACACACACACACACACACACACACACACACATGCACACAATATGATGAGACTTCAAAGAACACAAGGCATGCAAAACAGTAAATACAGAGTATATAAGACAGAACCCACACAAACACACACGTAATGTGATGAAACTTAATAGGAGTCAGAAAAACAGAGAAAATAAAACCACTCACACACAACAAAATGTCTGAGTAAATAAAACCACACGCACAGCAGAGTTTTTTTATAGGCCTTGGGGTGCAAAAGGCAAGAGAAAATGTGCTGTGATGTGAGATAAGAGTGTTTGTAAAAGTCAAATGCTGTGAATGTTATCTCAGTCTTCTCCATGAAGCTGCAATTGATTAGCCATAATAAACAGGGAGTGTGTGACAGCTGGCGATTGGTCAGCACTGTCATTTCTTCAACACAAATCAACACTGTGACTGTGACTGCTGAATGTGTTTGTGTGTGTGTTTTAGTGTGTTTATGTGTGTGCACAGTCCTGTTCATGCATGCGTGTACAACTGTGTCTGTGTTTGTATATCAGGTTCTACATGAATGAGTGTGTGCGAGTGTGGGCGCCTCATCATTTCCTGTGCGTTCTCTGTGCTAAAGACCTTTTACCATATAGGGCTGTGGAGAGAATGTGGCAGTCAGAGGAAGAGGAAAGAAGAAGTGAAGAAAAAAGAGAGAATACTATCGTGTCTCGACTTGCACCCTGGTGTAGGGGCAGGTAGTGACACAGACTGCTGCCAGAAATGCCTTTTAAGTCCTCAGTGTTTTATGTGCTCATCCACATGTGCATCACAGACATTTCTTTCTGCCTGTGCTTACATGACACAGGCCCCAGAGCAGCTATGAAGGGGTCAGTGTAAAAACCTTCACCACTCACGAAGAGACACTTGCTGGCACCAGCTTCCTTTTACGGTAGCTTGACGTAGGACTTCCGTAATATGCAACTAGCAGTTCATGTTGGGACTTGAAAATTAAACATCCATATCAGGGAAACCAAACAGTCCCTGAGTTTAGTTTCAAAATATGCAATTCACACATTAGTCCATAATGGAAATTTGCCACTTGTGGAACTATCTTATCTTATAATAGAAAAACTAATCTACAATATCAGCCTATTTTGAATTCACAAATATGATGAACGCAACACACATACACACATATATATGTCATAAGCAAGCCAAACTAAATATAAGAAAATGATAGGATATAAGCCCCTTAAAGGGTCAGAAAAATATGATATGATATAAGGAAACACCTTAATAAGGATTATGCAAATAAAAAGCCTTAAGGCCTAGGCATGTAAACAAAGGAAAAGGAATGTCAATGGCGTTCATGAACAAACAGAGACATATGAGGTTATGAGTATATAAGAGAACAATGTGATTATATTATGCATGCCATTGACAGTAGTATATAACATACCAACAAAATATATAGTCATTTTTCAAATACTACGTTTTTGTTTGGGAGTTATTGGTGAAGATCAATTCAATACCAACTTTAAATGTAGTTAAATCTTTTAATATCGCCAGATCAGGTTTGCTGTAAAAGCTTTGTCTTTCTGGTCGCAAATACTGTATTTTCTGTTCCTCTTCAGACTAAACACTGCATAAGGCTCAGCTTGGCCTGTGTGGGCCTGGCTAAAGAATGCATATTTTGTTTCTCTTTCACTAGAAACCTCTGTGGAATATCTACTTCACTATTGTGATCCTGTTCCTGCATTCTCACAGACTGTGAAAGGGTACATGCTGGAACACTTCGACCAAAATGACACAGGCTCACACTCTTTTGGCAGTATGCACTGTTCATATGCAACACTGCAAATACCACTGTACAGCATGGCTTCTGTGGCTTTCAGGTGCCCATTGCAAAGATCAAAGAGACACAGTGACTGCACACAAGATGCAATGATCTTCTTGAGGTGCCAAACTATAAAAAAAAAAACCTACATTACAGGTTACTTCTAATTGCAAGCATGGTCCTCATCCACAAACACAGACCAAACACTTCCATTGGGAAAGATGTTCTACATGGACCGGAGCGGAGTCCAGTGGCAGCTGCTCTACAGCAGGTGTGTGGAACGGGTCAGGCTGGGCCAGCCAGCAGTCACATTACAGGCCAGCAGGGAATCCTCCCAGCGGGAAAGATCTCAGCCGGACAGTTAATCAAGACTACATGCTGAGAGCACGGTCAAATCCCATTTAAGTCTTCGAAAGTGCCTCAGTGAGTTCTGGTGGTTATTACTCCACCTAGAGTCATGTGAGCCAGACTGTCCATGATGCAAATATAATTAAGGCAGGCTTTCTTAGCCATAGCAAAGAATTGATGAATTAATCTGAAATGAATGATATCACTGTAATCTGAGATCATATTAGGCAATATACCAGCATGTCAGGATACTTACACCTTAAACACTTTGGTATTGCTTTTCCATTTTGGCAGATAATGAACATCATATTGTAACTGCTGGAATAAAACATTGTATCTTTTTCACTTTATTCCAGAATTTTTAAAAACAGCTGCTATTTACACTGTTTCTAAATTTCAGAGTAGAGATGGTACAAAGGGGGGGTGGTTTTAGTTCTTAGAGCAGGTTATACGTGACATCTTAAAAATAAATAAATAGTCCGATAAACAGTCAGACAGACAGGCAGACAGACATAGATAGATAGATAGATAGATAGATAGATAGATAGATAGATAGATAGATACACGGACTGTAATTTAACATGAGCTTTGTAATCTTTTTAAATCTCATTCCCTGACTTTTACCGGTACCACCCTACACTACTCACATCTGTTTTGTATATTGTAATGAGTGAGTGCCCTGTCATGTGAAGCGGCACTGGTCCGTGTCCGCTGCAGGCAGGCAGTCATTGTACTCAGCCCATCATCACGCCCCACTCGCAGTCATATCTCATGCCCTTAAAAGGCGCTGTTTCGTTGCGGCTGTTTGGAGGAAAAAGCGTCGCAGAGACGCGGAGAACGAGCACCTGGTCCCAGCCCAGGAGCGCCACCTTTTGGCAGACCAGAGGAACCGCAGAGAGGATAACTGGAGTGTGTTCAAATTAGAAAGAACTTTATTTATCCACAGGCAAATTCTTCTGTCATTAGTATGCTCAGTGCAGCAAGAAAGAATAAAAGATAATAAGACAATATATATAATTCATATGTAATTCATGTACAGTTATTTTTATGTACAGGTATATATATAGTGGTGGCGATGGTATTTGAATTGTTTATGACAGTATAACTGAGAAAATTTACCAAGCCAACGAGGCAACCCATTGGACACTGTCTAACCAATCACAGTGCGAGTCAGATCTCTCTCGATTGTTATTGGGTCTCCGGGTGACGACGCATTACTCGAGTCCGGAAGTGCCTGTGTGTTTGTATTATGCAGTTTACAGACACACAGTTTTTGCTTAGTATTAACTTCATGCTCAGGAATACATGTTTCTCAGTTTCTACTGCTCTTTTTCACACCACACAGGTATCAAAGCTTTGTGTAGACCATCGTCTAAAATGGGATCATGTGATTTGCAGTAATAATGCCTGTGTGTGTGTCTTTACTGTGTTAGCTGGAGCCGGACTTTGTTCATTCTGCAGCTTTTTATTGTTCTTTGTTGTTACTTTTTTCCTTCAGAGCGATGGGAAATGCAGAAAGTGCCCAAGTGCACAAAAGGCTGGTCCGTTTTCGCCCAGACGAAAGACCAGTTATTGAGGGCGTGTTTGACAGACTTCAGAGTGCTAACAGCTCCTCTGTCAGTTCAGGAAAAGCTCCTGCAGGGAAGGTTCTGCCCCTCCACACTCTCAAGGTTGGCAGCACAGCAGTGCATCAATGCACAACATTTCCTCTGCTTGGGGCAGCTGGTGGCCTAGTGGTTAGGGAGTTGGCCCCTGCGATCAGAAGGTTGTGGGTTATGAATTCCAGGACTAATCCCTACAGGGGACTTTATAATGGCAAAGTGTCTCGCATGCCTTCACCAACGGAATGGGTTCAGTGTCTCCCACAATTTATTATTACAGTTTATTTTCAGTGTAAGCAGGCAGTTTCTGAATATTAGGGGCCCTAAACAAAAACCTTGTGGGTTGTGGGACGCCATATGCATTCCACCATAATCATATCTTTTTTGTACAAGACGAATTTTGTATAAATTGTGATGTACATTTCTGAAATCACTCCACTTGACAAATAATATTAAACACATTTTCCTCACAGACCCCTGACTTGGGGTCATAAATATATATAGAAACAATCCTTGTTATGAAATGGAAAACCTCTGCAAAGAAGACACTTTGCTTATTCTGTAAACATTCTGACATTATGATACAAGCATTTTCTTCTTGGTTTGGCCCTTGTACAAAACCAACTGATGAATGCTTAACATCTGTATGATTTTTAAACATAGGTAACTATGGAAAAAATGGTCTCAGATTCAATGGTCAAGAGAGTCTTTGAGGGCATGTGTAGTGTGGACCCTGGTGTGCCACTGCCCCCTGGTGGCGGGGTCAGTAGGGAGCAGCTCGTGATCTTCTTGGCAGATACTCTTCGGGGGACAGCAGAGGAGCGGGCACCCCTTGTCATGGCCATGGCCCATGGGACAAAAGTTACTGCTACTACTGATCAGATTCAAGGGGTAAGTATGATTTTAAATGTTTTCTTCTTATCTCTGAGTGTCTCTATTGGTATTTCACTATTGGTATTTCATGGTGTTTTACATTAATTTGTCATAAAATGTGATCTGAGGTATTGACAAATATAATGTGCCTGAAATAATAACACAAGGAAATCCTTATCTTTCATGTCTTTACTGAGGACAACCATAAGAAAACTCAAAGCGCTAGTGGAAAAGTATGCGAACCCTTGAGTTAATGTCCTCATTGCGGTCAAGCTCATTGCGGTCAGGTATTAGCATACCTAGAGTCTTGTTAGGAAAATGGGTTTGGAGGTGTGGAATCGAGCTACTCTGACTGATAAAAACCACTCAGCCTTTTGGAGTTCGCTCCGTGCATAAAGAATACACTTTTGTGAGCTATGCCTCGCCAAAAAGAGCTTTCAAAGGATCTACAATCAAGAATTGTTGATTTACATAAAGCTGGAAAGGGTAACAAAGTGATTTCACAGACTTCAGAAATTTCATTTCTGAACCTATGGATATGTGGAGGATGGCGTGTGCTAGCTTCTGTTCTCAAACAGCAGATTATATTTAAACTGGGTAAAAATGATGATGATGATGATGATGATCATAACTTTTGCTATTTTGGTAACATCTTGCATACTGTGGTTTAGGGAAACCATATTAAATTCAGTTGTTCTGTAATAAAATTTGCCATTGATAACACAGGTCAACAGGTCAAAATCATCAGAGATAAGTTTATGTGGGTTTTGTAGTGTTTGTCATGCTGATTTCAAATCTGTGTTCAGTTTTTCCCTAGCATGTACAGTTTTTATGATGAAGCTATGTTATATATTGCATGATAGTTGGTATAATTAGCATATAATAATCATATTATAAGCGTTTTTGAAGAAACAGTGGTAGCTGACTGACACTGATCATTATATCTATGCTTGCGCCTATATGACTGAAATCAGCATGAAAAACTGGTTTAGAAAAGTGTGTTGTGGTTTCTGATGATTACATTTTTTTTGTTGACCTGTGTAATTGAACAATCATCTTTTTTACAGTTCTTAGAAGACTTGGTTGCAGCTGTAGTGCAGATTCTCACACATAGAGGGCGGCTCCGAGGCTGGAGACCTGATCGCATGGGTGAAGGTGCTCAGGGAGTGAAGCTGCTGGCTGAGCAGTTGAACTCAGAGTTAAAACCATCCGGTAAGTGATATCAAGTGGATAAATCTGGTTTTCACTTTAAAATCTTACCACAAT
Organism: Hydrocynus forskahlii; assembly: GCA_037974365.1. NCBI lineage: Eukaryota > Metazoa > Chordata > Actinopteri > Characiformes > Alestidae > Hydrocynus > Hydrocynus forskahlii. The sequence continues at coordinate 10,799,234 of JBBPCX010000018.1, read as the reverse complement.
GTTCACAATAGACTGATGACCAGGGTCTGTATTCATTAGGCCTCTCAAAACAGGAGTCATTTTAACAGCTGGAATCATTTTAACAGCTGGCATTTTGCATTAATTTATGTGGTGTTCTGTTGCATGTATTATTCATGTTTTAATTTTATGCTTGATATGTATCTTTTTTGTGCCAGCCTGGTGAACTTGGCTAACCTGGTACAATGTACAGAAATATTTATTAATAGAGAGGCGGCTTTAATTAAGTCGCTTTTTCTTATCTGAAAAGAACCTTCAGTATCGACCAATACCAACAATGAACAAATGTTTCAGTTAAAATGACTCCTGCTGAAGTATGTTATTTGTGGAAGAGCATATAAAAGTAGTCATGCTCAAATTACTCAGGCTACTACTCCACTGGAAGAAATGCACAGCTAACAAAATGACATTGCACAATGTGAGAGTTTGCTATTCCAGTCTAAAATTGTTGCAGGATTTGCACTGACACCCATAACTGAACCAGTGCCATTTTCCTTTGTAGTTCAGAACACATGTGATGTTGCTTGTCTAGAGAACTGGCTTTTCCGAGTCTCGGGAGTGGCCACGTTTCTGGAGCTCCTGATCAGTGAGGGTCTTGAGGTTGGGTTGATCTCTCAACCACCGCCCACACTTCTGCCCCAGTGTAGAGAAGCATCTTGGAATGAGCTCCGCTGCTTGCTGGATATACCTCTTCTCATGTTTCTGAGCCCCCAGTTGCCTGCAGGATATAGTGCTCCGTGGAGGTTGCTGTTCTCCACAAAGTTACATGGGGAAAGCTTCACCCGTATGATTGGCAGTTGCAAAAGTAGAGGCCCCACTGTCTTACTGGTGAAAGACACCAAGGGCCACATATTTGGAGGCTTTGCTTCTCACAGCTGGGAAATTAAACCTCAGTTTCAGGGTGAGTAAGGGGAACAGTTGAGAACAGTTCATTAACTGTGTGTGCTTTTTTTGGTTGTGCTTTTTCATTGTCTTATGCAGATCATTCTTGTCCAGGTGATTCTAGGTGCTTCCTCTTCTCTGTGTTCCCATCCATGCGAGTTTTTACGTCCACAGGCTATAATCAACACTACATGTACCTGAACCAGGGCCAACAGACCATGCCCAATGGGCTGGTGAGACAATTCATCATTGTACATTTTACAAGATACGATAGATAGCCATTAATCAGCCATGCACACTGTGCATTCTTGTGAATAACCTCTTGGGCATTTCATTCTGGACACAGCAGAACAGTAGCGAATGGTCGAAAATATTGTTTATTTACTAATATTAATGCTAGGTAATGATTACATTTTTAATGGTTGTATGCGATTAATTGCAGAAAACCATTATTGTTACCACAATAATGTTATACACCATTATTGTTATACACAAAATTAAATAATTAATTCAAAAGTAGTGCATGGCGCACTTTTATTTTTAAAGCACTGCTATATGAACAAAAGTGCAAGACAATTTGGTTTGCAAACACTTTAAACAAATAAGGTGCTTTTTTAACAGTAGTGTTCCCTTTAACTCAGTTACACGGCTGCAGTTCAAATATTTCTAAATCACAACTTAAACGTTAACGTAACCAAATCAAATATAAAAACAAAACTACTTGCCACTACAGGGCATTCACATTTGATCTAGTTTGTTATAGAAAAACAAGTTACCCTCAGAGTCCAGAGCATGGGGGCGGGGGCAGCACCATTATAGCACCTGACCCCCGTGAAAACCACCCAAGACGCCGAGCTGCATGCTCCGTGCACTCATGAGCCCAAAAAAACCCAACATACTTTCAAAATAAAAGGATTAAAAAGAACCTGCGTTAACGCTTGATGAAACAATTGTTGGCGTCAAGTAAATAATGCTTTAACACAATAATAATGCGTTAACGTGCCCAGCCCTGTATATATATTAGAGTTGTCAAGCAATTAAAAAAATAAACCAATTATTAATGCAAGCTCTCTCATTAATTAATCAAAATTAATCACACGCATACTGGAACGGGGTGAGGGGATGATAGATGTAACAGTGTTTTCCCGGTGTTAACAATAGAATTACACTCCTTCACACTGTAAGTGGCAATACTGTAAGTGACAAAATAAACTCAGCAACAGAGCCCATTTTGTCAGGGAGTTAGTGGGTCACAGGTAGACGTGCTCAGTTTGGGTCTGAGTGCCTGGTCCAGTGTGGTGCTGGTATCCGGGGCTGTGCTGGCTTGGACTGCTGGGTTAGCTCCCAAATGCTCTGCGTTGAGGTGATAGTTTAGACCTGATGTACTCTGACATGGGCTCTGGAACACCTGTTTATAAATGTATATATACAGGTATTTATAATCAATTATCATTTTGTCTCAGGGCATGGGTGGACAGCATGGGTACTTTGGTCTGTGGCTGGACTATGAGTTTGGCCGTGGTCACAGTCGCGCTCGACCACGCTGTACCACATATGGTAGCCCTCAACTCTCGGCAGATGAGGAATTCACATTGGAAACGGTAGAGGTCTGGGGGGTTGGCCTGGAACAAGAACAGGTGAGCTATGCATCTATGTCGTACATTTAGAATTACTTTGATGATTCTTTACTGCTGTGTTTTACTCCATCGTTTTAATAAGTCAACTTATTGTTCCCTTTCTTAGACAACATTTGTCCTTTAACCAATGTAATATAGTATTATTGTTTGTGTTTTCTTTAATTTCTGCACTCCCACTTAGTATTTGATGGTCTAGTGTGAAGTTTTAAGCTACTGTACTACTTTGAATCTTTGAAACTGTTACATCCAAATGATCAGTGTTGTACTGGTAATTTGCATTAAATGCAGGATATTGTAACAGTATATTTTGTTTGGGTGGGGGTGGTTGTTTACAGGATGAGAATAAAAGGAGCATTCTGGATACTGATCCTGAGGTTCAGGCCATTATGGAGATGACTGGGAAAACTCTGCACAGTCAAGGCCTCAGAGAGCCAGAGGAAGATGATGGATGAGAGTCAGGGTGAAAAGTCAAGGGAGTTCATGAATTCTTTCAAAACAGAAAATGGACTACAAACCTGCAGTGTTGCTTTATATTTTAAGAATCAGGAAACACTATATCCTTTTTATTTGTTTTGGTTGTATTGCAGATCTGGCGTCATTTACCCTGTAGTGTTAAGGACAAAATCATGTCTTTGCGGTCATGTCGATTTACAAAGGAGTGGAGCTGGTTTCCTACTGTGTGAACATAATAAATTAATAGATCCTAGTGCTTTTTTCTGGATATGGACATTTGAAAACATTCAAATAGTCAGAGCAATGTTGTCGTTTCTGTGTGAAGAAGTGTACTGGTGATTAATAAAGAAAACCTGTGATGAATTCAGCCTCAGGTGTCTGATTTTTCATGGTCGAGTGACACTGGGATTGTGAATGTAGATTCACATGTGCTGGCATTGTTTGCTTTACAATTTTTTATGAGCTGATTCGATACAGTGTGAATATAATAAATGAAGGAAAATGGGAGGATCTGCTGAAGATGTGAGTCGTTCCTGCTGACGCTGATACTGAGAAACGTTTCTGCATTAAGAGGTGTTCAGATGATTAAAAAAGAAAAACAATGTTGATTTTTTCAGGGTTGAATGATGAATTCTGTCTCGAGTGTGAATGGTTGAGTGGATCGTGAATGAAGATGCACAGGTGTTAGCATTGTTTGCTTTACAATTGTTTACTGTATGATGGAGCTGATTCATATCGAGGAGCTGTCAAATGTCACCACCCACGTCTGAACGTGACATAAGTTTCCATCCACATTTAGGGGCCACTCTGTTTTTTGTGGGCTTGCTCTTTCACAAAGCCCTTTGCTTTTTTCTTCTGCCTCGTCTTTCTTCACTAAGTAGAATGCAAATCATGGGCGAAGGTGACGTTAGATATGTAAATGGCGAGTTTCCATATTGACTCAAAATTTACATTGCGGCACTTCACTTTCTGTGCGTTTTTTGGAACGGAAAGCTCCCGTTTTTCTGCCAGAGGACGGGGAGTAAATTGTGCTTATTTCTGTCTGTGGGTCATTTTATTCTGGACTGAAGCATGAGAGCCTCCGACAGGTGCTTTCATTTTTGCACGGTGGGGGTCTAGCTGCTGTCTGAAGGGTCCGCACCTGAAAGCCCGCTTTGTTTGCGAGAGAAAACGGCGGACTTTTTGAAAAAGTGAGGGGTAACGTGGTGTTTTTGTGTTTGTGGATCATTTTTCCGCAATGAAGCCTGAGAGCCTCGAACAGGTGGTTTCTCTTTGACACAGCGGTGGTCACGCTGCTCTCTTGAGGGGTCCGCACCTGAAAAACCTCTGTTTGCGAGAGAAAACTGCGAAACTGAGGCAAGTGTCGTGCGTCGCAGCGCCTCGGCTTCCTCAAGGACTTTGCATTGATAGCATCTTCACTTCCGTGTCTTTTTATGAAGGCTATTCTTATAAGGTTCGCTTTACTTCCTTGTGTTTAGAGAATAGAGGAACTGACCACTTCGTGACTGAAGCGGGTCTCTCTGACGAGCCCCTTTTCTGCATCGTTTCTCATCTCTAAGATGTGAATGGGTCTCCCCGGACTGGACCGTGCCGGGCTGTGAGTGTGTTTTCTCAGACGCGGGTAAGTTTAAACGGGTTCAGGGTTCGAGTGAAGACTTTAGTAAAACGGGAAGGACGGGCGTGTGTATGTAGGTCAGCCTGGATGAAGTGCAGTAGTGCAGAATAGGACGGTCGGGGGACTTTTTCAGAGGACATTTAAGTAGACTGTGGTGAGATGATGGTGTGTTTTTTTAAGATTTTGCACCGCAGTTTCCCGAGAAGATGTCAGTCTGAGCTGCTGCTCTGTGCAGGTGCAGCTCTGGGCTGTGGTCTCTGTTCTGTGCTGGTTTCTTCTCGCCCACTAAAGTCCTTCAGTCTCTCTCTCTCTCTCTCTCTCTCTCTCTCTCTCTCTCTCTTTCTCTCTCTCTCTCTCTCTCCTTCTCTCCTCACACTGATTAGGATTCTCTTTCTTAACAGGTCAGATAAAACCACATTTACCCTCTCTGTTTGTTGATTTCTTTCTTACTTTCTTTCTCATATCCTTAAACTGATGTGTATTGTCTCTGTTTCTTAACAGGTCAGCTGAAACCACATTCTCTCTCTCTCTGTCTCTCTCTCTCTCCTATCCTCAGTCTGATTAGGATTATCTGTTTCTGGACAGGTCAGCTAAAACTACATTTTCTCTCTCTCTCTCTCTCTCTCTCTCTCTCTCTCTCTCTCTCTCTCTCTCTCTCTCTCTCTCTCTCACTCTGTTTGTTTATTTCTTTGTTTGTTTGTTTCTCATATCCTTACATTAATGAGTAGTATCTCTGTTTCTTAACAGATCAGCTGAAACCACATATTTTCTCTCTCCCTGTCTCTCTCTTCCTCTCGCATTCTTTCATTCATTCATTCTTTCTTTCTCTTTCTAATTTAAAACTGATGACTATTTTCTTTGTTTCTTAAAACCTCTCTCTCTCTCTCTCTCTTGCTCTTGCTCTTTCGTTTTTCTTTATTTATTTCTCTCTCTCATTCCTTCTGTCTTTAAACTCTAGTATTTTCTGTGTTTCTTAACAGGTCAACTAAAAAGACTCATTTTCTCTCTCTATCTCTCTCTGTCTCTCCCTCTGACAGGCAGAGTGCAACGTTTATTACTGCCACAGCATAGACTTCACTGGGTTAATGCTTTACTAAAACTGAAGGACTCTAATCTTCCAACTCTCTGGGTCAGTCCCTCCATGATTCGCTCTTCTTTTTCATTTGCAATGCAAATACAGGCCGCCGTAGGAACAGTGTCACTGTCTGTTTTGTGTGCCATTGGTTAAGCATTAGGAAAAATAGACATGTATCTCTTTTAGAGTGAAAGAAGGTACATTGTTTAATTAAGTCCACACCAAAGTCTGAAACTCAGATGTATGCTGTTGATATTCTTCAGCAGAAAAATGTGGACAGTGCTGCAGGCTACAGTATCTTAATTCACAGGTTTAATCATCACAGTAACAGCATCCTATTAAAGCGTGTTACTGTTAGATTTGTTCCCCTAGTTTGCTTATTATCCTTTGCTAGATGGACGTGGATGTTAATGGCACTCCAAGCAAATGTGTGAATATTTAACCAAAACTTAAAACTGCATGCATAACATTCCTTTAGTGCTATACACTCATGAGCTTTAGACCTGGCAGTGTGTGAGAAACTGAAACACTTCCTCATGCATCAGCTGTTAGCAGGCCGCTAGCAGTTCCACTCATACAGCAAAATTATTTACAGAACGTGAGCATGCAGACGCAGGCCTTATATTTATATGCCATTGCGTCTGTGAGTCTATACATTTGTACAGGGGTGTGTGTGTGTGTGTGTGTTTTTGTCAGTGTGTGACCAGAAGCAGAGATGGCGGGTCGACATGGAGACCTGACGGAGTATAAGAAGAGCCTCATCAAACGAGACTTGGAGATGGGCATCGTAATGACTGTGTACCGGCAGAAGATGGAGAGGCTCACCGTACAGGTCATTATGGAGACCAGACAGGTGGCTTGGACACGCACTGCTGACAAGACTGACGGAGTGTGTGAGTGCATGGTCTAAATGAAATTGCTTCATCACCCAGGACTTAATTTTACCTTGGTCTGGACTGGAGAAGATCATATTCTAGTCAGAGCCTAGTCTGGTACCTACTGGTACCTAGTCATATTTTCACTAATAGTCAAAAGCAGCCACAATTTCACACGCAATTTTACTAGCTCTCACAAACCTGTTGCTCATAAAGCACAACTGCTGCTTGCTTTAGTCCAGAGAAGCTGGAAAAGCTGACATACTTGCTAAACCTGCGCCTTGTAGGCAGATCCAAATATGATATTGGTCTTAAATTAATCTCTGTATTTACAAGCGTCAGTTTCTTTCTTAAAGAAAGTTCTTTCAATTTTAATCACCCCTATAATCATGGTGGCAACAGCAACAACTACACTGGCGATGAGGGCGATATTATTATTATTAGTAATAGAATTATTATCACCGCCAATAATAGTAATAACATGTTTACTATTATTATTATCATTATTATTACTATTAAACTTTTTCTTGACGCAAACATCGCCATCTCATCATACCAGAATGGTAGGTCAGTTGTAAAAACAGAAATACTGTAGGATGTAGGATATCCTGTCTACTAATAGCAGGTTCTTTCTGAGAGAGCTATATTATATGTTTGAGAAGCAGCTCTTAGTTTGGAGTGGATCTTGCTGAAAATGGATGGCGTAATGTCGCTGCACACTGTGTCATTACACCTCTGTCTATCTCAAATATCTCTTCTGACCTTCCGCTTTCCCTCTTTCTCTCACTTTTTCTCCTACTGCACAACTGTCTTTGCTTAACTCTCTTTTTCCCCTTAATTGATCATGTTTGGTTTCTTCTTTAGCCTGCCATCATCCTGTTTTCTGTCCCTAGTGTGCAACTAGAATTTGCACATTCAGTCATACTGAGGTGCCCCTCTTCAAATGTTTTGTTGATTTTTAGTATAGAATACACAGAAAAAGCTACAGTTCCTGAATTTGTTCCCTGTAGAGAAAGTGTTAATTTTCATCAAATCAGCTGAGGCTGTTGCTGTTTCTTATTCAGTCTTTGACAGGTTTGTCATGTTTACATGCAAGTTTGTTTGCATATAATTAATTATTTTAATCCTAAACAAATAATGAATTAAACCAATAATATGAATATTTCTAATGATTCATTAAATATTTGTTTTTTGTTCAGAATGTCATGTTGAGCAGCATTTTGATCCTCATTCATTTCTCGGCTTGTCTGCTGCTTCAGTCAGTGTGCCTGTGTCCGCTGACTTTTTTAATGTCCCTGAAAATAACTGTCCTGTTCTCATTTTATAGTGGACCTTTCTGAGGTCCGGGAGGTCCGGCCCGGAAAAAACTCCAAGGACTTTGAGAGATTTAAAGACAGCAAGGACAAGCATCCAGACAACACATGTTTCACAATCTTCTATGGCAACCAGTTTGTTCTTAACACGCTGAGCCTTGGAGGTAAGTGTTTAATAAGCCAGCTGTACACCATATTGTACGCCAACGTACAATTTGTCATCTTCCTTTGTGTGTGTTTTTTTTTCGTAGTGGTATGCATGTGGGTAGACATTGGTCAAATAATCAGTTTCATTGCTGTCATATTAAAACCTCAGAAATATGGCGTCATTGGAAACCAAGTAATTTAAGACCATCTTTATTGATCCATTCATCATGAAATGTTAACACAAAGTTAAGAGCGCCTGGTCTTTTCAAATGGTGTAAAAATATTAGTTACAAGGATTTTAAGTGACAGATTTCCTTTCCTGCCATGCAAAAAAACATCCTTTCTTAAATCCTCTCTTTGTTTTTATTAAAAAAATACACTGATTATGACAAGATAGCATTGGTGCAAATCTATATAAATGTTTGTTCTGTCTCATAGCTGACTCCGTAGAAGATGCTGACAAATGGCTAACAGGGCTGGATCTACTCAGACAAGAGACACTGCGAGCCTTCACTCCAGACATCATAGAGAGGTACACGCACTCACACATACACTTTCTCCATCTTTCTGCCTCTGTCCTCCAGTTTCATGCAGTTTTATTTTCTCTCCTTTATAGCTGGCTGAGAAAGCAGATGTACTCTGTTGATCAGACAAAGAAAAACAGGTAAAAATCTTTCAGCTCATTTTCCACCATATTTCTATCATTCACATTTTCCTGAAAGAAAAGGTTAATAATAATCAGGAAGAATAGTAAAGCAACGTCATATGTTTGTCTGCTCTGTCTGTAGCATCACTCTGAAGGAGGTCAAGTCTTTGTTGCCTCAGATCAACTTTAAAGTTCCTGGAGGGAGATTTCTGAAGGAAAAATTTGTGGTAGGAACAGCACTGCGCCGTCATTAACATTGAACCTTTGCAATACCTCGTCACCTCCTTTTTGTTGACCAGAAAATATGAAATATCCTGAAAGTGAAGAAAAAATGTGATGCTGTCTTCCTAATTAAAGTCCGCATCTTGTTTGTAGGCTGTTGGAGGGAAGAAAGATGTTCTTGACTTTGAGCAGTTTCACAAATTCTATAATGATTTGATATTTGAAAACCAGAAAACGGTGAGTGTGAGGCTAATTTGTAATAGTATTCTGTTTAAGTTCTGTTATTCTTTTAATGATTTGTGTGTTTATGTGTGTGTGTGTGTTGTTATGTTAGATACTGGATGAGTTTAAAAAGGAGTCCTGTGCCTTCATTATGGGGTAAGACATCATCCCTCATTTAAGTTTATTAATGCACCATATAGCAATTAAAGGGGACGTTATAATCTTATTATGACTGTTGTTTGTTTGTGTTGTTATTTTAGTAACACGGATAAGCCAGATTCTTCAGCAGTTCTCTTATATGACTTCCAAAGATTCCTTCTCTATCAACAAAAAGTAAGTGTCTTTCCGTATATGCCATTCCATTGATCTATGCTTTTTATTTTATGAAATGATATAATATATATATTATTATTAATGTTATTACAGTAAACCCCGATGTTCGCGTGGGTTACGTTCCAAGAGCACCCACGAACAGTGAAAAAACGCAAATTTGTGATGTGGTAATATAGTGTATAGTGTAAACCCTAAATATGCCACCATATATACTCCCAAAACACTTTAATTTAATTTTAAATGCATCTTAATATATTACCCTTAAATAAAATGTAAAGGTAAACCTGTATTCGTACTGTACAGATTACACTGAACTTCTGCAGTGCTAGAATGTAAAACACCGCTGTTACCCTGGTGTAGACTCTACTGTAATTCATGCATGCATGTTTTCTTTGGTATGCGCTGTTGTTTTCTTTGGTATAAGCTGGGTAAATACAGTAATAAATTAATTTCATTTACAGAAATAAAAATACGGCGCTTTAATAAGAACAAAACGAAAAACACGAGAACACTCTGAGAAACATTTGAGACACAACCGCTCCATGCGGGAAACAGCCAGAGATGCGTCACAGGGCAGCAGCCAATCAGCAGCAATGAGAAATAAATTACGTTCTCAGACTGGCTACTTTCAAACCTTCCGCCTCTGAGTACAAACGCGCTTTGCTTGTGTTTCTCTCCACAGTACCAAAACATTTATACAGTTATATTTTATATGGAAATGTAGCTGAATTTACATTAATTAGTAAATAATATTTGTCTTAATCATTTAGCTCTATAATGCATGAAAAAGTATATATTGGCACGAAAAAAGCGGAAAAAAATGCAGAGGATATCTGCAGTTTCCGCGAATGTGCGGGGTTTTTTAGTTCGGTTCTAAGAAAAACATTGTGAATGACTGAAGCTGCGAATGCTGAACGGCGAGTAAGCAGGGGTTTTCTGTATTATCAGCAGTATTCAAATCAGCATTAATTACAATGTCTTACTTGTTTCCCACTTTCTCCTGCAGGAGGTCTGGGCTAACAACATGAATCAAGTGCGAGAGCTGATGACCACCTTCATCGATGACAACATGAGGAAGACCAACGACCCGGAGTTCACAGTTGGCGAGGTACCAGAGCTTAGTAGAATCACTTTTGAGGAAATGACTCCAACATGGTTCCATCGCAGGAAGCTACATCAGTGCTTGCTAACTTCTTTCTTTTTCTTTTATTTCTTTCATCCTACCTTCCATTTAGTTCCTCAACTTTCTCTTCTCTAAAGAAAACTCCATTTGGGATGAGAAGTTCTCAGGTGTGTCCAGCCTGGACATGAACAACCCTCTGTCTCACTACTGGATTAACTCCTCTCACAACACGTCAGTATGGCTTCAATGCATGTTCACACACCACACACTCACTCACTCTCACACTCACTGCCTTCCTTTTATTATTAACTTCCTGTGACAGAGTGTGATGTGCTTTTTCTTCTCACAGATATCTGACTGGTGACCAGCTGCGGAGCGAATCGTCCACAGAGGCCTATGTGCGCTGTCTGAGGCTTGGCTGCCGCTGTATTGAGTGTAAGTGACCTAAATTCTCAATATATCCTGTTTCACAACGTTTACTCTTAGACTTTTGTACTGCAGCTTTTTGTTTTGGCTGTAAGAAAACCTCATTACTTGTTACATCACACCTTTCACTCTTAGTATGTCATGATGAACAGGCCAAAAGAAACTTTTCAAGTTCTATTAATAAATTATGTTTTTATTTTCACCCTGAAAGTTGCTACTTCAAAGATACAAGTGTTTTCACAGAAGTGACACAAGCAGCAACACATTGTTACCACGTGGTACTAGTTGAGGCTGTGAAAACCAGTATGGCAATATGGCACTGCAGTGCCATCCTAAATTTGCTCTGTTTATTGTGTGGCAGTGGACTGCTGGAACGGCCCATCAGATGAGCCCATTATATACCACGGCTGGACAAGGACCACAAAGATTAAATTTAAAGATGTGGTGAAGGCCATCAATGACCATGCCTTTGTAGCATCTGAGTGAGTTTCCAACCACACACCCAACACAGTCAGCATAAACTTTATTACCTCAATGTAATTTTATTTTGAGACATTTTAAATATGAACACATCTTTTTTGGTGCATTTAGACCTCCACAAGATCATGTGCAGATGTTTACTGAGTGTTGCTGGTGTGGCTAGGTACCCCCTGGTGCTGTCCATAGAGGAGCATTGCGATCTGAAGCAGCAGAAGCTGATGGCCCAGGTTTTCAGAGATGTTTTCCAGGACAAGCTGCTCTCTGAGCCTGTGGAACTAGAAGCTGAGCAGCTGCCCTCTCCCAATCAACTCAAGGGCAAGATCATCATCAAGGTGGACACTAGATGCTAAATGCGCTAAATACTTCAGTTTTAGTTGGAATTCTGATGACAGTGATAGTTCAGTAACATTGCTCAGTGGCCATCCTTTGTGTAATGAACACAGTTTCAGTGTAAGTTTCAGTCATTGATTTAAAATGCAAATCAGCTGTTTCATTAACTCAGCTGAACTAGACTCCTGTGTTTAACTTTTTGAATATTTGGATGCAAAGTGAAGAAATATGAAGGTTAATGTTGCCATAAGTCTTTATTTGCCTATTCCAGATGTAATTGGGCAGAATCAAGTATAATTTTCAGTATTTATCTGGTAAATTGCATGCTGAAAGTGGTAGCAAAGTGCACTCAGAGGCTTAGAGCACAAACTAGACTGCTTGTTTGATATCTCATTTGTGCCTGTCTGCTCATTCATCCAAACAGCATAAAAAATTGAATATTGGTGAGAGCTTTGGGCAGAAAAATCTGCGCAAGGGTGAAAAGCAGGGAGACCTTTATATCTGGGACCCCATAGATCAGGTACATTCCTCTTCAGACCACCTCTATGACTTTCATCGCAAAATGGTAGATGTGATTGAGCTTTGTAAGTGTAGCTCTGTAAAAGGGCAATTGTGCTTTGCTGTTTATTTGTTGTATTATTTGTTGCTGATAAGTGTGCATTTGTGATTTGCGTTTAGAGGTGGTATAAGCATTACTGTGTGATCTCAGAAAACAACCTGTACTACGCAGAGGAGAATGAGACGGATGATGATGGGAAGGTAAGAGTGATATTACAGTGATTCCCAATAGCTGGCACTATTTAAGTTTTACCCATTGAAACAGTTACATTAGATTTACATTACATGATAATTACATGTACTTTCATAATTCCATAATGAATTACATTGTTATGTAATGAATTGTGTTTAAAGCTTACCTTCTGTGCCAACGGTTTCAAGGCCACATTACTGCCTGTTTGTTTTGATGTTAAAAAACATGGTCTAAACGTAGACTGATGTTTATAAGACTGTACATTTTATTAGATTTAAATCCTTACAGAAAATCCCTTCTGTTTAGAAACACAAATGTGGTGCAATCGAAAGTTTTGAATCTGCATTTTTGGCAGAATTTCACCATGATATGCCATGGGGAGTAACCTCAGAAAGCCATTGTGTTTTGTGTTACATTTAAGCAAGCTGAAAGCTTTCCTGTATCCTCTTCTGATCAGATGCCAGGTGGTACAGATCTGCACCAGTCTGAGTCCTGGTTCCACGGACGGTTATCTGAAGGCAGGCAGACTGCTGAGAGGCTCTTGCAGGAGTTTTGCGCTGAGTCTGGAGGCAAAGATGGGACCTTTCTGGTGCGAGAGAGCGACACCTTCCTCACTGACTGCACCCTCTCCTTCTGGTATGACCACCCTCTTCTCCTGCTCATGAAAAATCTTTTAGGTTTATGTTAAAAAATACTTTAAACTCCCACATGGCGCCACGGTTTAAGCTTTGGCCTTATCATCAGGAGTTTGATCCCTCCTGATGCCATAGCCTTCTGTGGCCAGGAGTTCAAGTGAGCAAAACTGGCCTGGCTCCCTCTGGATAGTTCCCCTCCCTCCATCAATCACTCAGCATGATGGAGGCGTCTGTTAACTGAATTGCCAGTTATCAGTGCCTCCAAACATGTTGAACTGTCCAGTGATGTTAAGTCCAATGATCTTCACATGTCTCAGAGGAAACATGCACTACCCAACACATTTCGAGCTCAGCTGGGTTGTGAGAAGGGGCGACTTAGCTAGTTGGTGAGAACTAGCTGTAAGTGTGGTAACAATTACCAGTCTTATTCTGACCTAATAACAATACAAACCAACCAGCAACTTGATTTTTTTACATGTACAGTCATTATCTTAATTTCCCCATTATGTTCACTGAATTTCAGATATAAATTAGACATGTGCACTTTTTTGTTTGAGCTTGGTTTGGTGTTATTTGTTAAAGTAACAGGACACATGTTGGTATTATGTTGGACTCGTGTGTACGCATATGTATTTGTGTAGTGAGTCATATCAAAGGAGTCTCGTATAAAGCAGCAGTGAACATGTGTATGTGTGTTGTGTAGGCGCAGTGGAAGAGTTCAGCACTGCCGCATTCGCTCAGTCTCAGAAGGCAGCCACACCGTGTTCTACCTGACGGACAACCTGCACTTTCCCAGTGTGTACGCTCTGATCCAGCACTACAGAGAGAACCCACTCCGCTGCCATGATTTCAACCTGCGCCTCACCGACTTTGTGCCCCGACCCAACCAGCACCTTCAGGAGCGGTGAGTGATCACAGTGGACATGTATAGAAATGTGCTGAAGAAAGTGGATAACAATCTATAAAAAGATATAAATGTAAATAGGTAGAAATTTGTAATTATAAAATGATGTACTCTCTTGTATCTGAGTGTCTAAAAAAAGAGAGAATTTCAGGGATACTTGCAGGCTATCAACCTCAGGGGTTGAGTCTTAAATTATCCATATCATAGAAAAGGAGTCCAAGGCCTCCTCGGAATTATTTCAGTTTTGTATTATTCTTCCTTACAACACAGTAAGTCATTCAAATGTTGGGAAGGTGCAATTTTGCAAGCACTGATCAGGCACTTGCCAAAACCTCAACTGGTTTGACGGTGGCGCTGTAGAGCAGCATTTTACATCCTGAGTCTTTGCTTCTTTGAGCTACCTTATAAAAAGTAAGGATTACTCTATTACTGACAAAATATGGGTGGCATCTTCCAATAAGCTTTGAAGAGATTGTTGAAGAGATTGCATACAGTTTGGCAGCTGAGCCCAAAGACATGGTAAACCACATGCCGAGCAGCCTTGAGATTTTGGTCCTAAATTGGCATGTCATGTGTTAATTTGTATAAAGCTAGGGTTAGTGATACTTACACATTCATTTGGTTCTGTTTTAGACTGATGAAGACAATCCAGCCATGTAACAGGCTTAGCATGTCTTCACTATCTAATTTCCTATAAAGTTTGCTGTTTGTCAGATACAAGAATAAGTCTTATTTTAACTTGTAGAAATGTTTCCTCTCATAAAATTCTGCACCATTCCACTGTAATACAAGACAGTATGATTTGCTTTGGTTTCGCTGTAATTGCAGTTGCAGCAATGTTTTGACTATATTTGCACATGAGTGTACTGTACCAAGGAAGTCTATTCACGTATACTCCCGCAGGCGTTATTTGAATATGCTTTCAAAAGTTTTCGTTGTTTGAGTGGGGCTTTAACAATGGTGGTTTTCTCCTGCGCAGGTGGTTTTACAGTAACTTGAGTCGAGGTGAGGCAGAGGACTACCTGCTGAGAATCCCTAGAGATGGAGCTTTCCTCATCAGACAGAGAGAAGAGCCAGAATCATACGCCATCACCTTCAGGTGCTGCTCTTTTCCTCCTCGTCATCTGTCCATCAAGGGTCTGAAGGGATGGACACGATGAAGGGCTATCCTGCTCATAAAAAACTATGTCAAAATGCACAAAATTGAGCAAAGCATTCACACAGGCTCAAACATTCTTTGCCTAGAAGTATGCAATTGAAAATGATGTTAACTTGTTCAAGTGCAGACTTAACACTGACTGGCAGACACAATAGACTATACTTTAATGACAGTAGCACACAAAGGTGAGATGCTTTGATGACTTTTGTGCTTGGTCTTAAAGGCATGGAGGAGTCAAACATGTCTTGTTGGGTTTTTGTGGTACTATAGAGGTGAGGGCATGGTCAAGCACTGCCGGATCCACAAAGAAGGCTCCATGTACGTGTTGGGTACTTCCAGCGAGTTTGAGAGCCTGGTGGAGTTGGTCAACTATTTCCGGAAGAAACCTCTCTACCGCAAGATTAAACTCCGTTACCCAGTCACGCCAGAACTAGTGGAGCGCTTCTGCACGGTCAGTGCTTGTGTGGAAAAGATCTCAAGTTTCAAAACCTGATTTTCAATACAAGGTCTTTTAAGGACAGGCACAAGATGAAGAGTTAACCCCTTGAACACGATATGAACACAATATTAGCAATGTTATGAATACATCAATCTTGAGAAATATTTTCCTAGTAGTTACATAAATAAATGGAAATATGAATAAATATAAACTAATTAAATGTATATTTGAGAATGAAGAATAGAATTGTAGTTGTATGTGTCCTTAGGCCTCTTCTAAATAACGTTTTCTTCCTCTTTTCTCTACAGGAGTGTAAGTCTGCGGAACTTTATGACAGCAAGCAGTACGTGGAGGCCAACGAAATTGAACCGTCTCTAGTAAGCACATTCATGTAGCACAAATGCACATTCTGGAGGTCATTTGCATTATTAGCAGCAGCTCAAGAGGGAAACAGTGCTGTTTGCTATCTCTGTCTCTCAGATAGGAAATGGATCTTCACTAAAGAGGAAATGAGCCACAGCTAATACAGCAGTGTCATGCCTGAGTGTATTTAGTTCATTTTCTCTATTTCATCTGTGTTGCATCGAAGTGGGTGCCCTCGCCCACTCTCGTTTACCTCGGCGATTGCTTCCTCTGGGATTCAGTGGGTTTGAATGATTTGGACTTTTAAAAACACAAAATGTGTGTGAGTTGACTTAGTGTTGCAGAAACTCACAGCTTGTTTCATCTAAGGCTAGTAATTTCTTGTTTATTCTGCAGACTCAGTGCACTGTGAAAGCCCTTTATGATTACCGGGCCATGCGGCCAGATGAGCTCAACTTCTGCAAGGGTGCTGTGATCCACAACGTTAGTAAAGAGAGCAACGGATGGTGAGTCACTTACTGATATCTTTATTGTGACAGATGCTGTATGTTAGAACAAGTATTCATGTAGTCAGTCACTTAAAAAAACATTGATAAAGCAACAGTAAGGATGAGTAATGATAAATTACAGAGTGATTCTCTCTCAGCAACAGTATTTTATAGGCACACTTTAAAATGCTTTGGCATGGTGAGATTTCTTAAAACCAGAAGTTTTGTGATAATGGAAATATGTAAATGTTAAGCCATCTGCGAGTTGTATTCTCATCTCTCGTCCCTCCCTCCCTCCTTCTCTCCCTCCCTCCCTCCTTCTCTCCCTCCCTCTCTCTCCCTCCCTCTCTCTCCCTACCTCCCTCCCTGAATCTCTCCTTTCCTCCCTCCTGCTCTCTCCCTCCCTCTCCATCCCCCTCCCTCTCTCTCTCTCCTTCTCTCCCTCTCTCCGTCCCTCGCTCTCTCCATCTCCCTCCCTCTCTCTCCTCCCCTCTCCCCCACTCTCTCTCCCTCCCCTTCTCTCCCTCTCTCTCCGTCCCTCCCT
The DNA here is from genome assembly GCA_037974365.1 of Hydrocynus forskahlii. Taxonomy (NCBI): domain Eukaryota; kingdom Metazoa; phylum Chordata; class Actinopteri; order Characiformes; family Alestidae; genus Hydrocynus; species Hydrocynus forskahlii. The sequence continues at coordinate 10,782,154 of JBBPCX010000018.1, read as the reverse complement.
CTCTCCATCTCCCTTCCTCTCTCCTCCCCTCCCCACCCCCACTCTCTCTCCCTCCCCTTCCCTCTCTCTCTCTCTTCCCTCCTCTCTCCCCCCCTTGCTCCCTCTCACTCTCTCTCCCTCTCCCTCTCTCTCTCTCTCTCTGCTGACCCTTACAGGTGGAAGGGGGATTATGGTGGGAAAGTCCAGCTCTACTTCCCAGCTAACTATGTTGAAGAGATTGCAAACAATGTGGCAGCTGAGCCCAAAGACATGGTGAGCCTCAAGCTGAGCAGCCTTGAGATTTTTTTTTTTCCTCAAGTATCTTTATTGGGTTTTCTGGTATTATTTAACAATTTTCATTCACATACACATACATGACAGACGCCTACATAACTTGCACATTCTACCTATCTATGACTCAGCATTACAATATTAGATTAAAGAGTGAATTTAAATAAATAGATTAAAAAGAAGAAAAAATATATATATATATAAAAAATAAAATAAATAAGTAAATAAAATAAATAAGTAAATAAAATAAATAAGTAGATATAAATAAATTTTTATAAAAGGTAAAGGGCAGGTGAGGGGGAGGAGGGGGGTGGGGGGGTTGTTTACATTCCAGATTCTATAATGTTCATATATGGTTCCCAGAGATGGAAAAAATCTTTTTGTTTTCCC
>JBBPCX010000018.1:10727466-10781394 GCA_037974365.1 Hydrocynus forskahlii | reverse complement strand
CGAAGTTTGTATCGTTCAACAAATACACTTGTAATCTCCATCTTTTCGGATAGTGTTCAATTTTACCCAGTTGGACTCCTATAGACACTACTGCATGATCACTAATTACAATGCTGTTATACCAACACTTTTTAACTGGTGACTGTGACTCTGTAGATATTAGGAAATAATCAATTCGTGAATGACTTTTGTATGAACTTGAATAACATGAATATTCCAGATTTTTAGGGTTGTTAACTCTCCAAATGTCGTGTATTCTAAGATCTTGTATATAATTATGAAGTATTTTTCTAGTTTTTGTATGGCTGTTGTCAATTTGGGTGAATCTATCTAAAAATGGGTCTAGGGTACAATTAAAATCTCCTCCTATAATATATAGGCCCTCCAGAGCAGATACTTTAAGGAACAGATTTTCAAAAAATGACGGGCTATCATCATTGGGACCATATATATTAATAAGATTTATTTTTTGTGACATGATATTGACTTGAACAATAATATATCTTCCGTGTGGATCTTTGATAAGTTTTGTTGTTTGGAATGGTATCGATTTGTGTATGAGAATAGCAACCCCTCTAGCCTGGCTATTATGAGAAGCATGGAATACTTTACCAGGCCATTTTTTGGATAGTCTGTGTGTATCTGTTGTGGTCAGGTGTGTTTCTAGTATAAAGATAATCCTAGCTTTTAGTTATTTTATCCTATTTAGCACTTGTTTCAATTTGGTTGGTTTCCTCATCCCTCTAACATTCCAGCTCATAATATTTACAATCAGATCAGTTTCCCGTTCCATACTCATCATCTACAGTTATTGTATAGTATAGTAATGGGGATGGGGGGGGGGGGGTGTTCCAGGGGGAAGAAAGAAAGAAAGAGAAAAAATTAATTAATTTAAAAAAATAAAAAATAAATACATTTTTGATGCAAGTTTACACGTACATTCACGTACATACAACACAGAACCCAACTTAGCCAATCCCTTACTGAACATTGACATTGCCTCTGTAGAATGTCTGTCCCTTCCCTAAACTCAGGGTGGATCCGGGGGTTGCTGATCCACAACACTGGGGAGCAACTAGTCAACGTGAACTCAACAAATACCACTCCAACTACCTCCTTCAACCATGTTATTACATTTACATAGTAATATTTTAACCCTTATCAAATGTTTCATAACTTATTTTAAATCTTAGCTTTCAACATATAAATGAAAAAGTCCAGATTAAATGGACTATGATCCAACTCTGAACATTAAACATTATAGGAACTTGGGCTAAGTGAAAGGTCAAGTACTTCAGCTGCCTTCAGTTTCTTTTAGCCTGTATATTCTGAGTATCACCTGCTATGCTTTCTCATACAGCGCTATGTCTTTCCGCTATATCTGGTGTGTGTTCCTCAAATCACTCACAGGCTCCTCTGTTATTGTTTGTAGTGGGAGAGTTTTATAGAATACCTCGGCTGCCTGTGGTGTTGAAAAGATATGAATCTTCCTATCATACAAGACTCTGAGTCTGCAAGGGTTGTGTAGGAATCCCCGGAAAGCCTTGATGTCGACAAACATCTTTATTACTGGGTTGAATCCCTGTCGGATGCGTAACGTCTCTGCGGAGAGGTCTCAAATGTGATCTTGGCCCCATTGTGCATGATTTCCAGTTTCCTTGCCTCCCGGTATACCAGTTCCTTTTCCTGGAAATTTACAAGGCGGACCAGCACCGCTCTGCTTTGGTTTAGTTTCCCCGAGGCCAATGTGCTGTGAACTCGTTCTAGTGTGAATGATTTTGTGTGTGGTAGTCCCAACCATCTTGGCAGCATGTCTGTAATAAATTTGAAGAGTGTTTGTTCTCCCTCTGCTCTTTCTTGTAAACCGAAAATGCGCAGATTTTTCCTCCTTCCCCTGTTCTCCAGGTCATCAGTTTTGGCCTCGAGGAAGGTGATTCTCTTAATAGCCGACTCCAAAGCTTTCTCGGCTTTCTCCGTAATGCTTTTAGCTCGCTCTGTACCTCTGTGATGTTGAGAATGTTAGCATCTGTGCAACTCGGCGGAGTTGTTTTAGTACTTGTCTTGCGTCCACGGGTAAAAATGTCATACTGTTTTACCTCCGATGATTTTGACATATCTGCTCTGTGTCTTTATTGACAGTTGTTGAAAGTTTGCAAGGGTATTTTTAAAAAAAGGTAACACATGGTTTCGGAGCTTCTCCGCTAAGCTGTCATCTTGGTCACGTGACCCGGACCACCCAGCAGCCATGAGATTTTAGACCTAAATTGGCATGTTATATGTTGTTTGTGTAAAGCCAGGATTATTGATCTTTTAACATTTATTTGGTTCTGTTTTAGACTGATGAAGACAATCCACTGGGTGATTTGTGTAAAGGTGTCGTCGACATTTCCAAGTGCAACGTCGGTAGGTTTCTCTAATACCTGATGCCCATAAGGAAAATGGAAAATGCTAGGAATACCACAATGTTTTAAATAAACGTTTCAAATGATTACATTATTGTTACGCTACAGGGGTCAACGTTAGCAAGGTATCTGATGTAAGCAAGCAGGCTCAGACTTACTGGGGCTATGTATGTCATGGACTGAATTCCTTTTCTCATTATTTTTCCTCAGTGCGTTCAGCCAAGCACGGCAAGACTGTGGTGGTGACGTTGCAGAATAAGGATAGTAAGGAGAACATGATGCCATTCGACTTGGCCACAGAAACCACAGAGGAGCTGTATGAATGGTACCAGGTTGCTTGGGACATCACCCAGAGAGAGGAGAACAGGGAGTTTGAGGTGACAATAATGTTAGAACTTACAAACAGATTACAGGCTGTGGTACTACTGTTAGCAGGTAGTTTAAAATGATTTTTATTTAAAAAGAGGCACATTTATATTACTATATGAGTGGACAAAATATTTTTGGCTATGAATGCTCCTATTGCAGTTTTTTTTTCAGAATTTGTTGCAAATTGTTGGTAAATTGTTGAAGGTACTGAGAGATTGTTGTGTTTTTGCTAACAAGTTGTCCATTTTGCTGCAGCTCCACCTGCAATGGATGCAGATGGGTGATAGCGACATAAATGAGACATTGTGATATAAGTGCTTCCTCTTGTTTAGCCTACAGAAGCAAAGGAATGCTGTTGTTTGTTTATAGTCCTCTTACCCTCATCATTGTACTTAACTCTGAATCCAGACTATTCCCGCGCATTGGACCTGAAAGACGGCGATGCCTCTTCAAATTTGCTTCTCCCATTCTTGCTAGCTCTGGCCATTGTCACGATGAAGCTGAGGGAATATTTGTTTTCAGTTTCCTCTCTCTTCTCGTATTTGCATACAGAGAACATGTAGCCTCAAGAGATGTTCTGTGGGTCTGAATGTACAATGTACATGTAGTCTGCAGCGCAATAAGCAAGTCTTTGAAATGATAGGAAAACGACTGTTATGCCGTAATACCGCGGATAACGCACGTTTATTGAACCGTAGGGGCGGTACCGAATGGTTGGACAAAATACACTGTACCGTCGCATCCCTAGTGGGAAAGCAGCAGGCTGGAAAAGTGCAGATGGTTCTAATGGTCAAACTGGGAACATGATTTATAAAAATAATGGCTTTAAAAATGGACTTTAACTGGTTCAGACACATCATATACAAACAAGGCTATATATTCTCAATAACCATTTAATCATTAATGTAATTTCCTACAGATAACAAAGCAAAAGGAGTTGGAAACAAAGGACGAGGTGGCCAAAGAGATGTCTGACCTGGTGGTGTACTGTCAGCCCCGCAGCAAAGACAAAGATCGTTTTGGTATTGTTTTCAATTTGTCACACATTTTCATGACGCATATGACATATATTTGTCACTGTTCGAGATTCCTAGTCATCTAACCACCACATGAACAAGCTAAATGAAGTATTGTACTGAGATAAATTCGGTGGGGTTTAACTTTGCTCTTCATTTCAGACAATTACAACTATAAAGAGATCCGCTCCTTTGTGGAGAATAAGATTCCTAGCAAGAATAAGTCAAGTGACTTTCTGAGGTATAACCGCAAGGCACTTAGTCGCATCTACCCCAAGGGCCAGCGGGTGGACTCCTCCAACTACGACCCTTACCCGCTCTGGATGTGCGGCTGCCACATGGTGGCTCTCAACTTTCAAACCGCTGGTGGGTGAGATGGCAAAAGCTAGGGCTATCACTGACACTTCTGTTTTCACTTAAAACACTTAAAAAATATATATATTTATGAAAAAAAACATGAATTGGTGTGTCAATCAGACACTATCTCTTATTATAAGACAGAACAGTAGGAAAGATTTCAAACATCCATAATCATCATATAAAAACAAGACACATTTAGCCAATAGTCTGTATATATTGTTGGATTAATATTGTCTATTTATTGTCAGTTAATTCTATTTTATGCAAGTGTATTCTATTTACTTTATAGTTATTGTCTCAGGAGTGATTCAGGGATATATTCACTCTATAGTGCTTAACTGTTTATGTAACGTCTTGGATAAGTCGCGTGGGGTGTGTTCCTGAAAGTTTAATCCGAAACTGCTGTCAGATATTAAGATTGATTGTGCTCGACTTTCTCCTCAGATAAGTTTACTCAGCTGAATAGTGCACTCTTCAGTCTAAATGGAGGAACGGGTTATGTGCTGCAGCCCGAGCTCATGCGCTTAGACAGCTACGATCCTCAGCAAGAGAAGTCCTCCCTCAAATTCACCCTCTCTGTCAGAGTAAGACAGTACTCTTATTCCTTTTCATTTCATCTTAATTGTATTCATTTAAATTTAAAAGCATGTTATATATCTTGAGACACTGTCTCTTCAGAACACCTCTGTCGTAAAACTTCACGTTTAGCAGTACAAATACACATCTACCTCCCATCATTTCTCTTCATTACACAAACAGTGTATATGTTTAGCTTGATTTTAGTTATGCTTAGCTTGCACTGTACTGCATGAGCACTCTTCTCCTATAAATAATTTCTTTTTTTTAAAAAAGGTATTGATATCTTGGTTAGAAGAATTCAGTTAGAAAAACACAAGTTTGGTTCAAGAGTTCTTGCTTCAGTCCAGCCATCACATGGATTTGAATTCCATCAGAAGCATCTGGTTTAATTTGATTAAGGACTGATTAGCTGACTTATTAGATGTTAACTGTAAGTAGTGGGCTTCTCTGAGAAATCACTGTGTTGTTTTGAATGCCAATGTTAATGTTGTTGATCAAATGAATGCTTACTACCCAGACAACATTTGCATGTAATTTAAGACTTTTGCACAGTAGTGTATAATTGACAGTTTAGATTTGGTTTGAATGTATCCTGTAAAAAAAAAGGCATATTTTTAATAATGTGACATGTCTGTATCTTGTAGGTGATCGCAGCCAGGCATCTTCCCAAACCAAGCCGCAGTATCGTCAGCCCTTTTGTGGAGATAGAGCTGTGTGGCCAGACAGATGACTGCTCCAAGTTCAAGACTACAGTCTGTCGTAAGGAATGGGCAAGGGAGGGAATTACTGATTTCCAAAAAGTATTTAACTGAATATTAAAGTATTGATGTTCAAATACCAGAATACATGGAAGTAAATGGTGGTTGTCTTGCTTGCCTGCTGTTCTATAATGCAATGTTTGACGTAACGTTCTCTGCAGATGATAATGGGCTAAACCCTGTCTGGCTTGGGCCACACCGGCAGGATGCAGAGACAATCACGTTCACCGTGTATGAACCACAGCTCAGCTTTCTGCGTTTTGTCGTCTTTGAAGAAGACATGTTCTCTGACCCCAACTTCCTTGCTCAGGCTACCTACCCTGTGAAAGGTGTTCGCTCAGGTAGATTGTTCATTTGATAACTCTAATGGACTTACACACATCCTATATATATACACATACACACACACACACATACTGCAACTACAGGACAGTTTGGGGTGATAGTCTAAACTGTATCTCTTTCTGTCAGGATATCGCTCAGTCCCCCTAAAGAATGGCTACAGTGAGAACCTGGAGCTTGCTTCCCTCCTGGTGTATGTTGACATACAGCAGATAGAGGTAAGAAAAAATCCTTATAAAGCTACTTTACATGTGCACACTGCATGGGTTTCACTAAAATCAATTGAAAGTAGAGAGGTATGATTAACACCATTGACAACATTACCTATAACAAGATGCTGCCACCACCATGCTTTACAGAAAGCACTTTGTTCTTTTGGGATTTGGGCCAAACAGGTCTTCTGGAATTGAAATCAAGAAGGTTAACTTTGTGGCTTGTGTCTTTATATCAGTCTTTACATCAAGTGTATTGTGTGCTTCTATACCCACTGTGTATTGACCTGATAATTATGATATAATTTGTTTGTTTATGTAGTAATAGAAATTATTTTTGCTGATTTAATATTGAAATATGTATATCCATGTTCTACCCAAATTGTTCGTTATCAGAAAGCAGAAGAGGAGTTATACTCCTCCTCCAGCCAGTTGCGAAAGAGACAAGCTGAGCTCAGCAATGAGCTCTTCCTGTACGACACACACTCCGGCCTACAGCGCGCAGCACCCTCCCATCGCCGAGATGACCTCATGCAGGAGTTCAGCTCCAATGAGAAGCAACTCCAGAGGATCAATGAAACATGCAAACAGAAGTGAGTGAATTATACAGTAACCCCCCCAAGCCCACCCATTACTCACTGCTGTTTAGCATACCAAGATGTCAGGAAAGAGCATACACTGGAATATCAATAGATCTTTACTAGTGTTACTAGACTTGCTGAGATTAGCACATATTCAGATGAAAAAATGTTTGTGGCACTACTGGCTAATGAATAAATATGTCTTATCTTCTGTAGCTTTCATATAAATAACATTTATATTTTAGTTTAAGATGTGCGGTTTTGCCCTTCACCATCTTTAGATCATTTTCAGCTTTAGATCTTAGGTTTGTCCCAAGAGCAAGAATATTTTAAATCTGTAACTGAACAATACAATAGGATGAAGCCCATGTCAGCTATCATTTTAGTGTGAGCAGAAACTGAAAGTTTTGTTACCAAGAGTGCATATCTGGATATACTGTGAATGTACTGGATCGGGATGTAATATAAACATGTATTATTTAAAGCAGTTGTAATGTTTAGTTACAATCTGAGTGTTTTACACTGATAATTTTCTTTTGCAGGATTAGAGAGAAGAAAATCAACAACAGCAAGTTCTACTCATGAGGGTGGAGCACCCTTTCTTTTTTCTCTTCCCCTGCCCACTCATCTGCTTATGAGGCTTCCTCTAGTTGGCTCCGCTGCTTTACTGCTGACACTCGTGCACACTGGGCAGGCGAGAGCAGACTAGATGGAGTTGTGACCATTTTGCTTTCAAGCCATCCAGAACGGAGTGCAGGGCTGAGATGGCTGCCCGAACAGGACACTGAACAGTGACTTCAGCAGGCAAAGTCCAAGATGAAGACCCTCGCTTCTATGTGTAGAGCAGGGAGTATGGAGATGTTATTAAAATAAACCATTCGGCTGAACTGTTTTAATCTATCAACTCATTTGTTTGCAGCATAATAAATATTTGTTAATTACTACAACTGATTAATGCTAAATGATTCAAGTCAACATTGAATGTGCCATCATGTGACTAACAGTTCCTGTCAGTTGTTCACACTGGCTTCTTTTGGGACATGAAACTGCAAATGAGTTTGAAAGCAAGGCACGTATACTGTGAATTTTAGTAAAAGAATGCACTTGAATGCAGTTGAAACATATTCACAGACAGTTTATTTTGATTGAAATTATTTCACATCGTAGTTGTCTTATTTTCCTTTTGAAGGTCTTGTATTGTCATTACAACAGCCACAGAGCAGCAGCAGCAGCAGCAACCCAGCTGTAGAAGCAGATAAACACAGACAGGAGGAAATAAGGGCAGTTCTATCTGCAAAAACTCCAGGAATAATGGGAAATGTAGTTCATTTATGTACATGACTGCACCCAGAGCGGGACTGCAGTAGTAGGCATCCCATTCTTCACCACATTAAGACTCAGTCACAATTCAAAATCATAGAAAGCTTGTTTTTTTTTTAAAAATGCAGAAAGAATGCAGAAAGAGAGAAGTTCTAGTATCTCAGAAGTAAAGTAGAAGGGTGTGAGAAGAGACATAAGTGCAAAAAGCACAGTGAGCTACGCAGAACAGCGATATGACAAATGATTGAGCGGCTCTGTAAAACTAGTCCCCCCCTCACACACATTTGCTATAGAAAAAATGTGACTTTCCCCCACTTATTCTATCCCCTCAGCCTCTGGTATTTCCTGCCTTTTTAAAAACTGCAGTATATTAAAATGTTTTGAGCAATGTAAGGGTTAAGAACCCTTCTAGCTATATAGACACCTTCGGCCCTCACCTCCTCCACTGAAATATGGTCCACTATAAAAAAAAAAAAGCAGAGCCATGAGGCCAGATTACACCAACCAGACAGACACGACGCAATGGAAACATTTGGCTGATCTCCCACTGTATGGATAGATGGGAGAATCTAAAATCTTCCTCCCTGTTCTCTCTGGTTAATTTTGCTTGTCAGTTCTTTTTCTGGACATACTAAAGACAACTGCAAGCATCAGTGTTTGTCCAGGTGGTGTACTCTTGCCTTTAGAACCATCCCAAACACCTCTGTGAGGACTCCAGCAGAGCAGATTACCGAAACTGAGCAGAGCTGACTGAGTATTCTACCAACATCCAGTTCACTCACTAACACAGCATCTTGTGTGCTTTCTTAGAATGGTAATGGCAACTAATGATGTGGCTGGATATCACTTCATGAATTACTTGGTCTGTAATTACACACTTGCTCTGCCTCTCCCTCACTTATATAGGCAATAATCTAAGCGTGGTAAGTGGTCATGGCTGATTAATCAGGGGTGGGAGGGAGGGGGTGGTGGTGAGGGGCCCCATCTCCGCTAGTGATCTGACCCTTTTCTTGTTAAAGCCGCCAAAATAAAATTACAAATAGTAAAAACGTTTGCTTTTGCAACATGTACATGCAAAAAAAAAAGAGAAAGGAAAATTATAATGAAAACACAAGCGACAAAATATGGATTAAAGTGATAATCAGTTAAAAACAATTAAAAGATAAAAACCACTGAACACAGACAGTTAGAAGGTAATTACAGTGCACTTGGTCTGGGGAAAAAAAAAAGCTGACCACACACACACACACACACACACACATCCTCAATGAAGGCAACAGCAGTCTCTCAAAAACACGAGAGAAAGACAGAAATACATGACAGACAGAGAGAACGGGGGAAGGAAATTATATACACTTGTATGTACATTATACAGGATGCAAACCACGCAAGGTCCAGATCAGGACCTGAGATGGTAGAACACAATGGAGCTTGGTGCCACTACCACCCATGGCACGGTATTAAACTCTCAGTGGACGGCGCCTATCTCCATGCTCAGTTTCAAGCTACCGTATAGTTCTACCTCTGGACAAAGCCATAAAAGCTCGGCTTATCAAAAGACAACAAGGTTAAACGGTCCACTCAGAGACTGGTCAAGCAGACTGGCATAGAGAACCAGAGCACAGTCTGGCTTGTCTATGGTTGGAAGTGCAGGGAGAGAAGAAACAAGCTGTCTTGTACACCTTCGGAGGGCTTTGTTATCGAAGTGTAACCTCTAAATAAAGCAGGTCATTAAGCCAAAACAGCAAGAACTAACTGGCCCTCTACCTAGAACATTTGCATATTGAAGACGGACGTATACTGGGGACCTTTTGTTTTACGAAGCGATAACATAGTTAAAGATTTCTTACTTCTAATGCTGCTGAATGCCTGACTTGTCAACAAGAAATGGTAAAAAAAAAAAAAAGATCTGGAAATGTGAAGCCCATTTCATTACAGATGTTAAAACCAACAAAAAATATGAAAGCCCCTCTTCTTCAGGGACTTTCAAACAAATAACTACTCATGTGCAGAACCTGTTAACCACTGTAGCGAGTCATGTGTGCTAGAACTGACTGGCCACTACAGAAAACCAAACGTTTCACCTATGCTGATGAACTTACAGTAAAGAAAAGTTAACATTAAGTTGATAACATGTTTACATAGACTGCAGTTAGCGATGCCACTTCTTTAGGGCTAAATGATGCAATCTTCACAGAAAAATATCCTTTAGGCACCATCTCGGTTCATCTGATTGACAAAAGTGATGAAAATATTTCCATGATAATGAAATCGTGAAAAAGGAGAACAGTGGAAAGAAGGATACACAGTGAGAGAGACAGGGGCCCAACGAAAGAAAACAGATGCTTCATAAATATTGAGTAGTCCCAGACTACCTTCTAAACAACCGTTCTCTTAAATATGGGTGCTTGAACAAACTTGCACACTGTACAATGAGAAAGGAAAAAAAAATCTATTTCTAGTAGGCTGTAGACTCAAGCTTCTCAAACATCTGCTTTTACAATGTCAAAAGGGAATTGATTATATATATATATACATATACACACACACACACACTTTATACTGTATAAACACAATTTATGAAAGCAGAGATGTCTGGAAAAATATGCTCATTCAAGTTGATAAAAATTTTTGAGACAGAAAGAGAGAAATGAGTGAAAATGAGTGTGTACAGTAGTGGACACACTCGCTTACACCTTGAGGCAACGGCGACTTTTGATGACAGATAGAAAACAGCAGAATTTAAACTGAGAGGACCAAGCAGAAATGCAACAATAACGATATTTTCCATTTTTTAGTGGAACGACTGGCTTTCCACAAGGAGGCGATATCAAAACTGTACTGGAATGTGGCTCTGACTGCAAACACCCTTGCCAGTCAAGTTGCACTTCTGGGAAAATGGCACCACATTGCAAAAAAAAAAGGAAACAGAGGCAGGGGAAAGAGCTTCTAAACTTTAAGTCTCTTGGGTAAAGAAAAGGGATTGAAATCCAAAGTTTTGTTGTTTTGGTCTGTGTGTACGTGAGGACACAGCGTTAATGCAAGAGGGACCAGTTGCAGGCAACACAACTAATGCTGATACGCCTCTGAGGTGAAGAATATACGGAAGGGCCGACACTCAGAAATAGACAGAGAACTAGGAGAGTCCCCATGATATCAATAGAAACAGGGTCCGTGCCATCTGATGATGTCACTATAAATATTAATTTTGACGCGACTACAAAGAACGTCCTTGTGTTTGAATGATGACGCTGCTGTGAGCTAATGTCACGAAAAGGTCCTTGTGTTTGAGCGGTGTTCCTATAAAGACAGTCCTTATCTGTTAATGTCTGTGATTGTGACGATGTCAAAACTGTGTGTTCAGATGAAGTCAGCAAATCCATATGCTTAAGTGAAGTCAGAGGTTCCTTGAGAATCAATGATGATGAACCCATTTACCAGGCCTCTGTGTAACGAACATCCACTTCCTTCAGATTGGGGAGTTTTGCCTTTTGAGAAACAGGGAAGAAAACATGTATTAATACCAAATGCATAGATCCTTATTTTAACATAAACTACTTTTGTTAAATTACAGCCTGAAAAACTGCCACTGCACTTTTGAAAAACACCAGCATTTTGGGGAAGGAAATAAAAAAAATAAGAAAAATCAATACTTCTCCTACAACTATTTGATCTGGCTAACAGGAATGTGCATATTTAAGCACAACACTGTGTGTGCTTATTAGTGTGTGACACTGAAGGAAACAAAGCTGGCTGAGTTAGTAATATGAGCGATGGAATATAGAGTTTAAGAAATATATGTTTTGACTTCAAAGAGAATGAAAAATACAAGTTACTAAAACACAGCACCACCGCTGCGCAAGCAATGTTGTAAGATGTGTCTCACAAAGGGAGGCAACACAGCCTTGGACAAACATCCCACCCTTTTCAAGGAATTCAAAGACCACCAGGTGATAGTCAACGAGTTCAACAAGCCCCAAGTTAGCAAACAGCCAATATACCCACAACAGGGATGAATCAGTACACACGTGCATCTCTTTTTAGCAAAGTCGCAAACATGTTGTTATGCAGAGATAATTGGATAATACTGTATAAACTTAACGTACATACTGTATAAAGATAGCGCTGGGACACAATTTCTTTTTTCGTGACGCATTAGCCTACAATATGACACAACCCAGTCCTAGACCATGATACATCCAAGTTCTAAAAGTTTGTTTAACTTTGACAAAACCTTGTCCTGGTTAAAAAAAAAAAGTTCAACAATGATACGTGAGAGTGTTTCCCCTTTTCATGAAAAGTACCCGAATGTCATGACTTGATATCAGTCTCCAAACAAAAATTCTGATGTGACAACATTGAACAGTACTTCTGTAAAGTATTTTCAGAAGCATTTTTTAAGAAAGTGAATCAGTATGTTACCTTTAGGTCCTCATAGGTGTCTGCAGTGAGTTTAGTGCTGTTCATATTCAAACTGCACAGGCTCTTCATTGCTGTGAAAGGAAAAATAAGTGGCATGGTATGCACGATCAAACTGGTATCTCTCCTGTTATCTAAAACCTAACGATATATATTTTTATGAACAAGAGGCAAAAGTTGAAGAAACTAACTACATTACATCCTAAAATGAATCTTGTTTTCACAGTTCAGAATATACCGAGCTACACAGCTTAGGAGGATTGTAAGTGCATCACAACAGTAACATGAACTATGTTTGTATAAGTTAATGCCACAAAATCTTGTACAAAAAGGTCAACGCCTAAGGAGGGCTCATGTCTGTGAATGTGTGTGCTGAGATCATGAGTGTGTGCTTACAGCTGAGGGAAAGGAGGCCTGCATCAGTAACTGGAGTCTCACATAAGTTGAGGACCTGGAGGCAAGCAAGGTGTTCTGAGAGCAGTCGCAGACCAGCATCCCCAAACTGAGAGAGAGAACTCATTCATTAGTGCATTGTAATCAACAGACAAAGTAATCTATAAATAAAGGCTCTGCAGCCATATTGTTTACTTGGATACAGCATATAATCTAACCAGCATAGCAACAGATTCTTACAATTTTATCACTGAGAGAGATTAACTGACATGATTGAGCAGACTTTGTGGGCTGCTGTGTGCTACGTGTACCGTGGAATGTGTGAGTGAGACTCGGCATATTCAGCTGACCTGGGTGGACCAAAGGTTGAGCTGTTTGAGAGAGGGCAGCTTTATGAGCTGCTCGGCGCAGGCACTGGTGACGTTGGTGAAGGCCAGACTCAAGTTCTCCAGGTTTCCAAAGGAGCCGGAGCTCAAAAGACGAGCAAGGTCAGCGTCCTGTATGCAGAAAACAGAATAGACATCAGGGACAAATTTTAAGTTCAGAGACAAGTGAGACTGGTTAAATTATAACATTAGAGATGACTGAAATATCCGACTCTAAAAGGATCAGGTAAAACATACATATCGCAGGAACATCAATGACATTTTTAATGTCATGTGAAATGCAACATGTTGCATTAAATGGAAAAAAGTCAGAAGTATAAACGAGGAATGTAATAAATACATTTAAAACTACAAACTAACCGTGGACTTAGATGGCAGCGTGAGTCGAGTTGGGCCTCCTTTTCTTTGCTGTAAGAGAAGAGAGGAGGGAGAGGGAGAAGGGACATTAGCTTGGTTGTTGTGAAGTTCTGGGTTCTACCAGCAGGTGGCGTGTGTAAACCCTCTGACTGTGAATGTGGGACACACATTGAAATGGGTCACTGAAGGGTCTGACTTTGTAGAAATGAGAGCGCTACTCTAAACCAACAGTGACGATATGACGCATTACTGATTCTAAGCTATGACCAGGTATGGTGTGAGGTCACTAATGTCTGTTCCAATAAAATTGGATTTGAGCACATATGTGCGTGGTATATCGTCACTGAAGGGTCTGACTTCGTAGAAATGAGAGCGCTACTCTAAACCAGCAATGATGATCTGATGCATTGCTTATACTAAACTATGATCAGGTATGGTGTGAGGTCATTGATGTCTGTCCTATTAAAAATCTGATTTGAGCACATATGTAAGTGGTATATTCCTGTGTGAGTTTACTTACCAGCTCTTTAAGTTCTCTCTGCCTATCACACAGCTGTTCATACATGCGCAAGCCAACCTGGGTGCTTTCCAGAGTAGAGATGATCTGCAGCTGAGTGTCCTTATTCTCTATAATGTTATACTCCAGCATCAGGCACAAAATCTGTTTCAACACACAGTATTCACACGTCAATGTCCTATATACTTTAACCCAGCTAGGGATTTTTTTCTGCATGCAACCACAAACACACACACATACACACACACAAAACGCGCACACACACCTCCACCATAGTCTGGTTCCCCCGCAGTGCCAGCAGCATGCAGGGTCCTAATTTGTTTTCTGCCAGAGACAGGAGGAATTTCTTCGTCTTGTAGCAAGAACCCATGAGGATGTGAACCTGCAATGACATCGAGGCATCAGCCACTATACCAGATAAAATATACAGACAGTAGATAAGGGCAGTGCTATCAATCTATCTCTCTCATGGAGTACACATACACACCATGCTAGCAAACAGCTCTCCATCATCGTCACAGGCAACGCCCCCTGGACTGTAAAGCTGAAACCAGCCATCTTTTCCAGAACGCACACTGAGCAAACAGGAGTGTACCTGTGAAACACAAGCACCTTAGCGTCAGTGACTTCAGTTTCTCAAGATCATTACATAACAAACATTCATCACACTCTTCATCAATAGTTAACAATAATAATACAAAGTTTCAAGTCCTGTGTAGATCAGCCATAGCTTTACAGCTGTGAGCCACTGAGATATAGACTCCTCAAGATGGCATGCTGTGTATATGGGACCGTTCTGTAATTCTGTAGTTTGCTCAGCACATTCCACAAATGCCCAACTGGATTCAGATCTGGGAAATCTGGAGACCAAGTCAACACTTTATGTTCCTCCAACCATTCCTGAACATTTTTGCACTGTGGCAAGTGCACTGTCCTGCTGAAAGGGGCTGCTGCCAACAGGGAATACTGTTGCCATGAAGAGGTGTAACTGGTCTGCACCTATCTGTGGTTAGGTGGTATGCGTCAAGGTAAAATCCAAATGAATGTAAGGAACAAAAGTTTCCAAGCAAGTCACCGCCTTCAGCACTGTGCCGCCTGTGCCGACTTGTCTTCTTTGCATAGCGCACACGCATCCGGCCATCCACATGATGTAAAAGAAAACCTGTTTCATCAGATCAGGCCACTTTCTTTCATTGCTCCAGGGCCCTATTCTGATGCTCATGTTCCCATTTGTGGTGCTTTTGGCGACAAACAGGGGTCAACACAGGCCTGCAGCTACATAGCAGCCTACACAGCAAGCGGAGATGCCAGGTGTGTTCCGACACCTTTCCATCATAGTGAGCATTAACTTTACAGCAATTTATGGTACAGCAGCTCTAGTGTGGGATCAGACCAGATGGGCTAGTCTTCGTTCCCCATGCACACCAATGAACCATCACAGGCCCACCACTTGTTTTTCCTTGGACCACTTTTGGTTGATACTAACTGCTGCATAACAGTGAAACCCTACATATTATTCACCTCATCTGTAAGTGGTTTTAATGTTGTGGTTGATTGGTGTATTATTGTAGTAGGACAGTAAACTCACCTCCTGTCTGGGGTCCTCAGCAAACCTCTGAATAACATATTTCAGCTCTCTGCAAAGATACACTACCCTTAGACTGGACAAAAGACAGCACAGACTGACAGACTCACACTATTTTAACACTTCAAACTCTGCAGGGTACTTCTACATTAGCAAGTGTTTGACCACACATTTCTTTGGTTATTGTTTATTTGACCGAGCATTTACTGTAAGACTGACAGCTATCATTACTCTCTCAAATTTAACCAAGCCACAATGTTCTGTTCCCTTAGTACAGACAAGAAGTTCTTAAAAATGCATGGAGACATAACTGAGTTCACTTACTTTGTAAATTTGGCATGTGCAAGGGCTCTAAAAGGGAGAGAGCAACAAAGAACAACATCAGACAGCAACAGTTAGCGCTTGAACCCTTCCAAGTGTGACGTGTGTGTGTTTCTATGTTTGTGCCATGTGCTCTGGGATGCATCTGTTGTTGCCTTTTCATAATGACGACTAGAAGCTTGGTTTAGTGTGTGAGCGCAGGTGAGTTCCCCACATGTGGCAACAGCAGGGCGCTACAGGAGTCTCATAATGAGTCCCACACCAGCGAGACCAATTACAATATATGCTCCCAGGACCCAGTGGCACTTTGGGCCCAACACCCACCATCCCCCTACAGAGCAAAGCTACCGCTTACTCACGTCAGCATCCTCCCTGACCTCCAACCCCCCAGAGAGCCCCCACATATATATACACACCCCCTTTTGCAAGCTCAGAGGGACAGGACATGGAAGGACAAGATAGATCAGGGGGAAAATAAAAGACAACATTAACTTAGCAGATGAAAGATTGACTCTTATGCAGTCGGTGGACAATAAGCCCCAGTAGGAAGTGCCCTGGGAACAGAAGGGAGGGCTGAGGAGGAGAAAGGAGAGTGTAGCACTTACTCTTTGGGGAATGGGATGGGCTGCAGCAGGCTAGCCAGTGCTGGTCTCCAGTCGTCATAGTCCGAGCTGCAGAAAAGAAAGCCAGAGGAAAGAGATTAGAGCATTACACACAGGAAGAATGACAAAGGGGGAAATGAGCATCTTATGTAAGGGGTGCAGGACACACTGAGAGTAAAAAAGATGAAACCTGATCACCAGCAGTAAGACACAAACCTAACCAGGTCGCAGGATCAGATGTTAAACAGAGCTTCAGTTTAATGAACTTAAGAAACAGTTCTTATTATTACCTATATGCAAGCAAATCACTTGCCTGCTTTCATGTAGAAAATTTACCCCCAACAGGCTGACCACATATTTGCTTCCTCATCATTTACTAAATGCTCAGACAGCTTTAGACATTAGTAAACAGTTTTTCACAGATCAACATTAACATACAGATACACATTCATACACACTGATGTAAATTAACATGGATTGGTCTAAATTACGTCATGGATAAACACAGCAGAACAGCCACGAGGCCCCTGCGAAAGGGTTGACACTCACAGCATCTTGAGGATGAGGGCGAAACAGGCCAGGACTCTGTCAGCCTGGGCAGGGAGCTGAATAGACAAGGCATTGAGCGCTGGGCTCACCAACAGGCAGTCAATCAGGTTGGGCTCGCTGTCACCCCCGGCGGGGGTCTTGCGAAGCACGTTGGCAGTGTTGTTATTGCGCTCCAGCTCCACCATGATCTCGCTTGAGTTGACGATGGAGGGTGGAGGTGAAAGGGGAAGGGGTGGAGGGGGTGACAAAGTGGTTGAAGGTGGAGGGGTTGGGGGCTCTGGCCGGAGCAGCCGCAGGGGCATGGGGGGTTTCCTGTCATTCTGCTGCTGACAACCATTCCTGATCTCCTTCAGACTGGGAGAGTTATCCCGACTGATAGAGTGAGACAGTGAGAAGAGGGAGAGCAAGAGAGGGAGAGAGAGAGAGAGAGAGAGAGAGAGAGAGAGAGAGAGAGAGTCAGAGCGAGTGATGATAACACGACTCAGACGGCTTAACATTTGCATATTTCCATTATACAAAAACTTCTGGTTAAAGAAGTCCCACCATGCCATAGAATTTGAAAGCTTGTATATAAAACGCTGTTGCTGACACAAATGGAACACTTAAGCAAATATTAAGAGCCATGCATCAGGCCCTTGTAAACACATGCAAATGTGTAATTTAAACAAAAGACATGAAATACACGGTGAAAGTGGAAACTATTCAAATTGCCAAATGACAGCATTAAGAAAACGAGATGGAAAAAACAAAAGGGGGGAGGGTAGAGACATAGAGACATCTCAGTCTCTAGGGTAAGAGAGGTGACGAATGTATAATGGAAAATCAGACCACAAGAATTCCTCCCAGGTATGCCTACCAGGATCCCCTGACTTAAGGAGATGATGTAAATGTTACAAGGAAGATATCTTGACCTCCGAGAGAGAGATCCCTCCACCATGACGACACTAAGCACACCAAACTCAATATCAACACTAAGACAAGGTCTGTGGTATGAAAGTTGCTGGTGGTTTGTGGAGAGTAAAGGAAACTGGAGACATTTCAGTGGGGCATTCAGGGCCCTGGGGCTTGAGCCATTAAAATTCTGGAGACTCACCTGTTAATAAACTCCTCATAGCAGGAGTAGATGGCAGCTAGGCACACTGCTACTAGGTTGGGGAGGACTCGAGGATGAGGACACTGTCCAGTTGGGCCATGCATGCTGAAACACACACACACACACCCCAAAACGGTACACATAAGTATCTGTAAAAGTAACTTGCTACCCGGTACTACATATATGACATGCCCAACGTATTATTCTGATAGAATGAACCAGACCTGCATTTGTCTGTGTGTGTGTGAGTGTGTGTGTGTGCGTGTGTGTAAGACAGCATCAGGATGGATGTGCAAGACAGCACTCACCTGTGAATGAACTTTTTGACCACTTCCATGCCAGCATTGAGTTCATTCAGAGCCAAAATATACTCCTGAGTAAAGAGACGCAGTCGGGGACACTTCCCAAAGTCCTGGAGAGAACGAGAGAGAGCAGTTGGCTCAGTTAATAAACCAAAGAGCTGCAACACTTGGACATAAAAACAGTGTATTGACAGAAACACTCACCATGTTGTGTTTGAGAATCCTCTGGACCACTGGTGTGAAAACTTCGATGACCACCATGGACCGGGGACGTTCTCGACAATGCTGGGGAAGGGAACGAAAACTTACGCATGCTGTATGCCACCTAAGCACGACTGCATCACAACTGCTGATCAACTTTATTTCTGTTCTGGTACTGTTCTTCTGCTGTTCACAATGCTACCCATCCATATGTGATAAATACTAAACTGATGCTGCCAAATAACTTCACAAGGGCCTACTATGTCCACAATCACATTGCTGTGAAATTTTGTGTTGCCTGAATGACTGGCAGAGATTGAGTATATATTTGTCAGGCAAATGTACTGTTTTGCCTGGGTCGTTGAGGTGGTGGGCCCAGGTGCATGTTACCTTGCAGAAGAATTCACACAGGTCAGGGGGAGGGTGGTTATTCTCCAGAAGAGGAGCGATGGCCTGCAGGCAGACCGCAACACCATTAATCATCCCACACACACACACACATAGCACATTTGCCTTTAAATATCCATAATATTACTGACTAATATGACTAATATTTCCTGAAAATGTATCTATTATAATACAGTGCAAACATCCCTTGTATGCTATTACAATTTTAACCCACTTTTTTTTTGTAAAAGTTTAGTTCACACAGGTTGACGCAGCAGCTTTAGTTACAGGATTACCACATCCTCACTAATTTGGCAGTTTATCTTGCGCAGCAAGGCACTAATTTATCATAGCAAACCCACTCACCACAATGATGCTCTCATGGTCCTGGGCGCTGAGGTTAGTGTTCTGAGAAGGAAGTGACACAAACACATTACTAAGAATCCCTCTTAAAGCTTCAGAGCAATGATGCAGATGACAAGCCAAGCTTTCAGTCAGGATCCTTGCATTCCATGCGGTATTACATGTATCCAAGACCACTTATTGGTACTGCAGTGGTTGGGAGCCAACCACAAAAGTGAATAAAAAATTGATATAAGACAACACAGTCTGTCTTATGTATCTTGACTTTGTGAAGACTTTTAGATTTGCCAGTGCAACAAAGCTTTTGCGGATACAATGATGTAAGGAATTTAAAAAAGCTAATTTAATAAACAAAACATGCTTTTAGTAAAATTTAACAAGGTTCAAAGTTAAGCGTTAGATCCAGTTTTGCACAAACCCTGTTAAAGGAGACATTTCACTTGTTTCTGCAATGTAACAGTTCCCTGTACAACAAATAACACCTTAAACCAGTTCTTGTACAGCATGTTTTACCAAATCATTTATTCATCTGTGAAGCAAAGGTCATTTTCTAGGCGTTGACTTTGTATGGTAATGAACACTGCCCTCATTGACGGTCTCAGCAGAGTTACGTTAGGGAGTGTGGATACTGAACTCTGATGAAGAGCACAACAATGGCTTCAGTCGAGGACATTAAAATCAGATCGTAAATGCTATCCTTTTAGGCCTTGTTTCAGTGTTTGTTTTTTTGTTTTTTTTTAACATGCTCTGGCCAAGTTTGACTCACTATTCGGAAGTGCGTCACACCTAAGTTACATAACGGGCCACTTACAGCACAAGGGGAGGACGGGACAGCATGGAGTAGATTTTCATTTGGGGGACACTTGCCACGGGCTAGCCTACGAGAGCTAGTAGTAATTTGGTATTACAGAATGTTTTAAGAAGTCTGAACATAATTTACTTACATTGTGTGGATAACTCATTTGTCTAGCTCTAAGTTAAGGTTCAGAAATGTGGTGTTTATTCCTTTTTTGTTGTTGCTAGATGTGCAGCCTTTAGCAAGCAAAAAGAGAAAAATAATGAAGCTGTAATCGCAGTCATGTGTAAAAACCCGGTTTCAGCAAATCAAATGTTGGGGTTTAGAAATATTAACCACTTAATCTATTTTATTGCTTCAAATACATCATATTTTGTTTTCAAAAAAGAAAACGTCAGGTCGCAATAATTTATGGAGAAGCTCTGCTACTGAACTCAACACTTGTGTTCACTTTGTCCTTTGCCACACTGTGCGATATGGCAACGAAACAGCATTTATATGGGATCAGGGACTCCCCCGAGACCAAGGCCAAGTCAACAAGGGCTTGTTAAAAAGCTAACAAAATAGTTAAAATGTCTATTTATGCTTAAAGCCAGTTCATGATTTTATGACCTGTGCCACACAAATGACCAGAGATACCATTCCACTACAGACCTAATGGAATTTTCAATGTTATGTTAGCACCAAGCTAAAAGTCATTTTATGGCCACTCCAGCTAAAACAGACATTTGAAGCTTGTAATAACACTGAGATAACAATTTCTGTACTTTGAATAAAGATTTAGCCTTAAAGACTGCCTCTGCTTATTACTGGAGTCTACTGGCCATATGTCCAGGTCAGTTGGTGACTTTACTTTAGTGGACGGAATATGGTCCTACAAAGCACTGTCAATTCAAACACAAAGTTAACATTCATACTGGTGTTAGTGAAATGCAATGTTTCATCACTGTATTACACTGCCCGGTCAATCAGATATGTCTGTAAACGAAACTGTAGTTGTGATGGTAAAAGGATAAAGGCTGGATGAGTGGGAGTGGTTATTTCAGTGAGGCCTAGAAGAACTGCAGTCGAAGGGAAATACATCAAAACAGCAGAGACTCTGTGTATAGATGCACTAAACCACAACCACAGCATTCTGCATCTGCTGAGTTTAGACTTAGATCTAGTCTGATCTGTTGCAGATCACAATTCTTGGCATGTGCTAGAGCACAGTGAACATTCTCCATTATAAAATGAAGACCGCTGAAGCTCTTGGGGAACGCCGTCTCTACAGATACCACACAGCTCACACAATACATGCAGATGCTCAAACAGGATGAATAAATGAGTGAGTGTGTTTGTGTGTGGTGGGGTACCTCTGCGAGCAGGGTAGAGATGATGTGCAGTGGGGCTTGGTGGATGGACT
This sequence comes from Hydrocynus forskahlii, assembly GCA_037974365.1. NCBI lineage: Eukaryota > Metazoa > Chordata > Actinopteri > Characiformes > Alestidae > Hydrocynus > Hydrocynus forskahlii. Next base: position 10,759,779 of record JBBPCX010000018.1, on the reverse strand, counting down.
CGTCCTGCAGCGGGGAGGTGAGGGCCATGTCCACCAGAGCTCGGATCTCCTTCAGCACCACCTCCCAGCGACTTGGGTTATTCAACACCTTTCGGTACTTGTAGATCTTTTTCTGTTGAGGTTAAAACGTTAAAAGGCCACGTAAATTGCACAAAATGAGTCATGACCATAATAAGCAATGTGTTCAAAAAATCAAAGTGCAAAAACATGTACATCAATGTTAAATAAAAACTTAAAACCAGTAACTTTACCTTCCACTGTAGAGAGTGAAACCACTGGTCCCGCAGATAGCTGTTGGCAGCCTGAGAACATGCATGCACAGTTACAAACGCACTGAGAACGGGTCAAAGAACAAAAATATGTATTTTGGGGTTGTATGTGTGTGGTGGAATTATTTGGTCATCTAAGAAGTATGTCATAGTTAAGCAGGGTGAATATTAACATGATTCATTTAGATTTAAAGATGTTTTCAAAAATATACATCAGAAAGCAGAGTTACATCAACCAAACAAAAACTGAATGACTTGACTTCTCAAAGGCTTCACAGGTAGACAATGTCTTGTTTTTTTTTTGAGAGGTGCAATCAGGCAGGCTGAAGGAGCATAATTGATTTTTATCACAGAAATCTGCAGGGGTACAGCTAGGGCTACACAATATGGACAAAATATTAGGATTTTGATTATACTGGTACCTATTGCAAATGCAATTCCTTTCAGTATATTAACAGGCTCATCTCACTTTTCTGAATTAATCAAGCTTGTATGTAAATATGTATGTAAATATTGTTTAAAAATTTACATTCACTCCCCTTCCATACAGTCCATAAACAGAAACAAAGCTGCAAAACAGACCCTTTTTGAACTGTAGTTTTTGTGATGTCACACATTTTCATGTCTTCTTATTAAACCTACAGCAGTTTAGCCCTGCCCACTCATGCTGAAGTTCTAAACAATGTTTCAGGCCTGTATTGCCTTTTGAATAAGCTGCAATACAGGGGAGTAGAGTTTAGATCGGGCCCAAAAAATGAAACCCAACCCTACCCGAGTCCGTGCACCTTGTGTCCGAGCCCAGCCCGGCCCAACACATTAACTGTAATTATCGGCCCGAGCCCGATTAAACCCGACAGTTTTTTAATACGTGGGCCGTTATAACACACGTTTTCAGCTGTGGGTGCGTTCGTAAACTGACACTCCGAGCGCTTGATCACGGCCCGGACAGTGACAGGAAATATCTAAACTCTATGGGGAGTCAATCAGAAAGATATAATTTACATATATCTTAAGTCTGTACATAAGTCTTAAAGGTACAGTAACAGAAACAAACACTATTTCTAATGGGTAAACAAAGGTAGGAAAATGGTCATGTAAGAATGAACTTTGATGAATAATTACATTAACTATTGGTAAAACATTTTGGATAGAAAACAATTAAATACAAAACAATACCGTGATTCATCAAAACACCCAGCAACACTCACCTCGAGCTGTGATTGGTCAACAGTGTCAAAAACACTGTGATTGGTTAGAGGCTTGTTTGCGTATTGCAGCCTTCCATGATAGCAGCATTGCAGAGACTAATACTGCAACAACGGTTAACAGATGATATATTGTGCAGCCCTAGCTACGACTAACAATTAGAATCATGATTTTAAAAATCCTGTAGTGTGCACCATAGTGATCCAACATTTACAGTGACCCAAAGGCTCCTTTAATTTTAGAGCTACTGTTTTTGAATATTCTGTTAGAGCTACTGTTTTTGAAAGATGTAACTTTAAACAGCAAAGGAAAATTCATCGAAAATAATTGTAATCATTTTTCTTTTCACAGCTGGTGCATGCAGTACCTGCAGAAGGACGGTCCCTCCAGGGACGCTGAGCTGGACACAGTATTTGGGTGCGTTATCCCAAGACAGCAGCTGCAGGTCCTCTATAGAACTATAAGACAGAGCAGTCTCCATATATCCTGTAGGCTACAGAGACACAAAGAGGAAACCATTTTTAAAATATGCAGTAGCCTTGATTTTACAAAAGGATTAATACATCACCATGTACTATGCGAACTTAATAAAACAACGACGACTATATAATACAGCAGTATCTATATTCTAGACTAGATACAATCTTTAGAAACAAACTGACATTTAAATACTCTTTGATAGAAAGCTATTACTCATCCTGACCACTACTAACTTCTGTGGGGTTTTTCAGGTTCACCTTAACTGCACAGCGATCTCGTAAAAGGTAAAAGTGTAAAAGGTTTGCATTCTTGTTATATATCACACAGGCTCCTGCATCTCATTTTTCAGCTTCACTAAGTCTTGACTGTAGTGCTTGCGGTCACATGGCTTCAAATGTCAACAGGCTGTTCCCTGTCTCCATCTCTACAATAGAACACTGGAGCTGTTCCTTTATTAGCCACCCTCCCACCTCTACAGCTCTGCTACAGGCTCTTCCCTTATTAGAACCAGCCTCCCTCTGATACTGAACAAACAAGGCTATTACTTGATTTGTGCTGCCCTCCCTCTAGACTCAAACCAAACCGCAGTTCCTGTATTTGTGTCAGCCACCCAGTTCAACATAGCAAACAAGCTATTCATCTCTTTGACTCATTCTCTGTCTGTCTCTCTCGTGCGCTTTCTGTCTCCAAAAAAAAAAAAACAACCCAAAAGAAAAAAAAAAGCTCCTCTCTCCATCTTTTCCCCTATATAACAGAATCAAACGCCCTAGTCTTTTATTTACAACTCCTCTCCGAGATGACTGAGCAACCGGCCATTCCCCAGACTACCCCTCTCCCTCTGCTGCTGGGATGAAACGTGCACCATGCTGCATGTGAGGAGCGAATGATGACCACACTAGAAAAATAGCCGTATAGCGGAAGCAAATGCATCCTTGAAGAGGATGGGGGGGTGGGGGGGTAATTACACGACCAGGGTAGCCAGCATTAAGAGAGGCTTGAATCTCTCGCATAGGTCGTCATAGCGACAATATCCTGAACAGCAGCTTGCTGTGGTAACTCTGGTTTAGCTCTCGCTTCTAACTGTCATGGAGTCATTCTGCGGCCACCTCCTTCTCTCCCTGTGCTTTCCTCCTGCCCCCAGCTCCCTTTTCCTCCCAGCCTCTGGTTCATCACATTCAGCCTCTTTTTCATGCTGCAATTCTTCCTTAAAGAGGAGCTGAACAGCTCTCATCGCCACATTGCAATGTTGCCATGGAAACAAAGACATGAAATAGAGACATAAGGTTTTTTTTTTTTTTTGTAACCAGGGAGATCCAGATGGGAAAGATGTGGGGAAAACATCAGTACATTCAGGAGCAGCCTCTGAAAATGGCTGATTTTTTAAATTTTTAAATTTTTTTATTTTTCCCAACAATTCATATTACTGTCTGATGGTTTTTTTTGTGTGTGAAAAATCAGGAACAGGTGACTAAATGTATATAACTGTCATAGAAAAATGATCACGCCAAGTCTACGAAATTCAAAGCAGAGATGGAGACTTGATCAAACATCAGATATACACGCTCAGACACTGAAACTTATCATAGTTCTCCAACATTGTTATCAAAACATTATTTGACACACACACACACACACACACACACACACACACTCAAATGTCCATGCAAATGCAAAGTTAATGCAAATAAGCCAGCATAGGCTGGACTGCTATGTGAGATGGGTTTTAGAACACATACGGCCTCAGTGCTGCAGGGCCAGCAGCATAAAAAAAGCATTAAGCTTGGCTTCTTCCTCTTGAGCCTCATTCACACCTAAAGTAAACTGCAAAGCCCAACAGAGGCAAAGTGCAAGCAGTAACGAGGAGAAATCTAAATCAACATGGTCATGGTGAGAGTGAACAGGTTCAATAAAACCTGATGCTGTCTGGCAAAGCTCAGAGAGCAATAAAACATCTTTGCAGACATAAAGCAAAGGAGAAACACAGCACAGATGAGCCATTATGCTAGACACGGTACAGTTGCCATCATCACCAGTTTCAGTTTTGTACAAATAAGATTACCGGTAAGTCTTTGCTGATTTTTGAGGCTGTACGATGCTCAAAAACTAAAAAACAAAAAACAAACAAAAAAAACATTTGATTTTGCTACTGTCATGATTGTAAACAAATGGCAAAGAACACTAATTTCATAGTGAGTAATGTTCCAAAACTCCTAATGTTACATTTTAAAGTAATAATTTTTCATTAACGTCGATTTTGTTTAATAGAAATACAGACATACAGTAAATGTAGAAGCTGTGTGCTACTCTTCAACCAAGAGGTGTTATGACTGTGTTATTACTGGCTGTGCAGGTGAAGACATTTAATACTACAGGAAGTACAAGAATCCACCCTTAACTGAAACACCTTTCTGTCTCTCTTCCTGTAATGTAGACTTTGCTTTTTTCTACTTTTTGACACTTTATTTTTATTTCCCTGATGCTGTTTATTTGCAATGTAACAGCTACCTTGTGTTTAGGAATAACCGACCTTTATTCACGATTACTTGTTTGTGTGCAGGTCTGTCACTCTTGTCTTTAAGATGCTGTAGGCTATTATGTTAATCAGTCATCAGTGGTGCTAGCCCAGAACCAGATCAGAGGTGAGATCTGACTAAGTGTAAGAGGTTAGCACATAAATGTACTCTGAACTCGTACAAAGTGAATGGCAAATAACTATTTCTAGATGCATTTGACACAAAATATTCTTCATTTTAGTCACTATCAATGTCTACATGATAGAAAAAACAACACAGAACACTGCATTTGTCATTTGACTAGTTATGCAATTATTTTCACTGACACCACCATTGCAAAAATCAACCTTATGTTCATAGGGACTTCAGATTTGAGAAGAGATAAATGACTCACAAAAAAATATGAGGTCAGTAAATGGTTTGTAGCTAGGCATACTTCCCTTCAGTGCATAACACACAGCACCGTGTAGAAACAGTCACTTGAAGCAACCAAGACTGGTTAACTGCATTGCTGATCAAAACGAACATCACTCAGTTTCTTAAAAACAGAAAGCGTGGCAGAGATTGCCTTTTCATCATATGGGTACAAGTGAGAAAGCTTGTACTGGGTACATGCTACAGGAAATGAATAACGCCTTCAGTAACTTTATTCATAACACTAAAAAAGTAACATAATTCAAATATAAGCAGTGTTTCTCCTATCATGAAACTGGCCAGCCAAAAAAAAACCCCACAAAAAGCTTTTTTTAATAATTTCTATAACTGGGCGATATAGCAGTGTGTCGCACAGGGATGTTTTTCCCCCTAAAGGAACAGTGTATAGCTCTAGTCTTTAATTACAAATTTTTGGTCTGTGAGGAAAATTTATTTATTTTTTTTGTTAGGAGCAGTTTTATTGAAACACAGTGTACCACTGAACAGTAAGGCTGATAAAACATGTGAAGTTTGTGCGGAAGTTTCCGCTTCCACTTTTTACCCCGTCCTTTTTCCTACATGAAAATCAGCAAGAACTCCCTCTTCCAAATGTTTGCAGTTTTAAACAACTAACTCCCTGTATCATTCTTGAGGCCCTAATAATCAAAACCAAAAATACTATTGAACTTCTTGAATATAGTCTCTGTACAATAACACTACCTTTTATGATGACACTGTACACATTGCACAGCAAAACAGTTGGCTCTGAAGGGTCATGACACATTTTCGCTTCAAATACGAAATTGTCAGTCTGCCAAATTATTTATATTTTTTTCCCAATTTGCGTTGCAATTTTATGATGTAGGCATGCATGCTGCATTTGAATGCTCCTAATACACCAAAACAAAAATGCTGTGGGATAATTATGCATGACTCATTGTACTAAAAAAGCTAGTTTCCTCTTGCTTTCAGTCACTGAACAATTTGGCTGGAAATAAATCAGAATCGACCATAAAAATGAATGATTAGCACATCCCCAGATCATACCCATTCTACCCTATATTCTGCAAGTTACCTGGTCAAAATGTATTCGTCAAGTAAGTTGACCAGTTAACTTCCCACTGTTTGACACCTGACTAAACTGCTGACTTGGGCTAAATATCTGTTCTCTCATTATCCTGTGAGTAACCATCCCCATCAATTTAATGAAAGCTACTGCACTTGTTTTTGGTCACAAATATTAAGTTAATATCCAACTGCACACCTGTACACCTCAAACAATGTAAAGGTAAATGCTAGCTTGTTCTTATGTTATCAGAATATGATTGTGTGGACAGTCGTGTTCTGAATGCGCTGCATGATTCAATGGAAAGGCACCATTTAGCCCACAGGAGATGGAATGAGGAGTAGGACATGTTAGCAGCTGACAATTTCAATTGTTCATTGTTCATAAATGATGACAAAAACAATACAATGATAATGAGAATGTTATCTCACAAATAATGTTATAATCTTTTTTCAGCAGCTATACAGTTGGTACATTGATCTGCTAAAGCCAAGATATCTGGGCTATATTTGATTATGAGGGGGGAAAAAAGAATATTATGTCTATCTTGCAGGAGCAATGGATAGTTTTTCTTGACTGTAGATGTTTCTAATGGGTAAACAGTACATAAAAAGGTGGTGCAATGTTGTAAAAAAGTCATCAGTTAATGTGGCATAAATTTAGGGAGGAACATGGAGAGGAATATTTTGTCATGCACATTCTACCCACAGCTAATGTCCAAACAGGAAGCATATAAAATCATTTTCCTTTAGACTATCTTTTTCAAGTGAAACATGGTATCCGCGTCTTTGCAGATGATGTACTACGACTGTCTATGAAGTGGATTATATTATGAAAATGATGTACTATGTCTACGAAGTAGATGCTGTACTATGACTGTCTATAAAGTAGATGCTGTACTACGATTGTCAATGAAGTAGATACTATGATGATGATGTACTATGATTGCCTATGAAGTAGATTCTATTTTGAAGTAGATGATGGACTACGATCGTGAAGTAGATACTATTATAAAGTAGATGCTGTACTATGTATGTCTATGTAGTAGATTGTCTATAAAGTAGATGATGTACTATGATTGTCTATGAGGGAGATGATGTAGTATGATTGTCTTTGAAGGAGATGATGTACTATGATTGTCCATGAAGTAGATTCTCTTATGAAGTAAATGATGTGCTAAAATGATGTGCTTTAGTAGTTTCAGTTAATATTAAATCCCATCTTACTTTAGCTTTATTTAAGAAGCCAGTATCTAGCTGATGTGATTTTCCTATCATTTAGATATAGGCAGATTCTTCGCAGTAACTTTGTAATGCAAAATAGTCACCCACTGAAAATGAAAACTACATAGTTTTTGTTTGACAGAATGCGTCATCACCATTCTTTCCCATAAGAATGCCTGCACTATCAGGGTAAGACTGGTCTTAACCGTAGACTGTGATTAGAAATAACTACAAAGTCGGTCTAACCTTAAATTCTACTCCGCCTTCATGTATTCTGTCCAGCATGACAACCACCGAGACAGCAGATGAAAAACTCACACAGGTAACACAGGTGTTATTCACAGAGTAAAGCCTAAAAACAGCAGCCCACATAAACACAACAGGCTTCTAACAAAACTGTATTACATTTTGTGAGACAAAAAATACTGATGTGGATCACAATGCCTAGTTGTGCATCACAGAATAAAATAGGCACTTCACTAAGAAAGAAACTTTCTCAAACAAACCGAAATGTCAAATATGCACTGAAATAGAGGAACTGACACTGAACAGCATTCCTGCTCAACAGCAGAACTGACCACACACAAGACAGCCCTTATGACACAGCATGGCCTTTGAATACATTAAAATAAAATTCTGTCATTTCCAGAGAACAACTGCGGTCTCTGTTTATTTACAATTGCTTTGTAAACAGAGATAAGCCTCTTTAATAATAAAAAAAAAAAAACCTGGATATGAGTAACATTTACTCTATAGCTAATGACTGCTACAGCTTAAGACAGACATCATAAGAATAAAAAAAAACTGTATATCGAACATAAATCAACAGAATTTTATGTCCATTTGTTTTTATGAATTGTCGACTATCTTTCTTACTGTCAAAGTCTTGTATATAACACAGTATAATTTCATTTTGTGGCGCTATACAATATTAAGTGCACCAACATATGCATCCATCTTTGTTACGTTCCTAAAAATGTCTTTTCAAAAAAGGTTTCATGAACACACCTGACATTACTACAGTTGTGAAAAGAAAACTCCTAAATGCACACTTAAAATTGAATCCATTACAAGTAGAGAGCCAAGACACTGACAGAACAGTGCCACATAAGTCTTGATATGGAGGAATTTCCAACAAGTCTCATATGATAAACCACAAAGAAGCAGACTTTATAGTCCGCATGCCATATGATCAGCTGAGTGATCCTTCCACTAACCTTTTTTTTTTCACTTTCTCAATCACTTTTTTATTGAATTACAATGCAATTGGATACATTCAAGAATATTAGGCCTGTCAGATCATATCAGTTAATAATGCCATAAAAAACATAAAAAAGGAATGGCTCAGGAAAACATTAATAAATACAATTTAAATGAATGCCAAATGTAATGACGCCACTGAATATGCATGTTTATAGTATCTCGAGTTTTTTATTTTTCCTTTATACTGTTCTCACCATTATTAAGCTGAAAGGTTATGCAAGTCTGCTACGCTAAATTGGTGAAAAGACAGGTATTAGTCTTGTAGAAGCTTTGCTAGGAAACTAGCAAATTGAAGTAAACTTCAATTAACACCAGACCTTGGCTGATCGACTACATCTGGATTAAGAAGAAAACTGTATAAATATTATTTTTCATCAAACGATTTCTTTAACAACAGTAAGCTGAACGCGAAGTGTACAACAAAAAAACTGTGGTTCTGGATGTTGGATCATGTGGATATCTGCCAGCATTTGAAAATGCCCTCCTAATGAACAACAGAAGCTGCCTCTTACATACCAATCACAATACACATATGGATGCTTACCAAGAGAGGAGGGGTGTTGTGGTATTAGAATCTGAAAGTAAGATAACACAGTTGGTTTAACATAAGGGTAGTTTAAAAACTGTTTAGTTGTATTTATTTTTGTGATGTTAGACAAAGCTGACTGTGTTAAAAGAACTCATCACAGATCAGTGATGGCAGAAATGAGTGAGACAAACTCAAATGTTTTGATTGTTTCACAACTTTTGTGTTTAAAGCAGCAGTTTCGAAACTGTACTCTACATTATCATATGCCGGATTCATACTCCAGTCAGATTTATTTAAGGCCCTTCTGCCTCTGTGTACAACACTACTGTCTTCATGTGTCTAAATCAGTGGTTCCAAAACCAAACATATTTATATTCCATTACTCATTTGAACTGATCTACAAATAACTGATCAACTGACCTAAATGTGGTTTTTACATGTGAACAGCTGTAAAAAAAAACAAAAAAAAAAAACAGAAAACAAAAAAAAACCCCACTTATTGCTTTTAGAAAAATGCCAAATAAAAGTAGAATAACAGCTAGAATAACACCTTGTTATAGTGTTGGTTTTGGATCTGAATTTCAGGGAAAACGCTTTTTTTCAATGGAACATAAAAAAAAATTAAAACTGCCGTGTTCTGCAAAGTTTTGACAAACGACCAAATGAGTTACTGTTGGTGAAGATCTAACATGGAAAAAAATACAACTTCCTCAAGTTTAAGCTCTTGTAATTGATAAGCAATAGCTAAATTAAGAGATACTAATAAATATGGTTGATCCGCTGTGGTGATCCCTAATCGAAGGCAGTCAAAAGTTGGAGAAGAAGAGTAAATATGTATATTAACGTTAAAGCCGACTTGTCTCAAAGCTAATTTACCAGTTTTACATAGCTAGCTATTGTATTTAATCCAGTCATAGGACAAGCTACCGAGTGTTAAATTTTCAAATGACATTTCAAATGACTTCTTTATTTCCTTCTTTTAAGACTTTTTTTCTGTGCTTTATGGAGGCTATTTTCCTATCGCTAAGTATTCACCTAGATTTGACCCTACAGATAAATATGTGAGTATGAGTGTGAGAGACAGAGAGAGAGAGAGAAAGACAGAGAGAGAGAGAGAGAGAGAGAACCTTTTTAGGCATCAACAACTAAAGTTTCAATGGTCAAATTCTCAGAAACTGTTTAATGGTGCGAATAAACAGGCTAAACATGATAGATTATTTTTACACATCTAAAAACCCACACCACAAACTTCTGAAAGATTCCACAGATGTAAGTAAAGTAAGTAAGTTAAGTTATTTGAGCAGTCCATTTGCTCCACATGTATAAACATTCCTGATACCACTAACCTACAGGTAAGGCCACATGTGAAAACCCGGGTTTCGAAACGGATTAACGTCGAGGAAACTGATTCTTTCTGATTCGTAATGAAAATTATTTGTGATGAGCATCAAAGATTTTTGACTATAGCTACTACTGTGTTACACCTAACACTACTGTATATCAGTACACAATGATATCCCAACTAGGGACTTCCATTAAACTTCAATAATTCGTTTATATAGGGTCTCTAGCCTTTATTGTGCCCCTGTTACTATTTAGTACAGTAAAAACAACTGGTTTGACAAACACTTAGACAAAGGCACCAAAGGATGTGAAAAAGATTATATGATATATGCTTAGCAAATATAAAACATTTATTAGTCACGCACCTAATAATACACATACAAGTGATGAAGTTCTGGTGGTACGAGGTAAGATTTTCATTCACTCCTCAGATCTGTTAACTACAATGTATGTCATTCACTGGTTGCTTTAGGTGGTTTTAAAATCATTTCAAATGTAAGAAAACTAATTAAAAGTAGATTTCCTCTAACTGGTTACTGTTTACAATTTCATCATTCCCATTGGTATAACCCCGCTGTACGCAGAACAAAACAATCCAACCATAACAACCCAACCATAACAATCTCTGTTAGGTTTGTAAGGTATTACGACTATCTTGCAAACTCCGCAGCTGCAATCTTAGATTTCATCATGACATTTTCTGGGGGAAAAAATTGATACAGAATTTTATCAGCACAAATCATAACCCGATTCAAGCAAAAATGCAGTATCCCACCCACCCTTCAGGACAGAAACTAGGTGGACCTATTCCTTCCATCCACGAGAAAACAAATGTTGCTTTAAGCAAACATGTTTAGGGGGAAGGCTTTTTTTTTTTTAATGAAAGAGTGACGGAGTATTTATGATGGCTTGGCATTACGCAAATATGATGTCGGTTCTCAGTGTTTAAGGAAAAGTGAGTCACATCTTTCATATCATTCAGTAAGATCACTTTTTACATAGAACAGAGCACTTACAGAGAATCAGATATAAAAAAGGCAGGCAATTTTACATTCCAATGAAAGTTTAGCCAGACAGGAAGAGAACATTTTTTTTAAATTAGGATCACACGTTACCCCTGCTTGTCAAATGAGGCCAAAGATACTAAGTAAAAATTAGACCTATACAATTTAAAATCAACATATTAAAAACAATAATAATAATTAGAATAGAAATAATTAGATCATTAGAATCACACCTTCTCAACAGTCCAATGTCAATCACATGGTCAACTCATTACAGGTCACCAGATAAACACCTACAGATCTACAGAGCTCACAAACGAGAGAATGTCGCTCTAAAAGACGTAAGCGTGTAATACCTTTCATACCTTTGGTTGATCTGACATGTTTCAACAAGACAGTATCTCACATGGATTTACTGTAAAACGTGAGTCACTGATTTCACTGGCACAAGGTGAAATAGAGTAGTGAGATAAAAACTAAACAAAAAAAAGACAACAAAAAAGGATGTGTGACATCAGTAAGAGGCCATTGCAAGAAGGCCTCTGCTGCCTGCAGAGAGCAGCCATTACTGATTCGGTCTGACTGAGAAATACATAACTTTAACCTAAATCAAACAGATTCATCTATTAATCTACACTGACATAGTTTACTGTGTGAGGTGATGTTTGTAAACACACTTTAGTATTTGTCACTTGTAAAATGATCATGTTACAAACTGCTACAAAAGTCAGTGTAGGTCCAATGGTATTTTCCTGCATCTATGAACATTAACGGCCACACATTGCTGATCTGTAGCACAGTAGGCCTCACTGAGCATCTTTATCCACCTAACACACAAAATATAGATAAAATATACACTTAATACACAATTTTAGGACAAGAAATCTTACTTCTGCTCTCCCATCTCTAATGCTTAAATGTTCAGGTGCTACTTATTGTAGCCCTTCTTTGAGACCACCCATGGTCTGCACAGGAAAGAAAGGCCTTTTTGATCAAACAGTGAACTTTAACTGAATAAATCTGACATCTTCCAAAACGTTGGAAGATGTGTAGGCGTCGCAGATCTTCCCAAGTGAAGAAAAACGAGGCAAGACAAAGAGACACTTCAACACACCAGCTGACAAGAATCTAAATCCAAGCGTTGAAGGAACAGAAAGGAGCAAGGACCCCTTTTTATATCCCACCAACAACATAACCACTCTAATCGACCAGACTCTCCGTACTGTTTCTGCAACAGCGTAGCTGCTTTAAACACTGCTTCAACATGGCAGGAGGAGTAGGAGGGGAGGTGTTATCTCTCTCTATCCAATTCTGAGTGAGGGGAACCGGGGAGAATCGGGAGTCTTACCGTTGCCGAGACGAGGCTGCTGTCCGTCAGGGTGAGGTGGTGAGGCTCCCATCTCCGTAGGAACTTAGAGGTGAGGATTTTACTGAGGAAGGTCCTCGGGTGCTTCACCACGCACACCTGGATGTCTCCTTCCTGGAGGAGCTTGTACCTCATCCCGCTGCTGCTGCAGGGAGGGAGGAGGCTTCTCCGACACGGGGGCCCGGCGCCCGGCTTGGCATTGTTATTATTCCCCTCTGGAGCTCCGAGAGCGGACATCTCTCCCAGCAGAGGCTTGCTCTCCTCGCAGGGGTAAAACTGGTTGTTGTGAAGCTCATTTCCGCCACCGCTACTGTTAAAATCCATGATTGTAGCCTTTTTCACTACCAGTGGCGCCTATTGTAGCTTTCGAGGAATATGTTTGTTTCAAATGTAACGATATTCTTCGATTACCAACGGTCGCACAGGGGACGCTCGGGGAGCTACTCGACCTCAGTCCGTTTCACAGAGCTCAGGGCGTAAAACAGACACGGGCGAGGGACACGGGCCAGAAAAGCCATTAAAGCTGAAGAATCCGGCACCAAAATGCAGATGAACGATTAAAAAACGAGGCTGTGTATATCTGTAGAGCAGTTCTTGTATGTGTTTCGTTTTTTCACCTCGTCAAAACGTCTCTTCCTCCGTTTCCAACGAGCTATTCAATATGCTCGGGCCATTGCCATATCCATTCTGTCACTCTCCACGACAGCATAGTCCTCTACACCGTCAAAAAATCAGGTTAGGAAGAAAGAGACACAATCCCAAAAAATAAAAAAGGGACAAAGATTTCTCCGTGGGATATATATTTTTCTTCTCTCTCTTTCGCTTCTTTAAATGCTCGTAGACATGGTTCCCTTTTCTGTTTTTTTCCTTCTCAAGCTCTTCTATCTTCGTGGAGGAACCGAGCACTCCGATAGTGCTGCTCGGATTGGTCCTCTCTGGGCCATGTGACACAGGGGTGACGTCAATAGGGAGGCAAGCGGATGCACTGTGTGTGTCTGTCTACGCACACACACTCACACTACTGACTGATACAGGGAAAGAGAGCCCATCGAACTCCCTTTACACAAAATGGAGAAAGAGGGCGCACGATTTTTTTTGTTGGCCATACTATCATTTTTCCTTTCCTATCTTGTCGCCACATTAAATGGCTCGAATAGGCTTCACGATTTTTATCCCCGCTGCCTTTCACCTCCGATCAAATCCACCTCTGAACTGGTTCTGTAGCCCTGGTACCGTCTATCATTAGGGACGTCAACCTCAGCCAGAGAAGTGACTCCTTTGTCTGGGCCAAAACAGTCTTCCCACAACGGCTAAATGAATAAGTTTGTCGGTCAGTTCTCTTGGTATCCTGACATACTAAGTCTGTATCTGCCTTGGAGTTGGGTCACAGGTTAAATTGTGTAAACTGGATTTATCATATCCTTAATGAAAGAAATGAAACATCGCTTGATCAACTGGATGTCAACACTGTGAGTGTCAGTTTCGACACTCACTTTCTGGCATACTATTGTTTTTCCTTTCCTGTAATTTCACCATTTTAAATGGGTTGAATAAGAACGGCCCAGATTCCTTTGGGCCAAAACAGTCCATTCATAACCAATACGGCTGCTGTGAGGGCTAGTCTGCTTCATGATGTTTAGGTTACTTGGGACTATTCAACCTCCAAGCAGAGCCCCAGCCACATTCAGTATAGAGTTTCCATCCCACAAGGCCTAAATGAACAAGTACGTCTGTCAGTTATTCTGGTATCCTGAGATCTCCTGGATTTGTTTTACAGGTTAAATTCAGTAAACTGCATTTATCAAATCTTGAAGAAAAGAAGTGAAATATCACTTGCTGAACTGGATGTTAACACCGTGAGTGTCAATTTCAACACTCACTCCCCGAGAGTACAGGATTTCTCAGGAAGGCAGCGGGCCGTCCCACGCTAGACAACAGCAGTCACTGACACTCCCAAGAATGTGGCAGTACTTTTTTTTTCATGTCTTGACGTCGGAGCTGTCTTCCTTCTGAGTCAGGCAAGTGAGGGATAGATGATGACTTGAAAGGAAGTCAGTCTTTTGGAAATTTATAGCGTAAACCTTTTGTATACACCTGTCAACTATATACTGGTCCATTAAATGACATTTCATATTGCCCAGAGAAAGTGCAAGATTCAAACTTCTCTGCTGTCCTAACATGCAGCAAATCTTTTGGCAGATCAAATTTCACCCCTGCAATTTTTTTAGTTTTTCATCTTCTGTTTGTATGTCAGAATTCAGAGTATGCTTCATCATATGCAGTGTAGACTGGTGTTTGTACACATACAGTATCTGTAGTTTTATCCTGCTGAGTGACAAAAACCGACAAACATAGCTGTAACAGGCTGTCGTTAAACTCATTACAGGGTTGTTACCCCAAGAAAAGATACATGCTTGATTAGTACCCATGAGAAAGACCTGAAGCTGAGAATGCATTGTCCTCTCCTCTTTTGTTTAGTTTTTCCCATGTGTGGTTGCTGAGACAGCCGTCACGTCCCTGTTGGGTACACTCTGATGATAGCCTGTGCAATCCCAAAGTGGCCAGACTGAAAAAGAAAAGCAGTATAAACTGCTTGGCATCGTGTATGCAATCGCCCTCGGACCTCCTGACCAGCATCTGACAAAACCATGAATCAGACTTCCCAGATCATATGAAACAGTATCTGCCGTAATGACTTAACACTTGGTCACGTGACCCAATTGTGGCACAGGAAGCGGACCACAGGAAGTCTTTTGTCATGGGTGTGAAGAGACATGAAAGGTGCGTATGAGGCAGACCTTAGGTCCTGGGTCAAGCACTGAAAAAACAAGCGCTTCTGATTGTCTCTCCACTGAGATCAGAGTGGTCTCTACAGGAAGAGTGTGCTTCTCACATCACTTTTACACTCTTTTTTCCATCCAGCCCAGTGTCATTACTCAACCTTACCACTGAATTGCTGGATTCGCTCTTAGCACATTTAGGTTTCATTTTTGCAAGACCCAATCACAAGCCACAGACTCAATCATAACATCAAGTTGAAAGTGAAACAGGCATTTGTTATGGGCAAAACTAATAAAGAAAAAAAATGTTTTATTATCAAATACTACACCAAATGCAGTAACCATTTCTTTCTAAATTCAATTTCAGGCTGGGACAAATCCATTATTTAAATGGCACAAGGGTGAATGTTAGGTTACATACTGGGAGACGAGGCCTTCATCTGTGCATAGTGCAGGTAATATAAAAATACTAAACATAATTGGACCTCTTCATGCTTTCTGATACAAACCAAACACTGCATAAAAATGTAAATAATTTATGGCGCCCTGTGTAGGGATAGAATCTTGAGATATAAACTCAAGCAGTTCTCTGACAGCTTTAAACATCTTTAACAATAATATCAGCCAAAAATAAAACATGAAATGAAATACCTTTGTTTCCAAATATACAACATACAGGACTGAAAGGTCCCAAAGAGAATATATTTTGCATCTGAGAGGAGATGTCTGTGCTCAGGCCATTTTAGACCACAGAGGACTGAATTCCCAAGTGCCTAATATGAGGCTTGAGAGGCCAGCGCTCCTCTTTATGATTTCTAGCCACTTATCAGCGTCCCAAGGCATAGGACCTCTAGTAAAATCAGCTCTCATTACGAGAGCAACAGAGTTTCAATGAATTAATCCCATCCGGATATTCCCTGATAATCCTGTTCCATTAATTCCAACCAGTGTTTATCTACATAATTGTGGAGATTTACATCGATATGCACATGAGAAAGAGCCAGTACTTTACCTGTTGGAAAATAAATCTCATTTCCATTATCTCTACCATCCACTAAACAAAGAATACATCATCCAACATGAAAAATCACTCCACTCATTTCTGTTTTGCATTTAATGTTTATCATTGATTAGATACAAATGACAAGAAGTTCAATATTTTGTGTGACAGTCCTTACATCATTTAGAGTCCATAATTTATGAAGGTGCTTCTTGTGTGAATCTTAGAATGTGGTCCATTTGGTAGTCGCTTTAATACAACTTCAGACAATGTAATTGTAAAAAAATTAGTAATAACTGTAATCATTTTTTGGCTATGAGGTGAGCATCTCCCAGCAAGATGAGATGCGTAAGGCCGAATGGAATCAGTATACATCGCAAAATAAACTCTCAGTTGTGCAATTCATCATTCTCAAGGTGCTTTGTTGTGTGAGAAAACATCTACATCTCTAGAGCCTACAGCGTACTGTAAACGATGGCACATGAATGAACAGAGTGAGTTGATAGCTATCATGTGTTTGCACATGCATAAGCACATTGTATGTTTAAGTACTGGGTTTGAACTTCGATGTCAGAAAGGTGCATTTGTGGATAATGGCTCCAGTGTCTTACTGATACATAAAATATTCTACAATAACCCTACTTCATACTAGTCATTCCCTCATAATAGTGAAATTATTTGCAAGATTTCTGAGCCAATTTAAGAAAGACTTTCCAAAACTCAGAACACACTGGGCTGGGGTCTCTTTCACAGACACCCGCTGGTTCTGAACAAATTCAACATGTTTAAAACTTCTGAAATACTTTTCATACCATAGTGGATTGCACATCCTGTACCATGCAGTTGCTTTGGTCCATTTTAACGCTGACAGTCTTAAACATTGACACGAATCCGGCAAAGTAAAGAACAGCAGCAAATAAATAAAAGCCCAAATACGTCACATGTATTATCATGCAGATAACTGCAACTGCTTGAGCTACAGAAGAAGACAGCAAGTCACATGTTTCTTTTTGTAACGACCAGCATGATGATAAAGAGATTAACGGATGAGTCAGGTTAAAAGCTAAGAGTGTTATTTGCAGGGAAAAAAAACATTCTGAAGCCACGACAAATCATCCCACTCAGGATACAGCATGTAATCTGAGTGTTATTTTACATGATAGAGTCCACAAGCTGGTGTAAAATAAAAGTTGTGTAGAACACAGGATACCTGAGTAAGCAAATATGATCATATTGAATATGAATATCATAATTTGAACATATGATGTTCTTTACACTTGAACCATATCTGATGTCCAGAGGGAATGTTATGTGGCTTTTACAGGCTTTGACCTACATTCTTAAAAGAATGTAGAATGGAGTCTCCATGTGATGCCATAGAAGAGGCATTTTGGTTCCATAAAGAACTTTTCTCAAAAGAACTATGTGTCAGTGTAAAGAACCGTTTTTAAAGTTCACAGAACCACCACATAATGAAAAGGCTCTTCAGACCAACATGTATCATTTACAAAAAATGGCTCTTTAGGGAAATAACATAATAGAATAACTTTTGTGGCCTTGCTCAAAGAATCCTATGCAGCACAGTGTACAGCAGATTTTCCAAGTATAAGCATAATTTAATTTACCAGTACATCTGAAGCTATGAATATAAAAATTACAGTCAAATCTATTGAATCCTATATTGAAAGTAAGAATGACTTCACAGTAACATATCATAAATGGTCCAGTGCAATGAGCGTGTAATCATGGTCATGTAACACTGGTATCAGGGCCACCTGATGTGTATCTGGTGTGTAATACATCACATGTAATATGTCTAGTGATTAGACAGGAGTTGTTTCACTCAAGCGGTTCTAACATGTGCAAGTGTGTTCCTGCAGAAGTGATTTTGTAGTGTGTGGGCCTTCAATTAGAATGGACAGCAGCAGCTGTGAAGCGCACAGAACAAATGGGGTCACCAGATGCCAAAACCGTCTACAGTGAGTGGAAAGCCAGTCACCTACAAAATACATACAGTGACTTAAAAAGTGAGACCAACTATTCTACGTTTCAACAAGAAGTTGTGATTCCTGAAGTAAAATTTTATCAGTACAGATGACCACACTACCAGCTATAAACATACAACATGCTTATCTTAACCATCCTCAAGCCCCACTGTCATGTAATATATTATATGGAATTATCTCCATGTGAGGTATATTGTACACTGTACCAAAAATGCAAAGGCTTATGAAGGGGAACCAAGAGACTATTGCATATATACACAATCTCACAATAGGCTTTTCGCACCTTCCTTACCCTGACAATTAAAAGCAATTCCTATATGCAGGATGCTCCACTTTAAGACTGTTAACTAGTGGGTCCAGACCACGCCTTCAATTCATCAAGTGTGACTGTTAAGTTGTGGAACTGCCAAAGAACACTGGGGGAGTTTTGGAAAGCTGCTGCTTTGCACTGGAAGTCCAAAATCCCTTTTATTAGGACTTAAGAGAGGACTGTAGATATTATGAGGGAAAGAGGGAGGAGCCAATCAAAATCTTGTCACAGAAAATGGTAGCGCCCCATTAGTTTGGAAGTTAGGAAGGACATGGTTAGGAAGTTAGGTGTTTCTCCCAAACTTCAGTTATTGCATAACTACATGTATTAAAAAAGCAAGCATCGCAACATGATACTTTTCTTAAATAAGCATTAGTGCAGCAAGTGACACCCTACGCTCCACTGAAATAACAGTATTAACACTAAAAAAGCAGCCAGAGTTATGCTACCATATCAAAACTACAACACTCGATTCCCTTATGGTAAAAAAAAAAATGTGTATGCATGTTCCCTTATGAAGGCATCAAAGTAAACAAAAAAGGCCCAAACGTCCCCATATACCTCACTCAAATATCCTTGCCCAATATCCAGCTTCGGCCGTAGCTGTGGTGATTCCCAGACCCCACATGTAGCTTTCTTCCGAACAGCAAGCTGAGAGAAGAGAGATGTGCGGGTACGGAAGTGCACTTGGTTTAAATAGATGGCACTCTGATCCTGAAAAGGCCCTGCTTGAGCTGCAGCCGGAACAGCTTACAGTTGGCAATGCGCAAGGCAGCACAGCCAGTCTTGCACAGGTCTGAGGGCAGGAGAGGTCTTGTAGGGTGCCAGGTGCCTGTGCTGCGCCGGAACTCTCGTACATAATCATAACTAGTGCCTGCACACAGGTTGAAAGAAAGTTACAATACCATTCTCAGTATGTATATTTACACTGACGGCATTCAGCTCATCCACTATGGTATTCAGCTTTTACCCAAAGCGACTTCCACTCCCTAACTATAGGGGACTGTCTCTCTGGAGCAACTTGGGGTTCCTGTTCAGGAACCCAGTGGTGATATGCTGAAGGTAGGATTCGAACCTCTTGGTCAAGAGGCAAGTCTCGTACCCACTAGGCCACCACTCCACAGTAAAATGGCTAATGCTATAAACCATACTGCTGAACTCATAAGAAAACATGTAATGTCTTTAACAATAGTTTTCTCAAATGTTAATGTTTAACATATTAAGCACTAATTAAGAAATTAATATAGCAGGAAAACCAGAACGACATTAGCTAATAATTCAAGCATAGCCCATCTGAAAAATCAAACAGGACGTAACTCATATGTCTGATAAAGGATGTCTTGATAAGTCAAAACAGACAGCGAGAGAGAGAGAGAGAGAGACAAAGAGAGAGAGAACAAGAGAACGAGAAAGAACAAGAGACAGGGACAAAATGTTGAAATTGCATGTTCCACGTCTACCTGTGTCAAGCTCTCCCACCACATATATACTGGCACCAATAGGAACAGCACCATATACAAAGGATGAAGTAGTGTGTATGCACAGGTTCTGATCATCAAGGAGCACCCATCTGCAGCAAGGGTTTGGGACAGAAAACATTTGTAGAAACAACATTCAGTGTACACTATAATGGTTAACAGGTAAGAGTCCACTGTAGGTTATGTGCTGAAGCCCACCTTGTCTTTGACTTAAATTCCACTAATTAAATTCCACTCGCTCTAAACCTAAGCCTAACCTTGACCCCGGTCCTAGGCTGGAACCAAATCCTAACCCTAGTTCTAATCCTATTTGCAATACTGTTAAATTTGAGTAGATATCCTGTAAATTTGAGTAGATATCCTGTAATTAATTTTCAAATGAACTACTATAATACTATTCAAATAAAGTGGGACTCCATATTGTAGCATATGAGTGACATTCTGAGAAGCCCACCTTTTTAACTCATCATGAAAAAACTCTGACTTGCAGATGGTCATCTGACTGGACTCGGGATTATCTGCGTCCCTGCTCCTCACTCCTCCAAACACATAGAGCTCCTGATTGACTCCACAGGCCACAGCGCCAAACCTGAGGAAGACACAGAAAATGTACTGTTACACCCTTGTGTATGGACAAACAAACACAGACACACACTATTGCTGACGCATACTACAGCACCATATCAGCATGAAGAGCCAAAAGTAAGCAGCTCATCTTCTTCTCAAGCATGCATGAACAAACAGATGTGGGCATACACATATACACAAAATCCCTTAAAAACATGTAAGACCAGTGTGATTTCTCTTTTTAAGTAAATAATCTTTGTTTTATGATGTGCATGCATAACTGTATATTACACATCTAGTAAATATATTCTGTGTAAATGTAAAAATGTGCTTGTGAAATTGTAAATCAACAATTTTTCCATTTAAATGATGATGCTTCTACGACGCATTACTGAGTACTGAGTAAATCAGTTCTGATCTCCTCTACGTGGAATGTACGCTTAGGGGTGGGTAACATAGCAACAATATAATACCATACTACCTGAAGGCATTTTCTTCAAATGAAGCAGGATCTGTGTAATGGTAAGTGGTTACTACAATCTGATAACTTTGAACAGATACAAACAACTCCATTTAAAAAGATCATTGTAAATAAATTTTTGGATGTATGATGCACAGCTTCATGTGCTGTACATCACTACATCCAGTTAAAAAGAATAAACAGTGCTCTTGAGGATTCCGGCCAGTGAATATAACCACTTCAAATGTAAACATCTAATGCCATTTGGCTTTGTATGTATAAAGGTGAACATTAAATAGTGTCCTCATAAACAAACAAAGATGGCTTTAGAAAATGAGATTAATGCTACAAAGATTAATGCCACAGAGAAACTGGGTCATTGCACATCCTCACAGAAAACATGAATGTACTGATGTACCAGGAGATATCAGCGGAGAACTTAATCTCATCGGCCAAGAAACAGAGTCTGGGGAGAAGATGGATGCTTCAACAAGACAACAACCCCAAACATAGTGCCAAAATAACTCAATATTGGCTTCTGAGGAGACAGAATTTTGGCTTCTGAAGGTGCCTGCATGGTATAGCCAATCCACTGTCCACTATGGCTTTGCAACAATACACTAATGTAACTAACTTGTGGTGTCTGAAACCCTTTATTACCATCAGTATTGCTTTTTGCACATCTTTGTTAATGCTTATGAATACATACTTCTGGTCATACTTATACATTTGCAAAAATGTGTGACATTGGCAAAAATCTGCAATAAATGTATGCACTGGGAGTTTTTAACCAAAAATATAGCGTGTGACTTGTTTTCCCTTGCTATCTGCCTTCCTGCTTGCTTTCTGTTCCTATTCCTGTGTTTTTAATACTTTGACTTTCTGTGGCTTTCATTGCTTGTCCTTATACCTCCTCTCCTTTAGGGGGCAGAGTGTAGTCCACTGCTGAGTTTTGGGGTCATAACATTCCACCGAGTCATAAATTTTCCCATAAGATCCTCCTCCCATCACGTAGAGTTTCTTCTTCATTGTAGCGCAGCAGCTGAACTAAACATGGGAAAGGCAAACATTAGTACAACGAAGTGCAAGGGTGTGAATATTAACTGGGTTAAATGATCCAGGTGTGATAAACATTTCTGACCTTTCGCACGGTGGTCATACTGGTCTGGGTGGTCCAGGTATTAAAGTGAGGGTCAAATACTTCCATCGTGAGGAGAACCTCAGTGTCTTCATTTTCTCCACCCAGCACATAGATCATTCCATCCAGCTCCGCGATGCCAAAATGCCTCCTTGCCTAATCGTGCAGTGGACAACAGTAAAACACTGACTCCTGGTGTTAAACAGGGAGGACTGTCACACCAGCACACAATAAAAACAGCAAAGAAAGGCTATTCACTGAAAGTGAAACTGCATTTATATTACGATGTATTCCACTGTTTATTATAACTCTACACAAAAAATATTTTATTTTTATATTCAGTAGAACATCTGATATTGCATATTGTTTTCCACATCCTGAAAAGCTTGTGTATGCTGCTCCAAGTGGAGATAATGGTATTATTCTCTCATGAACAGGAACAGACCA
Organism: Hydrocynus forskahlii; assembly: GCA_037974365.1. Classification (NCBI taxonomy): domain Eukaryota; kingdom Metazoa; phylum Chordata; class Actinopteri; order Characiformes; family Alestidae; genus Hydrocynus; species Hydrocynus forskahlii. The sequence continues at coordinate 10,736,916 of JBBPCX010000018.1, read as the reverse complement.
ACATCTAATAAAGATAAAATGCTTGTGATGTTTTTGAAGGTTAACCTGCTTGTTCAGTGCAAGCTGATGTTTTTATGTGTTTAAAGCCGTACCTGTTTCATTGGCGGGATAGGGGTCCAGGTGTTTGTCTCTGGGTCATATTTTTCTCCACTACTCAAGATAGTCTTGTTTTCATCCATCCCCCCAACCGCAAAAAGGCACCCATCTGATTAGACACATGGGACAACAGAAACCATGATTCATTGCAGAGACAAGCCTGAGGATCACGATTCTTCCTGAAGCAAAAATGGACATGTTCTGTTCTCTTACTAAACTTTACAGCTCTTCAGCACTGATCGCAGCACTTGCTGAAATTTTTTGCTATTTCTGTGGAATCAGAATTGGTGCCACACAACAACAGTGACTTTTAGTTTTGCAGTACTGATGGATAACAAAAACATATTATGAATGTCACTGTATGTACTGTATATATATTTGCTGTGCAATTTAAAATACATAAAAATGATACGTTTCTGACTATGAAATCTAGATTTAAGTCCTAGAAATCTGTGGAAGTTCTCTTAAGAATTTCCTTTGAGAAGAGAAAACAGAACAAGAGTCTAATCAAGTTATCAAATCAAGCTACATTATATTCTTTTAGCACAGAGTACCAGTTCTCAGAAAGTATGTTTTCTTTACCTTTATTAATTAAAAAACTTATTTTCATTTTCATGTATACTCATTCATTATCATGTATGAAGAATGTTACAAATTTTAAAGATAACTCAGCAATATTTGTGACATATTCACAAGTTCACTTCTACTGGACATGGATCACAGGTTAGCAATGTTTGGAGTTTAGTTTAAAGATGGTTCAACTCCATAAAGACTGAAAATGCTGTGCATAAAAATGTAGTATTGTGAGAACGGTCCAGTGCTAAGCTTCAGTCTGTCACACTCCAAACATTTAGCGTATATTTTCAACAACAGGGTCTGCAGTAGCACTGTCAAGGAATAAAAGACACAAAATTAGAATTGGTTGTTGATTTGTCCCCATTTTCTGAGTAAGGAAACAACTACACAACAGTTAAGCAGCTGGTGGCCTAATGGTTAGGGAGTTGCCCCTGCAATCAGAAGTTTGTGGGTTCAAACACTGCTAGTGGCACCACTGAGGTACCTTTGATCAAGGTACCGTTCCCTGGGCGCCCCTCACTGGTGGCAGCCCACTGCTTCACTTTTTGAAGAACAGACGTGGACTACTTGGGCACTGATGTACGTCGCTCTGGATAAGAACGTCTGCTAAATGTAAATGTAAACAGAATGTTTTAAAGAAGGTACTGACCAGCAGTCACCACCCCATGACCAATTCGTCTCTCATTCATGGGCTGCAGATCAATCCATAGCTGCCGGTTCCTGTCATAGAGGGGGCACATGCAGCGCGTCACCGCTGAGGGCTGCCGAGTGCTAACAGGAAGCAAAGCAGGAAACACAATCAGTTTATAGAGACAAAGAAGACCAGTGCCAGTGCATGTAAGTCTTAGCTTTGGATAAAATTACACTTTCAATGGAGACTCACACTGAAAATCTATTTTTGTGTTGCGCACTCTTAATCAACCTATATCTCGTGCACTCCTCTGGAATTATTTATACTGCAGCATTACACTATTTCAGTACAAATAGCTTTGATCAGGGTAGATTTGATGGTTATCAATACACAATTGTATCTCTTGATTATTCTAATACTCACGCCCTGTCCTCACCCCCTACAGTGACGATGCACTCGGAGTAGCCGCGGGGTTTGAAGGCAGCGAGCAGCGCTTCCCCATGCTGTGCTGCACCTCCCAGAGGCTCCATGCAGCACTGTCCGATCACCTCCCTCATGAGGGGGTCTCCCAGCATCTGCTCCTGCAGGTAGCTCTGGTCCAGACCCTGCACCCACACTGCAGACATCACCTCTTTCATATGCACCTACATCCAGAGAGCAGGAGGAATTAAACAGTCATTACTGCTGAGAACAGGTAACTAACACACATATGAAACAGAAAGATGACTTTAACAGCGCACTTTAGAATAAAAAGGCCCCTGCAAATCTTGAAATCCCTTATGCATTTTGTTTCATTGTTTTTCGGCCTGTAATACATTATACTAAACCGAGCAATTCTATTGAAAATGTTCGCTTGCTACAGCGATTGTGTTCAAAAGAAGAGGAGATTGTATCATGATTCAATTCGGATGAAGTCAGTCATGTGCAAAATTTTAAACATCCCTATTCAAACTGCATGTTTGTGTTCATTTTCTAAGTGAAAATAAGTTAACATCCGATCTAGGGAACACATTTTGCTGCCATCTTTTTTCTCCACAATTTTTACTTTTTCACCCAGCGTAACACTAGAACATAAAATACGTGCCATAACCTTCATACAGTCATTCTTTTCACCAACATGCTCAATTCAGCAAATAGAAGGGTAAATGTGCTTTTAAAATGTGCAGAGGTGTGTACTCTGTAAAGTTATCAACCCTCCTCCTGGAGATCTACTTTCCTGCCATGTTTAGGTCCAACCTGCATTTTAACATCCCCATGACTTAAGGTTCCAGCTGATCAGGGACTTCTGAACTTATTTTCATTTAGAAAATCAACAACACGTATTTTGACAAGGGGAAGCCCTAACTTTTGCATACAAAATGGCTCTATGTCTTGGTTTGTGGAAAGACACTTTTGTTATCTTTAGACAATAATACAAATGATAAAAGTCTGAAATGTAGATTTGTACCTTACAAAAATGAATTTGAATGCAAAATAACAACAAAAGCACAACTATAATAAATGCGTCAGATTTTTTTTTTCTGATTCTGATTTCTTCATATCTAATTGCCTGGTATTGCATGACATTTATTAGTCAAAGATTTCTGAACAAAAAAAACCCATCTTTTGCTACTTCCATAGAGCTTGAATTTTGTACATTAAGCAATACACTCATACCGCTTATGTATACACTGCTAACATTAAGCAATACACTCATACTGCTAATGTATACACTGCTAATGTAAGACCTCATGTTGGCTAAAGCATTACTTATAACAGTACAGGTTAACATTATTTAATGTAAATGACAACAAAAAAAACTTTTCAGACTGTAAAACATACATGGGCTGATTGTCAACTGTGCTTCAGGAGTGAATAGCAGCTGTTATTACATGTAAGTTATTGTGTAATGCAAATTTAATGTAGAGCAAAATGAAATTTCTAACTTGATATAGCGACAACAGAAGTGAACTCAAACAAAAGGCCTGTGAGAAGCGTTGTATGACCGCGTGCTGTGAAAATGAGCTGCTGATGATAGTGCCCTCAGTAGAGCCCATCGCTCTTACCCGCCGAGCCTCGATGTCGTGGGCGAGCCAGCGGACCACTGCCTCCAATACATGCTTCTCATTTCCCACGTTGAGCTTCTCCATGGACAGCACCTCGCACAGCCGATCGGGCGGCAGCTCGTGGAACTCCTCGGTGTCAACTACGTCTCTGAAGTGCGTCTGCAGGTACTCGGTGGACACGTGGTGGACGTGATGCAGGCAGTAGTGCAGAGAGAACAGCCGGATGCCGATGCAATTCTCAGCAGTGATGCAGCTCTCCAGGAACTGACAGCACAATGATTTCAGGTCAGTCAGGAGCAGCAGGTCAGCAGCCTGGACCACATCCTGGATGGTGTCCTCATTCAAGATGATCTATAATCAGAGAAGGTGGAAGAGATTCGTTTAACAGACAATCCTGACACCGAACCCATCAGCATAAGAATGTGACACAGGTGTTTGTTCACAGTGGAATTTCACAGCACACCAAGACTTCACCTCTCCACTGAATATGTAGTCCAGGATCTGCTTCATGATGGGGACTGAGATGCCCTGCAACTCAATTCTGTATATGGATCCATCCTCTTTTGGTGGGTTGTAATTTAGCTTGGTTCTGCAAGTACGTGAACATGTTAGGAAAAAAAATAAGTTGACGAAGCTGAGCAAAATGCTTTCTATAAATGCCTGACATGGGTATTACACACTGAAAAGTTTGTAGAGACATTCTCATTCAACGTTTCTTCTGAAATCAGGGGTACTAATAATGAGTTTATTCCCCTTTTGCTCCAGTAACAGCCTCTACCCTTCTAGATAATGGACCATAGCTGTGAGGATTTCATTGCGTTCAGCGCCAAGATAATTAGAGGAGTCAGTTACCGATGCTGGATGATTAGTCCTGCATCACAATTGTCAGGGTTATTGGATATTGATCCATCATTCTAGAGAATGTAGCCTTAATATTACGGCTCATTGTTATACCTGTGTCAGCACTGGGTGTACCTCAAAAAGCTGAATTCTGCATATTTTGCGACAACATATTGTACGCATGACATGTGATTTCTGATCAAGAGTATATGTGTGTGTGTGTGTGTGTGTACACTTATATTTTATACAATAGTTGGTATAATATACAGCGGATTATATTATACTTTTATATTGAATAATTATGTTGCTTCTACTTTCCTTTTTTGGACTTGAGAGAGATGAGTTCTATATGAGTTACCACGTCCACTGTTACTTTTTTAGACGTGTACAAAAGTGCACTGGAACTTCCTTTTCTGTCTGCTTCCCCAAGAGTTTCCAACAAAAATGTCATAACAGTACATGGAGTACCAAACGATACGTATAAAAAGCACAGCGAGACCAGAGAACAAGAAGAGCCTGGGAGCCTCCGGCTGGCACACCCTGCAGCTGACAGTTTGGCTTCAGGATCTGCAGCTGCATATCTGAGCTCTTACACAAGCACGACGAGCTTTTTCCGGACGGAGCCACGTCCCTACTGAAACAGAGCACTGAAGCATGAAATGTGAACATGTTCTGGTACCTGACGTATGGACTCGCAGCAGCCAGAATGTTCTTCTGAACTGGGATCTCCTCTCCCTCCAGTACCAGCACTGCATCCTGAAAGCTCCCCTCTTGTCTAAAGGACTGGAGGGCTCTTAAAAGCTTCTGGGAGTGTTGTGGGTCCGACACCACTGAACCAGTATCAGCTCCACCCTCAGCCCCAGCTTTAGACATGTTGGTGCAGGAAGATGAGCCCAAGCTCCTGATGAACTTCTAGAGTCTATGAAAACATCAACAATGTAGCCTGGTCCCAATGATCAGTTGATCCAGATCTATTACTGCTAGATATATTTGTATATCTGTGTAAATCAGACTATCCCCCCGGATCTCAGCTGCCTAACTGGAACTCCAAACCTCTGCCAGTTTGGTGGAGCCCATCAGGCTGAGAATGTGTGGAGGTGCAACCTGCAAAACAGACTGACAGAGAAAATACAGCTTGGCTTCACAATAAGAGCTTTGAGGCGTGTGCTTGCAATTCAACGCAAATGTGAAAATCCAGTGCAGAAAAAATAGACAAAAAACCCCCCAATATTTTCTACAACAAATGGAGTTTGCACCACTGATGTCAGAGACAACAATGCAAACGTTGATATCAATTTTTGATAATTATTGGAGACTTTAATTTTGAAGTATCATCTTCTAGATACAACAAGTTGCTATCTGTAGCCGTACTTGCTGGTCTTGCACTGCAAATACACTGCTGACATTTTTGTTGTGTTTTTATATATTGTCGTGTTTAACCCATTCTTGTAAGTGAGGCAGCTATTTTAAAGATTAAACAGTGTCTGGCATTTTATTCTGCATAGTCAAACTGGCTTTAGCAGTGATTAGGAGTGTGGCTGATTTAGATTAAGTGAATTTTTCAAAATAAGTGTCTTGTAATCCAGTTTTTAGACAAATAGAGTAATCTTACTCATACTTATGTGGTTCAAAAGATTATGTTAACAACAGAACTGTAACCTCACCATGGTCATATTCATAAAGAATCAGTTGGTCACTGTTTCATTGATTCCTGCTAGACAAATGTATGACCTCCTTTCTCAGATGTCCCACACTGTCTAGTAAAAATGTATTTCCAAAAAGAGTGTCATTTAAGAATTTTCTCCTCCTTGCCTCAGTGAAAAGTGTTTTTACAGGGCTGATCAGAGGAGTGTGTGTGTGTGTGTGTGTGTGTGTGTGTGTGTGTGTGTTTTGGTATGACAGAGGCCAGCAGGAGTCATGAGTGCAGGAGGCTGGGGTCGGGCTCAGAGATTAGCTGGTCCTCATGACCAGGACTTCAGTCCACTTAGTCCAACAACAAACATGGACGAGTATGTCACGCGCACCTATGGTACAGGGATGCTGGACAACAGGCCTCTGTTTGGAGAAACCTCTGCTCGGGTGAGAGGGAGATCAGCAGTAAGACTGCGTATGTCTCAACAAGATTGTGTGGATCTTAATATCAAAGGCAGAATAAGTTAGAATAGCGAGGATTGTCCCTCAGGTCCGGATGCACATAAAGTTGTGGTTGGAATGCAAAAATGTTTTTTTTCCTTTCAGGATCGAATTGTCAATGTGGCTGTTGGTGGGTTCACGTCGCTTTTGGTCATAGTAAGTAAAGATTATCTCTCCAATAACCCCCAGTTCCTCATACAGAGAATTAGACCGAGTGTCTTTCATTAACACTACATTTACATAGTCAAAAATACCAGCTGAGCCACATTCTTGGTGAGCTGCTTGAAGCTTTAATATGTAAATGAGTGGTTGCACATTTGGTGTCATGATGCTTAACTGTTTTCCGTTGCACTCTTCCAAGGTAACCATCATCAGTTCATTTGTCTTTCCTACACCTCATCCAAAAGGCCTGAACATCTTCTTTGTGGTCTGCATTAGCATGATCTGTTTCTCAGTGTTGGTTTTGGTTAGTAGTCTTGTCCATTCACTCCTTCCCCATTTGGTTAAACAGTAATAGAAACAGTGTAAAGTGTAAACAGGATAAACAGTAACACTAACACTATCAGACAAGTCATGAGTGCCATCAAAAGTGGATTATGTTCTTTATATACTGTGATAAATCAGAAAATAACATACATTTGTCTATTTGCAGATATTTTGGTATCGTCAAGGAGACTTGGAGCCCAAGTTCCGAAACCTCATCTATTACACCATTGGCTCCATCATTCTGCTCTGTTTATGTGCAAATCTGTACTTCCATGGTGTTGACAGATGACAATTATTATGCATAAAAACTCAACTTACTACTGTTTTATTACAATCTTTCTGCCCTTATTTGCTGAAACATGGCAGAGATGCGAGACTAACTCACTGTGCTCACAATATGTGTGAATAGACAGAAAAGCACTTAGTTGCATATGTGTTGAAAACGATGTTTTCACAGGATTGCACTGATTATGTTCATCACTTTAGATAACTGAAGCAATAGCTAAATATGTTATTATTCAGTTTTATTTGAGAGCTGGAGAGAATCCACACAACTCAGGGGCCACTCTGACCACAGTATATATTCTTAAGTATGGTTTATCTTTAATTACTTGAAATCTATGTAATGTTGATTAATGAGTCATGATATTTTTGATATCTGCATTGCAGTGTATTAAGTGTCTTGGGTAACATCATCGTTACATGACTGTATACAGTGCTGTATATGTATTTCTGTGATCAGGAATGATGACTGTGCTGCAGTGAGTAAGCAAAATCATCCTGAACACTTGATTTACTTCAGATTTGTATTAAAAAACATCAATGCAATTAATGAGGCCTTCTGTTGTGTCTTAATGGACTTTACTGCCCCCGAGTGGTGCATATAGTAGCTCACAGGCAATGAGCTCTTCAGATTTCATTTACTCGCCTGAATTTGGATTTGATTTTATTCAAAACCTCACTAATTTTTGAAAGAATTTTGTTCACATCAGCATTATTGTAAACCACATATAGGCTGCATTTATTTCTGAAAAAAAATCTCATGCACTCATTTTAATGACAATGTAATGGACTTAACTGTACACAGGGAACGGAGCCCAGTGGCACATAGGCCTACACAGTACTAAGAATTATTCACAGGGTGTCACATCACTACCTTCCCTTAAAACAACACTTATATCTGAGGCTTCATCATGTGGACAAAAGTATTGGGACTCCTGACCGTTACACCAACAATGACATTGCCTTCAAAAAACAGGCTTTAAAATGGAGTTAACAGCTTCCACTTTTCTTGGAAGGCTTTCCACAAGTTTTTGGAGTGTTTCTGGGGGACTTTGTGTCCATTCATTCTGTGGAGGTCAGGCATTGATGTTGGATGAGAATGCCTGGCTCACAAACGTTCCAGCTCATCCCAAAGGTGTTAGGTGGGGTTTGAAGTCAGGGCTCTGTGTGGGCCAGTCAACTCATCCAGCCATGTCTTTATGGAGCTTGCTTTTTGCACTGGGGCACAGTCATGCTGGAATAGAAAAGGGTCTTCCCCAAACTGTGTCCACAAATGTAGAAGCATGGCGTTGTCCAAAATGTCTTGAAGCATTAACATTGCCCTTCACTGGAAGTAAGGGGCCTAGCCCAGACCCTGAAAAACAGGTGTGTCCCAATACTTCTGTCAATGTAGTGTATGCAAAATTATGTTATGAGATTTTGATATAATTGTGGTGAAACAATCATGCACAAAATACATACAAAACAATACATGCAATAACAACTGCGGCTAATGGCATTAAACAGATCTAGGGATCCTAGACCACACCATGAAAAACAGGTGTGTCCCAATACTTTTGTCCATATAGTATCCATATAGTTTACATCAGCAGGACAGTGGTCTCATATGGGCTACGATTTTTCCTGCAGACTCAGGGCAAATGTTTGTTCCTGAGAAGAGACGTGGAAGACTTTATTGATTCCAGCTGAGGGAACGTCCTTTGCAAAATCCTTAATTTATTATTAATTTAGTAGCAGGATTGAGCTTTTTTCAAACCACAGTGTCTCTTTAACACCACGGTCACAGCTGACGTCACGGAGAGAGAGCAAGAGAGAGAGAGAGTTGATGAAGGAGGAGGCAAGGAGCTGTCAGCCGGTCTCACTCTGCTCTGTCTGCTCTCTTTCTGTTGGATGGTGGAATAATGCAGCATCCGAAGAGAGCGATGTGTTTTATGGAGGGGTTTGCATGGATCTTCAGCAGCCTGTGTGTGATGGCCGTGACTGACAACCTGCCTCAGTGCACCGAGGTGAGACCCTTCCAGCAGGAATGTGTTCTATTCACGCCTCTCTCCTGGGAGAATTGAAAATTATCTGCTGGTTTGCTGGGGGTTTTGGTTTCCAGCTCCTTCTCCAGCTCCATCTGTCTGTGAACCAGCCCACAGATCAATAGTGAAACAGTGATATGCTTTTGATACTTCCAGTAAGATCATGAGGCTGTTTTGCTTTGTACTTTTCTGCATGAATGTTCTTGAGGGAATTACCTTTGTTCATAACTGAATGTTTACTACATTTCTTCTTCTTCTTCTATTATTATTATTATTATTATTATCATCATCATCATCATTTGTATTATTATTAATGTTAGTAGTAGTAGTTATTGAT
>JBBPCX010000018.1:10713485-10727366 GCA_037974365.1 Hydrocynus forskahlii | reverse complement strand
TATTATTATTATTATTATTATTATCATCATCATCATCATTTGTATTATTATTAATGTTAGTAGTAGTAGTTATTGATTTAGTATTATTATTATTGCTAGTAGTAGTAGTAGCGATTGGTGTATTGTTATTATTATTAATTAATCTATGTATGTATGTATTATATTATTATTATTTTACTGTCACCAGTCATTCACTCTCAGGTGCAATCCCTCTTTCCCACGGCCGGATCCACCTAGCAGGAAGAAAGTTTGTAGACGTGAAGAACACATAGGTGGGCCGACATGGTAAAATGATAGGAAATAGGAAGCTCTTCTTTTGCAAAACAGTCTTTTTGCCAGGGAATAGGAACTATCCACCAGAACTCTAAGTACTGCTTATTTGGATTAAATAGCAGGATGTAGCTCACGGTATTCTGTAGTGTCTAATATTAACAGCTGAGTCATCTGTGGTTCTTCCCATGGCCACATTTTTGTCTTCAAATTAACTTGATCCCCCCCCTGCTCTTCAAATTAAACTACATTTTTAGGCTAATATAGAATCCTTATAAAATAAGCCATTATTTCCCATCAAAAATGGCTCGTGCTTCTGTAGTAAATGGAGTGAACAGCCATGGTACACCCTCCTCAATCAGTTCTCTTCTGGGTTTGTGCTTCATGAGAGCATGGGGGATGGTAAATTGATTTAGACTGTCAGTTTTATCATGCTTGGGTGTCAGTAGTAGGGGCGTTTAACGTTCCATGGGGGGCTCAGCCTGTCTCGTAGATAAATGTTTTCTGTCTACAGAGCTGAAATTTCAGGAAGAAGTTGTGTTATCTTTAATGTTATGCTAATGGGGGAGACCATTTCCATTGGAGAGTTAAGTGTTGCTTTTCACCACTTTGGTCACGGCTGTGTCCCCATCTCAAGTGCTTGGCGATAGGAGACCTAAAAATAGCCCTTTTGAAACAGCTCCCTTTTAAGATTGGGCACATCCATAGGTGGCTGTAGAGGGAAAATGGAAAATGAAGAGATCTTGTTGTAGTGAGGATGAACTCCACAACAGCTGAAACTAGATCTGTGCTTTGCAGTGAGCTTGCATGTGTCTAAACTAATTCCTGTCATAAGGAGGGGCTGCTTGAGAAGCAGACACTGGACTATGTAATTAACTACGAATAAACTGACTTCTGGTCACTTGTTCATCTGGAAAATGGTTGGAGTGAAAACATTTGTGGAATCACAGCGATGCTCTGGATTAATAATACATAATGAGTAGTTTTACAATGTCCTGTAAAATGATTGCCACCCTTGGTCAATATTAGCAATGAGCAATTGTTTAACAAGCCTACCTGTTAAATCAGGGAGAGATTAGGGAATAATAGCTGCACTAAGAAAGTCTTGAAAATGTAAAAATAAGTGGAAACGTGACTGACCTGTTTGGACTTGGGTGTGGGACTGAGATGATGATCACTTCTGAAATATTGTTAGAAACTTTAGTACTTTCTTAGAATGAAGGTAATGAAAAAATATTGGACCATTCTCAGTCCCAAGAGCTACTTGTGTTTAATGTGGTGTTTAAAAGGATATGGCATGCAATTGCCAAACAAGTGTCAAGGATACAGTATATAAGAAAACCTTGCATTATGAGTAAAATGACAAATGAAATTTCAGTATATCTGCCCACGGTGTCTGGAAGATGCCTAATGTTTTTTTTTACTTGACAATATTTGTCAATAAATATTTTTCTTTATCATACTACTGCATCTACTGCTACAAATAATAATAGTAGTGTAATAATAGTAATAACAAAATGTAATAATAAGTAATTACATCAAAATACTATTTCAGTTAACAGACACATGAGCTTAAATGACCATACAGTATTTACTGCTGTGTTACTGCACCTGTTATTGGGAAGAACTTTTATTATGGTAAATGTGAATGTGCTTTCTTTCATTTTCACATGTCAGCCCTATTTTGAGTAATTGCTCATTAATTTGCTTTGTTTAATTATGTGTACAGCACCACCTTTCTTTTGGTCTGTCAGTCAGTTAGTGACTCAGTAAGACACGGCAACTCTAGCAGGTTGGCCTTTTGCACGGTGCAGCAAAAAAAGAGACTGAAAACTGGAACTTGGAAAGATTCCTCAAGGTCTTTGTCCAACATTTTTCTGTCTTACCTTTTCCTCTGATCTCCACTTAATGCTGTTTGTGTGAGTTTACATACCAACATTAGTGAGAATGAATGACTTACTTATTTTTCCTTCCCCTCCATATATGTTCGAAATAAAGAGGCTGTTTGTGTTACTCTACCTTTAAGACTGGGGTAACTAAATGTACTCACTCTCCTTAAACTCTCTTTATAACATCAAAGACCTAAACGGTTGTAGGCTGGCTGAATAGGCAGGTATATGTAAATGCTTTGGGTTTTTATTTCATCACAAAGTAAGTGGGGATCAATGGTACATTTTCATACTTTAACTTGTTTACATACTTAATTTAATTATTTTATTTTTCATAAAAGGGTTTTAAAAAATAAAATTATTTATAAAACTTCGGTTTGCTATGATATAGGCCCTTTTCAAATGTTTTCTCTGAACAGTGATGTTGTAATGTTTGTTATTCTGAACAGAAACTCATAGCTCATATAAAACATCTGATAAGCCGTAAATTGCACCCAGCATTCATTACGTATGTCAATAAGGGTGCCCAGGAATCTTGAATTAACCTTTAAAAACACCTGCAACATGCCAACCAGCAGATGTAGGTTATCTCATCAAATCCATTGACCTCAGTAACACCCAAAAAATGAACCAGTAGGGTTTGGTTGACCTACTAACTTCAGTGATGTTGACAGTAAATGCATGAATTGTGTTTTAAAAGGTTGAATGAAAGTGTCTTAAAATTCATCCAGGCAAAGATAAATTGCACTGCAATGTTTAAAATTCACTCAACACTGAATTCTGTGTTGAGGTAAGGAGGTGCACATAAAGAAAGTGTGACGGAATGGAAATGTGTGGCATAACTGAATGAAGTTCAAACAGCAGCTGATGTTTTGGAGTGTATGCTTTTAGACCCTCACCTGTATTCATACAGTTTACTGTAATAAATTACTCTGATTGTAAATTGAGGAAGTTTAATCAGCCTTTATTTGACTGAAGCTTCCAGTGTAGAAATAGCCATGCAGTCACATGCACTGCATCATCTCTTATCTCTCATGGTAGAAAGTTGAAATAAAACATAATGGTGGATATCATGTTTCTTTAACTGTGCTGTTTAAGTTACTTGGATCATGGTTAAGAGTACATTATATTAATTACGCCATAATTTATGTGCACGACTTTGTAATGTTTATATAATTATCACCGACCTGCCTGTCCTCTATTAGCCCTCCTAAGTGAGCATTACGTTGGCTCTCTTGTGGGCTGGTGTAGGTGAGGTATAGTATTATCTGACTGTAGCTGGCTGTTTAGTGAAGTGTTGGTAGGTAAAGCTGTTCTGGGCTTTGGTGTGTGTTGACCTGCAGGGCATGCTCAGGGTTTATCAGTTTCCTCCCGATGGTAGCCTTTCCTTCCCTCTGTCTCAGTCAACACCGGAGAGGAACAGCAGAGCTGAGCACTATTAAAACAATTTTCCCTATTGTGCCACCCAATCAAAGCCTGTGTGCCTTAAGGACTATCACTCAAATGTTCTCCCTCTAATGATTGTTTTACTTGGGCTGTAATTGTAATTAAAGTGCCCATGTCCTACATTTTTCTTGTTTATTTCTTTCCCGGCGCCTACTTATAACGTTTATGTGCTAGTCATTCATTTTTCTATGCCCATTTTCTAACCTCTTATTTTCTAACCTCTCCTTTTATGCCATTAACAAGCTGTTTTGGAGTCTTCAAGACATATCTCTCTCTTTGTATTGGCTGCCCTGTTCAAAAACAATCCAGGTTGCAAAACCGTATAGCTCCAGTGTGAATGGCCTGTGAGAATTGGGAATGGGATTTGATTGGAAGGTGTATGTGAATGCTTTCGTTTTCACTGAACTTTCACTGAACAGACAGCTTCATTATCAGTAATGTACTGTATGGACTGAAGAGTGCAATGTTTGATACTTATCAGTGTTTACACACCTCTTCAAACTCTCTTATTCTAACAAAAACAAGGGGAATTTGGTTTTCCCCAATATGGACTCTTAAATTCCAGGCAACAAAATGTAAAATAAGATGATACAGATTGGTATGTACTTAAAAAAGTAAGTAAATTGTAAATAGTTAAAGTCAGAATATTGGTCAGGGGCTGTATAGGGACAGATAATAAGAGGTGTAATCAGCAGCCCAACTCTTGTGTGCTCATGCCGTAAACAGAGCAAAGTGCCCCATAACTCGGGCCTCTACCTGGATATTGCCCTTATAAAAAGAGAAAAAAAATCTTCAGAAACTTGTGTCCATAAGACACAATGTCAAAGAGAAACTCCACTGAAAGTACTGACCACACACTAAGCAGCAGCATAGAATGTTCATCTATGTTCTTCTAAAGTGTTTAAACAGATGGTCACACTTTGTGATGATCAGCTACTTAAGAATGTTTGATTAGCAGTATCTACATACTAATAATTGTCTGCATCCTGTGCAAGCAGCAAAGGTACTTAATTCCTAATACATTCTGTATTTTGGCAACAAATAATGACCTAGCAAAATGTGTGAGGTGTTACTTATAATTAGTTCATGATTATAGAAGTTTGTGAGGACCAGACAATTGTTATTCATGCTCTAATATGGAGAACTAAACTGAAAGAGGGTGCATTTTACTTGTCACATAACTAAATTGTTTTGATTGACACTCTCCATTACTTTGCCAGCCCAACTCATCATTTCAACATATGTCCTCACTATTTTTCACTTCTTTTCTTCTTGTTTGTGGTCAAATACTATAAACAGCAAACTCTTCTGCTGTAAAAAAAAAAAAAAAGGTGCCAGAGAGGCTATTTCACCTTTTGGTTGTCAAAAGAACCTTTTAGTGGATGGTTCTTTAGAGGCCCATTTTTATAAATGGTATTTGTGAGTGTGAAGAACGTTTTAAATGAATTAATTTCAAATGAATTAATAAACCTTCACATAAAATAATAGCTCTGGGTGAAGCACTAAATTACATTTACATTGGATGAAGGTGGTTCTTTATACCTGTAAAGGGGTCTTCGCTCTCACAAACACTATATGGACAAAAGTATTAGGACACACCTGTTTTTCAGGGTTTGGGCCAGGCCCCTTATTTCCAGTGAAGGGCAATCTTAATGCCTCGGCATACCAAGACATTTTGGACAACACTATGCTGCCAATTTTGTAGAAACATTTTGAGGAAGAACTTTTTCTATTCCAGACTGTCCCCCAGTGCACAAAGCAAGCTCCATAAAGACATGGCTGGATGAGCTCGGTGTGGAAGAACTTGACTGGCCCGCACAGAGTCCTGACCTCAACCCCATCCTGACCTCATAAATGCTCTACAAAATGAATGGGCACAAATTTCCACAGAAACACTCCACTTGGGGAAAGTCTTCCAAGTAGAGTGGAAGCTGTTATAGCTGCAAAGGGGGACCAACTCCATATTAAAGTCTATGTATCTGAATGCAATGTCATTAAAGTTCCTTTTGTTGTAATGGTTAGGCGTCCCAATGTTTTTGTCCATAGTGTATCCGCCGTACAAACAGTCCTCCAGGGAATGAAGATGGTTCGTATATAGCAGAAGAGTGTAGACAAAAGATATAATAACTGTTCCAGTGTTCCAGCGTGATGGTTGTTGTCGTTGGTGTTGGGTTTAAAGGTGTCCATAAGCAAAAGGGTGGGGTGGCACTCAGGACAAGCATATGACTCACTTTCATTGCATTCTTCTACTGTGAGCTTTGTTTACATTTTCTGTGCTTTTTATCAGCCTTCACTTACTGTCCGCAAAAATCCCTGACTACTTCCTGGAAAAGAGTTTTAGCAGAAAGAGATTTAAGCTGTCTGTGTGCTTGTGTTTGCAGGGGGATTACTACTTTGAATACACAGAGTGTGACAGCACTGGCTCCAGATGGAGAGTGGCCATTCCTCAGAGGCCCGGCGAGTGCACAGGGCTGCCTGACCCTGTGCAGGGCACCGACTGTAGTAGGTTCATGTTATGAGTGTGTAGGGGTGTGTGCTGTAGTGACACAGAGGGAGAAGGGAATCATTAGTATTATGTATTATTAATGCCATAAATTAAAAGAAATGTAGTCTTGGTGGTCGACAGGGAAATGATTCTCACAGCATGTGAGTTTGAATATTTCTCCTCTCAGCCCCCCTTATCTACAGAGAGGAATTTCCTTTTGGACCTCATCACTTCACAGCCCAGCAGTAACAGTTCTCTAACCCTAAGTTTCTCTAGTCCTACATCCTAGTTTATATATACTGGAATACAGGAGGCATTTTCCTTCCATGCTGTGACATATTTCAGCGTGAAACACAGTATTCGGGGGTCTTTGAGCTCAAATGATAGTTGGCCGGTTGGGAAGTGAAACGGATCATTGCTTAATATTATTATCGCCCCCCGACTTAGGTCTGAACAATTCATTGTTTTTATATCAAGATGCAATTTTCAAATTTGAATGACGTTATTTGATGTTGTCTTAGCAAGTTTTAGTGAGGGAAATTTCACCAAATAACACAGAATTTGTGAACTGGCTGTCCGGCAATTTTTTGCTCACATCATCCAGCCCCGCGCCTGGTGGTGCATGGTGATGTAAATAAAGAGGCTGGTAAAAGTCATTGCATTTTGATCAAAGATTGTCTCTGAAATAAAATATGTTAACTTTTGTCATTTAAATAAAATATGCTCAATTGTAAAAGTAAACATGTAAATTGGTTTCACATTGACTTTAAATTGTTATTGCACGTTGCTTATGATTATTTAAAGAGCTGATTTAAACATGTCTGATGTCCTTCGGAGATAACAGCGCTGCAGCCGATATTTATTCACTGAAAGCGAGAGGACTAGGGTCTGAACTTGTTGTTTTTTGTATTGTTTGTAAGCATATAGGCCAAACAGTATTAGAAGATTTACTAAAATCATGCATAAAAGACAAAAATATTGGTGTCTAAAGTATATATATTTCAAATACATTTCGGATGTCATTTCGTATGTACCAAAAATACACTTTTCCTTTACAATGTATTTGTTCACTGTGGACGATATGTTAATGGTTAGGAGGAGTTGAAGCTTATTGACTTGCTAAGCTGCCCGCGCTGATGAGGTAGCTTTTGCCTTAGTTGTTCAGGTGACAGACTCATATGGAACATTGGCCTTACTGTCAAAGTTAAGAACCTCTGTCTATAAGCATAGAAAGCTTTGTGAAGAAGTCTCAGCTTTGGCTTCTGGGTTTTAAACTCGCCTGGTGCAGCAACAAAGAGAAAGTTACTCGTATAGAAAAGAATGAAAGCCAAAATAAAAAGCCGAAGAGAATGGGAGACCAAATCTCCTTATAATTATACAGAGGATAACTGTAATCTGTTGGCAGCACACACACAAATCTCACAGGGCGAGCCAGAATGTTTGCACAGCATAGCGAGCGAGGACTGAGAGCAGCCGCAGGAGAAAAGACAAGAGGACATGCAGCTACTGCACAGGGCCAGTGGGTGGCCTGTTTAAACACCCTTTAGTCATTCTCTAATTTCCGGTAGCACAGTTTGGCTGCTCAGTTTGACCTGGAAAGTGCTGTGTGATTGAGAATGGTCAGGAAATCTCAAGCTTTCTTTGTACTTCAGCACAACAGAAATACAGGTCTAGAGGCAGCCGTTTCTTCAAGACTACTGTGTGAGATCAGATACAGGTGTCATCTAAGGAATGCTGTTGAAAATGACATTTTCATCTTTTTTTAAACACTAAAGAAGCTTTGATTATTGCATTTGAACTTTTATATTGCCCTAAAATTTGTAGTTTTTGAGGTGTTGGTATAGCACGTTTTTATGTTTTGCCTGAGCACAGATTGAATTCAATATATTGATTTTTAGTTTATTTATCTTTAACATTGGACTGGTGATTACACACCTCACATTTTTAGTCTGAATGAAGGAAATATGGGGAAATCTCAAGATTGTTCTCAATGTCCATTTATTGTAAAGTATTCTTGGACCCTGAAAAAATCTTACCCTGCTCAGGTTCAGAAGCCAGACTCCTTTGCAAAGCTAATGATGGCTCTAGCTAGTCCATAATACTAATTCTAGCTAGCCAGTGAAACTGCTAGGAACTATGTTGTCTACATCTTAAAAAAGTTTAGCAAAATAATATTTTTGGGCCAAACTCTGAGGTGGAATTTTTTTGCCTCTTGTCTGGAGAAAAAAGTTTAAAAGATCTTTATTCTCTCTCAAAACCAATCATATTATTCTCTTCACAACTGCTTTGTAATCATTTACTTTATTCTGGGGGAATAAATCCTCATAATTCAGTGATCCAGACGAAACTTCAAAATTAGTTGGCGCATAGCAATTCAAGAAATGTGTTGATTAATTTCTCTACATCATTAGTCAAGAGAATAATCGGGGGGCAGGGGACCTTACCTTTTGGGACCTATTTTCTGATATTCTCCTTCTGTTGAAAAGTCTTAGGCAGCCCTGAAATGAACCATAACTGTTTCTCTCGGCAGTAAATATATTATTGTCTGTAAAAACACACTATACAACATTATTATGAATACAAACAAACAAAAACTTAAATTGTCACTAGAATTTTTGTTTAAAAGAGAGTACAGATTTCCATTGCACAGATCTGTTCAGTTTCAATAACAGCAGTTTATATTGTAAGTATTACTTTGTATACATTGTATATTGCGTGTATTGTTTTGTATGTATTTTTGTATGTACATAAGCATTGTTTCACTACAAAGATATCAAAACCGTCCCCACACACTGCTCCCTGGGCGCCTCACTGGTGGCAGCCCCCCGCTTCAACTGGTGAATGGGTTAAATGCAGAGAAAGAATGACTATGACTATGCATGTGATAAATAAAGAATCTGAAATATTACCATTTGATTAGCAACAAATTTATGGAAAAAAGCCTTTATAGCTTATCAAGTCATGTCAAGTTGGTTTTTATTGTCATTTGTACCATATACACACAGTACATAGTAAAAACTAAACAACGTTCCTCCAGGACCATGGTGCAGAACACAATACAACACAACACAACACTACAAGTGCAGACAGGACAAAGAGCTAGGAAAAAAGAACACAAGAGCAACAATACAACTAAACGAGACAAGACAACATTCAGTGCAATTGACAATGGCTACACTAAAGATAAATACAGTATCTTGACCGGTACCGTATTCTAGAAATGTGCAAAGAACAGAGTTTACGTGTGCAAAAAACCAAAAAACAACAAAAACAAACAAAAAAATTCACTGTTTCTGAGTATACTGGGTTCATCTAGTGAGTAATTAAACCTGTCTTTGGCAGCTTTCTCATGTGAGGCGGGAGAATTTCTGGAGATGTCTGCTCAGGAGTGCACTCAGTGCGCGTCCGGTTCCTACTCTTTAGGCAGCGGCATCCGCTTTGATGAGTGGGCTGACATTCCACCTGGATTCAGCAGTGTGGCAACCTACCTCGACACCACTCCACACGGACAGGAGGGGCCTTCCTGTAATGGGTGAGTGACAGAAGGCAATGAAGGATTAAAGCAATGCTCAGTGTTTTTCAACATAATGCTATCTCTCCATCTGCAACATACAATCGATCACCATGGACACACTCAACATGTTAAACACAGTACACGATCATCTGGTTTCAAAACGCTGCAGCATTCCTTTAGGTTCTTGTGGATTTTTGTGTTTGCTCGGACAAAATAGCTCTAGAAATGCTGAATTGTTTGGTATCCTCAGTGTCAAAACATCTTTTCCTTGTTGTGAGAAGGAATGACAACATTACAAAGTGGTAAAGGCTTTACAAGTGGTAAAGCATAAGTTGCCACATTACAAGTGGTAAATTTGCATCCCAATAATTTTTTGGAATGAAATGTCGGAATGGATGTATATTAACAAATCAAATGAAGACAAAACATGAAATGTCTTGGGTTCCTACTGTCTGCAATGAAAAAAAAGTCAACATGAATTTAAGAATAACTGCGCTTTTTTGCGTGCATTTATCCATACCGTCCCCACGTTTTCTGATTTGGGGTTGAACAAGAGATTGCATGGTTTAAAAAGAACTCAAACACTCTCAGTAGTTTATATTCTCCATCA
This sequence comes from Hydrocynus forskahlii, assembly GCA_037974365.1. NCBI lineage: Eukaryota > Metazoa > Chordata > Actinopteri > Characiformes > Alestidae > Hydrocynus > Hydrocynus forskahlii. The sequence goes on along the minus strand of JBBPCX010000018.1, from coordinate 10,717,152 downwards.
GCAGTACTGGATTTTGGCTCAGTTGGCAATTTGAGCATGCCTGCGTTTCCCAAAACTGGCAGACGTTGAAATGCCTTTGTGCAAAAATGTTGCTTCCTGATGCCAGTTGGTCTAACCGAACTCTCCCACACTAAATATGTCACTTTCTCTGTATGTCTCTCACATACTCATACAAGAAATTAACAAAATTTGTGCGTGTGCATTCTGGCCTTGTTTTCAGGTGGTTAAGAATGAGTGAGAACTGGAGACAACTGCATTGTAGTAGTTATTTGGATGTGACTTTATATAGTTGTATGGGTGGGACTTATGTTAATACATTATTCGATTGTGTATGTATACACACATTTTTATATACACATACACATATATATGTGTGTGTGTATGTGTGTGTGCGTGTGAGTGTTTGTGTATGTGTATATAACAATGTGTATGTGTCTTACCTTCTAGCTCCTCGTGGACTGCTCAGGGTAGTTATGTGGAGTCTAACAGAGATGAGTGCAGTGTATCTCTGGTCTATGCTGTGCATTTGAAGAAGCAGGGCTCAGTCTCTTTTGAGTACCAGTATGTGGACAACAATATCTTCTTTGAGTTTTTTGTAAGTAACTGCTTTTCTACTTTGCTACAGATTTTTTAATTCTTTTGATTATTGTGGACAACATTTTACAGCATATCTTTGTTGTATACACATAAGGAATACAAACATACATTGGAAGCCTGACATACACTGATGAGCCACTTCATTTGGTACACTTTCCTTGTCTCAACACTCATTGTAGATTTTATCAGCCCTTCTTACCGTATAGATGCCCTTTGTAGTTCACAGTTTCAGACTATAGTCCATCTGTTTCTTTGCATGTTTTGTTAGACCTCGTCCATCAAAGGGTAGGACCCCTACAAGACCATCAGTGAGCTGGGTTGTTTTGTGGTTACACGGCAGTGGCATGTTGATGTTTATGTGATTTTAAATGGTGCAGTTGAACTGCTGGTCTGAGAACAGTCCACCAATCAAAAATATTTAGCTAACAGTGTCCTGGTGGTCTGAAACTTACCATTGGTGACTATGAGCAACACAAGCTGTGCAGCATTAGATAGACTATCATAAATAACTTTACATTTGCAATGTCGACCAACAGGCTAGATGTGTCTAATAGTAAATGGATATAGTGTTAAAAACTCACAGTTTGCAGGGAATATGGTGAATTTTCCAGTGCTAGTAGTTTATCTGATGCTGCACAGTTTGTCATCAGTGGCGAGTGTCTGGACACAAGGCACTGTCAGCTGAATAGGTTTGGTTGGTGGACTCTTCTCAGCCCAACAGTGACACTGCAGAATTTAAAATCTCCAACAGCCCTGGTGTGTGCAATACACTCTGTGCAGCACAGACACATCGACATGCCACTGCCATGTTATTGCCATGTATGTAGAATACAGGCAAAGTGTTATCTACTGTTGTCTTTAGTATCAGTTACCTACAAATCAGTGGTGGTTTTCCAAAACACGTCAAGCTTATAATAACACAATCGTTTTCAAGGCAAGGCTAAGGATCATCCTTTAATCTGTATTTAATGAAATGGAGAGCAGAGTGGTGCCATTTAACTGAGGTTTTATTGATTACATCACTGTGGCAGATTCAGAATGATCAGTGCCAGGAAATGGAGAAGACTTCAGATCAGAAGTGGATCAAACTGACAAGCGGTGGAGAGTGGGGCAAGCACATGGTACAGGAGTGTTTGTTCTCCCAAACACACATACATACACATGTCACCATGTTTAAGGTGCATATATGACATTTGATGCACAACTTGTTAAGAGTGTGGTGGATTGATTGTGGTACTTCTGTCTCAGGTCAGTCTGAAGTCTGGTGCCAATGTCCTGTACTGGAGAACCACTGGAGTTACAGTGGGAGCTAAAGTAGTCAAGCCTGTTCTACTGAAAAACATCCAGATAGAAGGTGCAGTGGGGAACAAACTAAAGGTGTTCCTTGAGATTGTTGCTATTATTCCTTTATTTCTTTCTAATGCAACTTCTCCTTTCTTTCTTTTTCCCTATCCCAGGTGTGGCGTACATGTCAGAGTGTTTGCCGTGTAAACCAGGCACATTCAGTAAAACTCCTGGCTCCTCCTCCTGTGAGCCCTGTCCCAGAAACAGTTACTCAGGCAGAGGGGCCAGCTCCTGCACTCCCTGCAACACAAGCACACACTATGCATGTAAGCACACACTAATGCACACACTTGTTATTTATACATGTATATGAAATATTTGTATGGTCTGTTTTTTTTAAGGGTTAGGGTTAATGAGTTAATGTATTAAATAGTGGTCTGGAGATTTCACCAATATCACGACATTAAAAACTTACAAAATAATTCAGTGTTATTCATTTGAGTTAGGATGAAAATGAAAACACAACTAAAAACATATCATTTAACTATAAAGGTCCAACCTATGACTACTGTCCATACCATTTGTTATTAGGGTGGGTGCTTAAGTGTTTTTGACCGCTCCTTGAACGAGAGGGATGGCTTTTACTCTGCTGTGCTAGACCTGCTATATATATATATATATATATATATATATATATATGTGTGTGTGTGTGTGTGTGTGTGTGGGTGGTTGTGTGTATGTATGTATTTTGGAAAAAACTAAAACAAGATGTGTAAACAATGGTTTGTTAACTTTATTATCACAAATATGAATATCATCTCATACTGTAATACCCTGACATGTCTGGAAAATGTCAGTTCTGCCAGCTCTATAGAAAACTTGAATTATTACTCCACATCATGCCCATACGCAGTTTACTCTTTGAATAGTAATGATCGGTGTCTGTTATGTGACTGGACTCTCCTCTCTATTGGGACCAGTGGAAGGTTCTACTATGTGTAAGGTCAGACCTGCCTGCTCAGAGAAAGACTCCTTCCAGATCCACAGTGTCTGTGATGAGGAGGGGAAGGTAGGCAAAGCTTTTCTGATGCTACAAATGCTGTATGCTTGATGTGGTTTGATGAGAGAAGTAATTAATAATTTAAGAAATGGGTTCATGTCTTTCTCTCTGTCAGACCCAGATCATTTATAAGTGGATAGAGCCTCAGATCTGTCTGGAGGATGCTCCTGGTGCAGTAACACTGCCCCCCTCTGGCAAACGTGAACCATGTCCACCATGCAACCCGGGTTTTTATAACAACAACACAGCTACCTGTGTGCCCTGTCCTCAAGGCACCTACTCCGATGGCCTCAGAGGTGAAGTCTTCAGCCAGAATGATGAAAAGATAGAACTGTTGCTGCATATGTTCCACTAACTTCCTATAATGGTCTTGAGAGTAAGACATTTTGATTTAAAAACAAGGAAAGCCCACTTCTGATCACATATTTTGAAGGTGAAAGTGTTTGGGGTGCATTTTTGTTATTTCTGGAACACTGAATAGCATATCTGTGCTTATTAGACTTTACATGAATGTACATCAGTAGATTTCTTTATTGCCAGCAGGGGTTTGGACATATTCTCTATAGAGTGTCATATTTAAACAATCCATACTGGTGTTGCAGTGAGATGACACCAATGGATGAAAAGACAAAAAGGATACAAATTTGTCACTTCTTACATGGCATGACAAATAACATGCCAAATGTTTTAGCCTGGAATGGGCCTATAAATGTGAATATATATAAT
>JBBPCX010000018.1:10671110-10713004 GCA_037974365.1 Hydrocynus forskahlii | reverse complement strand
AATATATATAATATTGACAAAAGTAATGGGACGCCTGACCCCCATGAGAACCAGCCGAGACATAGAGCCATAGATATATGTCTGTGTGTAGAGCTGCGTGGTGTGCGCGCTCACAAGCACAAAAAACAACAAACTTTCAAAATAAAAGGATAAAATAAAACCCCCACTTTTACACAGATCAGCAGTCGTGGTTTCAGTCCAGCATAGATTTTTTCTGAGAACCAAACTAGTAATTGTTCGCTGAAAACCCCACACTAATGTGGAAACTGCAGGTATCCTCCACATAGTTTTTCCGGGCCTCATCCGCCATGCCCCTCGTCCCCCAGTACAGCTTTTTTCTCAGCAATATATTTATATTTTCATACATTATGTGCTAAATTATTAAGAAAAATAAAATTTACTAAGTTTGTAACAAAAATATTAACATAAATTCAGCTATGTTTCCATATGAAAAATAGCTATAAATGTTTTGGTACTGTTCAGAGAACACAAAGAAAGCGCGTCCTGGGATGGTGAAATACCACTGTACTCAGAGGCGGGAGGTTTGAAAGTTGCCAATCCGAGAACGCTATTTATTTCTCCTTGCTGCTGATTGGCTGCTTTCCTTTATTGCAGCTACACTCCAGAATTTTCCCCCTGTGGAGCGTCTCGAGTGTTCTCATGTTTTTCGTTTTGTTCTTCTTGAAGTCCTGTATTTTTATTACTGTAAATTAATTGAATTTATTACTGTATTTACCTACTTATACTAATGAAAACAACAGCGAACACCAAAGAAAATGCGAGTGCATGAATTACAGTACAGTCTATGCAGGGGGAACATCTGTATTTTGCATTCTAGCACTGCGGGAGTTCAGTTTAAACTGTACAGAACGGATACGGGTTTACCTTTACATTTTCTTTAAGGGTAATGTATTAAACTGAGTTTAAAATGAAATTAAAGTGTTTTGGAAGCATATTTGGGGGCATATTTAGAGTTTAGACTATAAAAATAGGCTTTTTTTTGCTTTCTTGCTTTCGCTTTCAAAATATCAATACATACGTTACATATTTTTAAAAATCTGTATTTTTTTTTTCATTCATTCGTTATGTGAGGTGGGGGGGGGGTGGTATTTGTACAAAATGAATTTCAAAAAATTGAATAGTGTACCAGATATGCTGATATGCTGTTTATAGATTGTGTGTGTTTTGCCACCTAGAGTGCCAGCCTTGCCCAGCAGGCACAGAGCCTGCACTGGGCTATGAATACAAGTGGTGGAACATTCTGCCTGCCAACATGAAGTCGTCCTGCTTCAACGTGGCCAACACCAAGTGCGATGGCATGAATGGTGAGAGAGAAGGAGATCCCTCCAGCTCCGCTCAAGATTTTCAGTTTGTACAAGCAGTGCCTAAATCTGGGGGTAGATGGCAGTGTTGTAACATGAGTGACTACTAAAGATTGCTAGAGAATGAAAGCTGCATCCTTTCTCTGTACTTAGGTTCTTATATGATTTTTGAGCCTCTTTCCATGCAGTGAATTTTGAAGGGTCTCTTTGTTGATGTGTGTGTGTTGTGTATGTGTGTGTGTATGTTAGGTTGGGAGGTGGCAGGAGATCATATCCGTTCTGGAGCAGGTGGTTCCGATAATGATTACCTCATCTTAAACCTTAAAGTGCCTGGATTCAGGTGAGGCAACCCTATAAAGTGGTTAACATAGAAGAATGCTATGATTTATGTAAATTAAATGTTTTATTTACTGCAAACTATTGCCTTTAGATTCAACATTCAAGATTCTTTATTTGTCGCATACATAGTTATACAAGTACAACTTACAGTGAAACATCTTCAGACAAACATGACAAGTATAAAGGAGAGCAAAAAGATAGAGGTGTGCAACAATAAAGAATACAATATGTACTATAAATTACAGTGTGCTAGTGGCTGTTGGTGTATACAGACAGAAATAACAGACAGCAGGTTAGATACAATGAGGTAGAGAGTTTAGTTAGTGTTATAATGGACAGTTGTGGCCTTGTGTCCTGGTTAAGGAGTCTTATGGCCTGAGGATAGAAGCGCCTCCTGAGCCTCTCTGTTCTGACCATAATACTCCTGAAGCGTTTGGCTGATTTCAGCAGGTCAAACAGACAGTTAGTTACTGGGGGTGAGACAAGTCTCTGATGATCCTGCTTGCTCTGGTCTTGTTCTATTTTGTGTAATGCTTCTTGTTGGACTTGTATATATAAGCCTTGTCTGCTTGTATATCTCAGGTTGCCTACATCAGTCAGTGGAACGAGTGGAACTGAGTTTGGACGTGTCACTTTCGTGTTTGAAACCATCTGTTCGGCTGACTGTGAGCTGTATTTCATGATGGTGAGTGAGTCTGTCTGTATGCGTTCACTCACAGAACACAGCCCTTCAGCATTTTGGACATCCTACAGCATCCATCATTAGATCGTTTCTTTTTTTTTTTTTTTTACATTTGTTGTTTTCTCAGGACACGGACAGAAGGAGCACCAGTGTGGTGGAGTCGTGGGAGGGCAGTAAGGAGAAGCAGTCCTACACACACATCATGACTAAGAATGCATCTGTGTCTTACACATGGGCCTTCCAACGCACTAACCAGGCTATGGATGTCAGTATCGCACATACAGACACATTTCTGAACAGATTCTTCAAATGTACCCCTAAAAGACCTTTCCAGATTGAACTGGCCTTCCTCATTCGGCTTACATATCACTCTCCTAGTTGTACTGCTGTCATATCAAAAACTAATTTCTATTTTTCCTTTTTATTACTTTGTGCTGTTTGCTGCCCTTTTACATTGTATTATGTTATAAGAATATTTTCAAAAATGATATCGCATTCCATTAATGAACATCTTCTCCTTCTCCTAAAAACTCCTAAAAAAGTCAGCAATAATGTTACTTTCATAGGTTACTGGATAATAAGTATCTAAATTCTTTCAGCCTTTGTCTCTCTCTCTCTCTTGTCTTCAGGTGCGTCAGTATGTGAACGATATGGTGAAGATCTACTCGATCACTGTAACGAATGCTCTAGATGGTGTAGCCTCAGCATGTAGAGCTTGTGCTATAGAGTCCCAGCAGCCTGGCTCGGCCTGTGTGCCGTGCCCAGCCGGCTACTACATAGACGAGGAGACCAACCAGTGCCAGGAGTGCCCACCCAACACCTTCCTCTCAGGACACCACGTCTATGGCCAGGACGCGTGTCAGCCATGCGGCCCAGGCAGTCGCAGCAACAAGGTGGATGCTGAAGCTGAGTGTGTTTGCTGGTGTGATTTTTTAGATGCTAAGTATTATATGCCGATCTTTTGGGAGTGTATGTGTTTTGTGCTTCCATGCATGATGAATTGTAGGGATGCACAGTGATATAAGAATCATGGTGGTATTGGTAGATAATTGCTTATAAAATACAGACATTGGATCAATGTTTAGATTAGACTGATATTTCAAACTCATATCTGATATTTAATGTGCTCTGAAACAGTGAAACATGAGCTGATGTCTGTATTACAGTCAAATACAGTGAAATAAATAAAATGTCTGCATTTTATTTAATTAACTGTATTTGTGGCCCTAGAAAAGCAAATATTACAAAAACTACAAATGTTATATTCTCTGTAATGCTAATCCAGGTAGATCTAATTTCTAAATTTTTAGTGTGCTTGCTCAAGCCATAGCTAACGCAGGTTAATTGTAATACTGTGCTAATGTTATGCTAATGCTATGCTATGCTATGCTAATGTTAATGCTAATGTTAATGCTAATGTTAATGCTAACAGTAATGCTAACGCTAATGCTAACGCTATGCTAATGTTAATGATAATGCTAACACTAACACTAATGCTAACGCTAAGTTTGGGCAAGCACACTTTGCATTTTCTCTGCGGAAATGCAGTCTAGTTATTAGGCCAAGTTTCCCGACACACAAACGCGGTCGGTGATGATCTGCACTCGTCTTTTCCTCATCTTCCGCTCATGCCTTTTCCCCCATTCACTTCCATTCATTTTTAACCCCATTGTAATGAATGCAGTTTCAGAAGAAGAAACTTCAGGCTCCATACAGTGACCAGACCTTATAAAACTTCATATGTGACCTCAGGCCACTTCCCCACAGACACACCTGTTTAAACTGAACAATGTGGACAAAAGTATTGTGACAGAGCTGTCATACCAACACTATGATGCTAACACTAACAATATGCTACTGCTAACATTATGTTAATGCTATGCTAATGCTAATATTAATGCGAATGCTATGTTAATGTAAATGCTAATAGTATGCTAGTGCTATGTTAATGCTATGCTAATGTTAAATCAAACGCTAAAGCTGATGCTAACCCTAACGCTAACGCTAATGCTAAGTTTGAGCAAGCACATTTTTCTCTGCGGAAATGCACACAGACACACACATTCACTAATGCTATAGTAATGCTAATGCTATACTAATGTAATGTTAATGCTAATGCTAACATTAATGTTAACGCTATAGTAATGCTATTTTAATGCTAATGTTATAGTAATGCTATGTAATATGCTAAGCTAATGTTATGCTATGCTAATGTTAATGCTAATGCTAACGCCAATGCTAACGTTAATGCTAATGCTATATTAATGCTAATGTTAATATTAATGCTAATGCTGTGTTCTGCATTTGAGCAAGCACACTTTGCATTTTCTCTGTGGAAATGCAGTCTAGTTTAGTTAAATATTTATCAGCATGAGCCCATATGTTCACAAAAAATCCTGGATACTGGCAGCTATTCATGATTCAGATTAGTGCATCCCTGGTGAGTTCCCTGAAGAACTACATGTAACAAGAAGTGTTATTTAGTTGTAATAGAAAAAGAGAAAAAAACCATCAAAACATCACAGGAAAAGTTTATGTAAGTAGTATTGTAATGGTTTGTGGATCTCTTGATTGCAGTTCCTTGACTTCTGGCTGTTCCGTCCACACAGCCTATAACAGGGGTGGACTGAGACTAAAAAATGGCCCTGGCCTTTCTCCACCAGCTGTACATGTAAAAGGGTGGTTGGTGCGCACAGAGGTTGACGTCTCTGCTGTTGTTCGGGAGGTGGGGGGTGGGGTTGGGGGGTTGGTGTGCAGAGGTCTACGTTATATAGCCAGTCCACCAGTGTCCTATTACAATACTAGTGGGTCAACACGTAACCTGGGTCAGGTGCATCCGGGTCAGCATATTAGATCATTTAGCCAGTGTGGGTCAAAAAGTGACAAAGTGGCCATTCGACAAAGTTATAAATAACTTACAGAAGGATTGCAGATGGAGTCAGGCAGGTTACCTCTCATAATGGGCTGGACCTGTTACTTGTGCCTCACTATACAGTACTAAAGGAGAAGCTGAAGTTCAATAGAGTTGTATGATGTGCAGCACTGGGCTGTGATTTATGTTTTTCCAAAATATGTTTTCAACTTGAAATTGACTGCTGTGCAAAGACTGTCAAAATTTTAAATCATACTATCCAATCTCTGCTCTAAACATTTTGAATTAATCGTAGTTGTAAGGTCACAAGCATAAACACATTTAAATGTAGTTGCCCATTCAGCTTACAGTATTTTAGTCCTCCCATTCACAATGATTAGCAGAATTATTCGAGCAGAAGATTAGAAAATGCAAGATTTAAAGAAATCTTATCATTAGATTCCAGTATCTGAAAGAAGTTCTGAATACATCAGCCCAGTACATACTGACCAAATAATTTGTACATATTAACTGATTGGAGTGTTCTGGAGCTGTTACGCATGAGCCCAATGTCGCCATGCCCAGTGCCAGGCAAAACTAAGTCTGGTTGGTGCTGTTAAAAGATAAAGACAACCTAGAAAATAGCCTTGAAGAAATTAATTATGACTCCATTTGGTACACAAAGCAGAACAAATATTATAGGATAAAATCTAAGACGAATGAAGAGTATTAGCCCTTTAAATGTATGTTTTGCATTTTAGGAGCACAGTTTGTGTTTCAGTGACTGTTTGTTCACACATACGGAGCTGAACCAGACATTTCAGTTTGACTTCAGTCCTATGGGTTTTACTGGCTCCATCATGAATGGCCCCAGTTTCACTTCCAAAGGCACCAAGTACTACCATCTCTTCAACATCAGCCTGTGTGGGCTTGAGGTATAGGTTTTTATTGGACTTATGTGGTATCATATGTCTCAGTCAAATTGTTCTTGCAAATATTGTCTCCATGCTTAATGTTCTCAGGGTCCTAGGTCAGCCGTCTGTTTAGATAATGTTACAGACCTATCCGATAAGGATCCTCATAGTGATGAAGCCAATTCAGTTGAAGCCTTCATCTGTCAATCAACGGTTATCCCTTCTGATGGGCGGGGCTTCAGGGTAGCCCTCTCTTCACAGTCCACCAATTTGGCGAACTCATTTCTTGGTGAGTAAGGAGGAGTGTTTATTCTCTGTGCAGGGTCTGCAGTGTACCTCGTCTTTATTGGCACCTTAGTCTTTCACAAAATACGAAATTATATTTCATAGTTACCTTTTTTACCTCTATACCTGCGGAAAATACAGTGTTCACAGCGCCACCTAATGTACTGCAGGAGCAATAGTTCAAAGTTCACATGGATTATGTGCCTGGTTCTAACTTTCATGAATCTGTCTGCCTCCGTTTGACTTTGATCTGTGATTGGAATTTAATGGTGGACCACTTTTATTGTACCTGTTCACTACATTTTGAACTGTTATTTTCCCCTGAACTGTTAACTTCACAAGTAATTGCAAGTAAAATTTAATTTGCAACTGAGTCCGATTTCCTCTAGTCCTTACAGAGGAACAAAATAGTATGTAATCATTTTTTTAAATACTTGTGTTTGAAACCTGTTTGATTTGCATAATTGTTAACATTTTTTTGCCCGACAAGTAAGTATATATTTTATTATGCTGCACTAGAAGAGATACACATATCTTTCTTAATTGAGTCACAACCGTGCCATTTGTTTCTCCCTCCATCATCTTTACTGTGTGTGTGTGTGTGTGTGTGTGTGTGTGTTTGAAGGGAAGAGATAATTTCCTCACTAAGCTCTGTGTTCCTCACTAAGAGAGTCTGTGTTTGTTTTACAGGAGCCACAGTGGAGAAATCACTCAATGGAGTTACAGCCAGACCAGAACTCTTCCACGCTCCTCCCAAGAGAGTCCCAGACGTCAACTTTTACTATCGGTAATAGCACAGGGAATGCGCCAACTAAACCCCTGTCCTTTTTGCTAGTCCTAGATAAAAAGCCCTGTAGGCCCTGTGGAGTGGCTGTGTGTTCTGAGGAATATTGTCCACACTCTATTGTTTTTGTTCCACTCCACACTCAGAAGATTGGTGTGTACTTGCTGCGTATATTAATTGAGCTAACTGGTGCTGTTTTGTGCAGATCTCAACAGACAACGTCCTCCTGTGAGAATGGCAGAAATACAGTGGTGACGCTACGCTGTAACCCTGAGAAGAGCTCTAAAGGAGAAATATCCGTGCCCAAGTATGCTGCCCTCAATTGCCGCATTACATTTAGCACGTGCTCTTTACAATGCAAGCACTAAATAAACTGTCACCATTAATCTTGTTCCATAGTTAAAGTCACAGGTGAAGGTACCACAGTGATTTCTCTGCCTTATCTGCTATGCCTGTCCTTATGGAAATGTGAGGTTCATCAGTTTTTTTAAGCACTTGGCTCACACCAGCAAGTTGCGGACCGTCCTTAGTGAACCCAGGCAAAATGTCTCCCATTGAGACAAAAAGAATTCAGATCATATATCATAAAGACTGAGAGAGTAGAGTTCAGTCTCTTGGCTCCTCAATTAGTGTGAAAGCCAAAGTTTTCGAGTAACTTTTGTGAATTTACAAATTCCTGCGCCGTTGAGGGTTACGTCTTATGGAGATCTGCTTGATATGATTAAGTAAATCAGTTGCTCTGTAATGACATTGGCAACTTTCTGTATTTTGTCAGGAGACATTTGCCAGCTTTTATATATTGTACAAGGGGTTTGATGAAGTGGGACTAAAGCCCAACCAGTAGCAGGTTTCACAGATCAGTGGAAGGTAGGAGGATGTTGTGGTGCACAGTGTGTGAGCTTACGAATTCCCACCAACCTATCATCATGACCCACTTAACCCAATACACACTTCTATTGTGGCAAATGGCAGAATTGAAGTGAAACTAAACTTTGAGTGTACTGCACTGGTTGCTGCACACAGCTGCTATGGAATACTAATTTGATTGGAGGAGGGTTTGTACTGTATGGATCACTTCACACTGATTGCATTTTAAAAGACATTTCCTAAATTGTTAGACTCTTGGAGACATGGCTTTCCTGTTGATTCTCTCTCCTGAATGTGTAGCCCCTTTGGACAGATCTGTTGTAGATCTTTCGCCTCATATTTTCCTTGTCAGGAGGTTGTGGCTGTTGAATCTTTTTTTGCTATGGATATTGTGGTTGCAAAAGTGAGACCATCTTTATTTTCTTCTTCTTGTATGTGTTTTTCAGCTTTTGCATAGGATGGTCTTTTACATTAGACTGAATATACAGAGATATCTGACACAGTTTTCCTTTGCAAATCACACCAGGTCTAAAAGTGACAGTTGTTTTGTTATCCCTGGAAACATTTCGTTATTTATTAATCCCTTTGCACTATAGGGACAAAAGTATTGGGACACACATGTTTTTCAGGCTTTGGGCTAGGCCCCTTCCAGTGAAGGGCAAATTTAATGCTTCAGCATACCAAAACATTTTGGGCAACACCACGCTTCCAACTTTGCGGACACCTTTAGTCAGGCATCCCAAAACATTTGCGATACACTTACGCTAACACAAATTAATCAACAAACTGTCAAAGCAGCGGAACTGTCAACATACTGTATTACGATAACAAAATAATAAAAAGGAATTTGATAGTTTGCCATGTATCTGGGGAAAATACAGGATGAAATTCGGTCACAGTGAGGTGCGTATCTAAGAGCTAATTGTAAAACATTCTGTTTTCATTAAATCTTGCTGTACTGCTTTGTTTGTTTAGTTGAGTCAGCAAGAGAGCTTGTGAGCCCCTGCTGTTGGGGATGTTTCTGCGAGCGGACTAACCCTCTTTGTCATCCTGCAGACAGTGCCCAGCAGGCACATGTGATGGCTGTACATTCTACTTCCTGTGGGAGAGTTCCAGTGCTTGCCCACGCTGCACTGTGGCTGACTACCACCAGATCGAGGGAGCCTGCAAGGGAGGAGTGCAGGTGCTCTTTATTCAGCCATTTCATCAAAGCTAACTAAGATCTCGGTGTTCAAAAAAAGGGAGTTTTACAGATCGAGACGGCAGAACACCCAAAACACTCCTTCCACTGATCAGCATCAGTGTATGATAATGCATTGAGGATTAATGGTGTGCTTGGATCTGTGTGTGTGTGTGTTTTGTCAGGACACCGTGTATGTGTGGACGGAGCCACGGCTCTGCACAGGAGGAGTAGCTCTGCCAGTGAAGAGGAGCACGCCATGCGAGATGATCGATTTCTGGCTGAAGGTGGGGGCTGGGGTGGGTGTGTTCTGTGCCGCCCTGCTTGTCACCCTTACCTGCTACTTCTGGAAGAAAAACAAGAAGTAAGACCTATCTGACCTACTTACCACTGAGCACAGTCACCCACTCACATCAGTCAGCTAGCCACTAAGTTACATGATTGCTGATGCTTAATTAATTGAGCAAAATTATTAAATATAAAGGTAAAGTCTTCTTGGCACTGATATATAGATCTAGAATTTTTTTAAACTTCAATTGGTCTGGAGCAGGGTTTCTCAACTACTGGCCACAAGCGAGCCATGAAGCACCCTCTAGTGATTCGCAAATCTAAGCTTGGGAGGGCAGCGGGTTGTAGTGGGTCAGAACTTTAAGTCATAAAGACATACAAATGACTGATGTAATTAGCAGTTTGAATCAAGTGTTTTTCAATATAAATCATTTAGAAATATTAAAAGAGCCTTCCCAGTAAAAAAAAAATCATGACAGAATCCCACCCCAATAGGTTGAGACACAACACAGCTAAAGGTGTTTTATCTTATCTTGCCATAGATGGAAAAGGTTTGTTATATGAAATAAATATGGTGACCCTGTCCTTCAGAAACAGCCACAGAATTGCCTGGGGAGGAGGGGTGATGAGCCAATGCCTCATTTCACTCTTCCAAATGAGGCACTAAAATCCTCAAAATGAAAGAGACATCTCGAGATCAAGCATCCTACTCTAGTGGGAAAACCAGTGGATCATTTTCAATTAAACACACATTGGACCTTGTTAAACTGAAGAAGCAAATTTTCTTTGCTGCTTTTTATTTATTTATTTTTTTTTGTTTTGGTTTCTGTAACTGAGCTAAAGGGATTATCCCATTCATAACTGGTTGTTCAGGCCTGGATTCTCAGGTTTTGACAGGTTCTTTAGGCATCACTCTAGAAAACCATTTAGCACCAACACTGTTCAAATGTTTTTTTCTAAAAACTGTGAAAACATTTGAACAGTGTTGGTGCTAAATGGTTTCCTAGAGTGATGCCTAAAGAACCTGTCAAAAGATGGTTCTTCAAAAACTTTTCTGCAAACTAGTTGCCAGTGTGAAGAACATTTTGAAGGTTTCTCAGGTACCGACACTGAAAACCCGACCAGTCTGTCAATAGTCGTGTGATAAGTTTGCCAGCTGAATGCGCTGGAATGCACAGGACTAATAATTACAAGTTGGTGACATGGACGTTTCCCAACTTAATGAATGGCAAGGACCCTCTGAATGCACCGTTCTACCAAAAGTAAGTCTCATGATTTTCCATTTCTTTGCCCTAATAGGCTGGAGTTTAAATATTCTAAACTGGTGCTGTCAGCCAATAAGGAGTGTGAACTACCAGCTGCAGACAGCTGTGCCATCATGGAGGGGGAAGGAGAGGAGGGAGAGGATGACGTGGTTTACTCCAAACCCTCTTTACTGGGCAAGCTGAAGGCCATCGCTACGAAGGTACATTAACACTGTTCTGTACTGTATCTCAGCACATATGCACAATAAAATATGCACTATAGTCCCATACGTTCTTGGTATTAATCAGGTACCGAAGTAGTCCTGACATTTCCAAAGTATTACGTAGGGCTGCACAATGTATTGCAAACAAGCCTCTTACCAATCACAGTGTTTGTGATAAGTCACTCCAGGTGAGTGTTAGTGGATGTTTTGATGAATCAAGGTCCAACAAGTACATTTTCTTTACATTTAATTTCATTCACATGTTTAGCAGTTTGATTGCAATACTAATATTTTGTCCATACCATGCAGCCCTAATCGTTAATATTTATTGTGGGGGGCATGATGGTAAATTACACTGAATGGCTAACATGTTTGAGAAAATATGTCATTAAATCTGTGGAACTAAACTCCAAAGATTGGAGATAAAATGATACAGAGTACCCAGACAGACTAACTAAAATACACTTAAACACCATGTTCTAGCTATAGAGGTGAGAAAGGAAAGTAAAAACCTGGGTATTAAAAGTAAACAATGGATCTTCCTGTGGTTTACTGGGCCTTACCATTTACTGCAGAAAAATAGTGACTTTGTTGTAGTGTATTGTGTTACCTTTCTCTCTTTAATGCTTAACAAAGCGTTTTACATTCATTATATACATCCTAAATAAAAAAGTTATTTTCACTAGTTTATTCCTGAATCAGGAATAGGTACTAGTTAATACAAAAATTCAGTAAAAGTTTTGCACCTTGTCCTGTCTTACATAGGAGAGAGATATTTAGTTAATATCTCCAACCTGTTTTAATGTAATCTAGTTAGACTGTCTTGGTATTCATCAGTATACTACCTACAATAAATTTCACGGCATCAAATTTGGAGTTTGTACTTACCAAGTTTCTACTTTAATCTGTTAATCATTTCAGTGTAATTAGAGTAACTTGTTTCTCAGTACCTTGGGGTTTGTACCTCAAACTTACCTGTTTTGTATTTAGAACTTAAAACCAGAGCATTAACAATAAAACCTGAGGAGTTTTCACCGGTCACTTGATCTACGCAAGAAAAATGTTTAATCTATTTATGAGGTGAACAGCACTACTCTCCTGCCTTGCTACTTGTGCAAGATGATTCTAATGATTCTAGCTCTGACAATCTCACTCTGTGATCTGAAACACCAGCCTTGTACAACCCCCCAAGCCAGCACTGCCATAATGAGCCCTAGCGCCTCTGCTGCCCTCCGCTCTTCATTTGGCGGAGGGAACCATGCTTTAAGAGGTTTAGATATGGAAATGTGAAGTTTTAATTTATCATGCTCTGCGCAGAGCGTCTCCCTTAAATATGGACTTTTGAGGGAGGCAAATGCAGTTTGTCACGCCGTGCATTTAAAGTGTATGGCTGTCGACTCAGCGTTTAGGATGAAAACTCGCTTATCTGTGATTACTGCACAAAATGTCTCGGCACGAGAAATGCATGTTTCTCAGAAAGAGAGAGACCTTAATTCAACCCCGGCCTGCCTCTGCCTCTCTTGATTTCTAGGTCCCTCTCCCTCTGACTACTCACAGCAATAGCAAAAATCAGTGTGCAACTGTGTGTGTGTGTGTGTGTGTAAGTGTGTGTGTGTGTAAGAACGTGTGCATGCCTTGATGTTTAACTGAAGGCAGTTGAAGTAGCCACTGAGGGGCTTCTTTAAGATTAAAGACTATGTTGAGCTGCAGAGAGAGAGAGATGCAGTGTGCCACATCGCGTCTGAAGCCAATTAAAGAGAGAGAGAGACAGCGATAGAGACAGACTGAGAGTGGGGTTTGAGGGACTCTTTCTTTGGAAGTGCCATTGTCACTTAAAAAAAAGGCATGAGTGTAGACTGCGGAGAGAGGCTGTTTTAATCACCCTGTGGGAACGTCTCAGTCTCCTTTGGCAGGCACAGACCTTTTCGGCTCTCTAATCATTAAGTCTCATTAATGATGAGATTTATCAAACCAGTGAGCTCAGGAGAAGCTGGTTAAATTCTTAGGAAAGCTTTACAGCAGTGATTAACAGATTAATTATTTGGGTAAGTCCTGGCTATGAGCGGTTTAACCAATACTTGACTGCTTCAGGAATAGTGAGCCAAAAAATTTTTGTTTGCTGTAATTTCCCATTTTACCCTAAAGGTACTCTATACTTTAGATACTGGAAAAAAAGTTATTTTGCATGAGCTAGAGTTATGAGGCTAGTGTAGCAAATGGTTAAATGTAAACATATACCCACCAATTTGCATCATGGGAACTGCATGCCTAAATCATCACAGACTTCTTGTAATCTCAAATAAGCAAAGCAAGTTTATTTATTCTGTACAGTTCATACACAGCGGCAAAAGTGGTGGATAAATAAACTTGCATTGCTTTTTTGAGATTACAAGAATAGTGTGATGATTTAAGCTTGCAGTTCTGATGATGCTAATTGGTGGACATAAGTTTATATTTAATTGTTAGCTACATTAACCTCAAAGTGCTGTACCACTTCACAATACGATTACCCTCTTATTTGGATTATTCATAGTTTAGAACTTGTTTTAAAACTTAAACATTTACTAAAAGTTTACTAATAGTAATGAAATAGGTAATAAACACATCAAAATCATAAGCAGTTGTAACAAATAAATATTAAATAAAAGGGCAACAATGACCTGTCATATCTGATGAATGTGAATATCTGATGAAGCTGACAGGTATAATGAAGATTGGTGATAAAGGCAATGAGCTGTTTTCTAAGAAAGAAATATGTATGTGTTGCTTATTTACAATGTTAATTAATTTATAACTAGTAATAAAGTAATAATAATAGTAATGGTACTAATACTAGTAATAACTAGTAATAAAGTAGTTTAAAACCCTGTTTTAATAGATAACGATATGTCATATAGTGTCAGAACCACATGCATAAGTCTATTTGAGATTGCAGTTTGAGGCAGGTGCGAGATGATGACATGCAGTTTGCACAAAAATAATTAATAAGTGATACATTTCTAAGAAGCAGCAGTTTAGTTCGAGAAAACTTCCAACACCAGGTAACGCCAGATAATCGAGTACACTTGGGGAAAGTAGAAAATCATGTACAAATGTTACTTTTTCAAACTATTCTTTGCACACAGTCCCCATCTCTTGTTAAAAATGAGCGAATAATGTTACATTGCTTTATGATGAAAGCCTTGAGAGGATGAGGCTTTGCAGCGAATGGAAAGGAAGTCGCTATTGAGTAACGATGGCCTTGAGCTCTATAGGCATGTTGCCGGACTCAGCCACTGTTGGAGGTAGACTCCTTCCTCTTCTTTTCATGTCTGCTGCCTGGCTTCTGTCCACGCACTGATGAACACACTCCGAATGAGAGCGCTGGTCGTCTTGGTAACGTGTCGTTGTTGGTGGTTAGTCCTTGGCCTTGATCGGGGGCATACTTTTGAAAGGGAGCCGGGCAGGGCCATGCCGCTCTCTGCTCGCGTACACGGGAGAGCAGCGCGCTGCGATTTGTTCCGTCGTGTAAAAACTGCATGTCGCTGTTTCTAGGGCAACGAGCAGAGCTCCGAGACTGTCCAGCTGAAGTCCTCCCAGGCGGAGAGATGGGTGTGGGGATAGAGGGGGGGAAAGTGAGAGATGAACGGATGGATGGACGGATACTTTGAAGCCCCACCTTGCTCACGAAGACATACACATGCAGTGGCCTTAAGACAGAGCACGGAAGGGCTTCTGGGGACACAAAAAAGCCCCTCTGGGGATTTTGGGCCGACTCCGCTCAGGACCAGAGGAGCAGACCCTGTGGGATGGTTCTGTTTGATGTCATCATCATGTCACTGTGCAATCTGTCTTTGTTTTTCTTGTTGTTTGTGTGTGTGTGTGTGTGTGTGTGTGTATGTGTGTGTGCGTGTGTGTGTGTGTGTGTGTGTGCGTGTGCGTGTTTTAAAATAAATAATATATCAAAATGTAAGACTTGCTTGTGGAATTGGGTTCAGCAGAAAGGTCATGGTACTTGGTGTTGCACACAAATGCAGGCATTCAGGGACAGAGGAATGAAAATATTTGTTAAAATAATGAAAGCTGCTTAAAATAATGGACAGATTTGACATAAAAATGAACAAACCTTGTTTAGCCTTTCCACACGGTGTAGCCATAAATGCACTTGAGACATTCCAGCCAAAACAAAACGAATAGCAAGCCTACTTTCACACCTCCTTGGATGAGTAAGCCTGCCTGGCGTTGTAATTATTCTGTAGACTTCAGAGGGATGCCTGTATAGTTAACATTAGAACTAGGAAGCTGCATGTTGAAGCGCTGGAACACCTACCGGTCTGACCTGAGAATTAGCATTTCTCAGTGCTGTTTATGCTAATCCTGATGAAGGACTTTGAGTGACAACCTTTTCTCTGCGTGGTCAGAGGGGACCTGGTGAGGAAGGTCCCGGTTTTGGCAGAGGAGGGAAGAGTGCCTTTGCTATGGCCCCATATTTCCTCTACTTTTGAGGATGGTGATGCAACTCAGTATGCAGTCTTTGTTGTCTTTTTTCTTATTGTGTTTGGAGTGAACTGAAAGCCATGCAACTGTATCAAAGTGACATTCACAGAATCTTGATCAGAATTTTGATATAATAAATGACTGTTTGCACTGAGAATGTGTCCGTGACTTTATTCAAGGTTTCTTCAAAGATTCTTCTTTTTTCATTGAGGACTTTTATCATCATGTTCTTCAGTCGCATTCGTGACTGGTCGAGTTGGAGACTGTTTTCTGACTACTGATTGCTGATAGCTCTTCTTTGACTGACAGCTCATTTTGCACCAGAGTAGTCCCTCCTGCCTCTCCAATATCTGATCCTCCCTCTTTTCCTTCTTTTTCTTCACTTTAGTACCTATCACACCCTCCTGTCTGCAGCTCTCTTAGGGTTTGGAGGATGGAGTAGCTGAAGGCAGGGGTGCTGTTTAACCTGAGAAAGTGCAGACGTGCTGTTATTTCACATAAAGGCCTGCACCAGGGCCATTAGAAGTCCACTGAGAGCAGGGGCAGTGTGATATGGACATTATACCAAATCCCTCTCCCTCTCTCTCCCTCTCCCTCTCTCACACACATGCACATGCTCACTCCCACTCACCTGTCCTCTCTTTTCTCTGAAGAGGTGGTGTGGCTGATAAAAGGGAGGCTTTTCAAAGGCTTCAGCACTTCCATTGCATTATTCCGGGCAGAAAATCCCCAGAAAAATTTGCCTTCCATTTTCCCTGCTCATAATCTACGCTCTGCCCTCTTTAGAAACCCAGCAGCTGGCTGATTGGACATCAGCAGAATAATTCACCGTGTGAGAGGGGAAGAGAGGATGAGCGGACTGTAGTTTCGCAAGAAAGAGCCTGTGTGGCTTTTGTCATTGCAGTATGGCTCAATCTCTCCTTGAGTAACCGAGAGCCAAGGTCCCTGCTGGGAGATATGAAGGAGTGTACATGTTTCAGAACTTTTTCCGCAATAGTCTCCATTCACACCCCTTTTCTCTGAGGTGCCAGTTTATTAGAAACACCTACCTTTTACCTACACTCGCTGGCCAGTTTATAAACAATATGAGTGAAGTGAAATGAAGTGACCATTTTGTCATACGTGAACACACAGTGTGAACAACACAATTTTTTTTCTCTGCATTTACCAAGCAGGCAGCCAGGAACACAGTGCCCAGGGAGCAGTGAGTAGGCTCGGTGCTTTGCTCAAGGGTACCTCAGAGGTGCCACTAGTAGCCCTGGGATTCAAACCCACAACATCCCAACCACTAGGCCACCAGCTGCCCTATATGAGAGTGTATGAGGAACAGCAGCACGCCTGTACGAGTGTACACTCACTGGCTGTTTATTAGACACATGGTATTGGTGTACAATTACAAAACATATTTCACCTTTTTTAATGAGGACTGCATTAGAAACAACCAGCAAGCCCCCAGGTTACCATCATACCTTTCAGGTGTGGCCAGATGTGAAAAATCCAGTGATGGTGTATCCTACAGGTGGAGACATTGAGGGAAGGGTGATGTAGTGATGCATAGATTGAACAGCTTGCAGGGCCTGAGCGAGCTGAAGCTGTCCTTCCATCAGATGCGTCATGGTTCCCTTGTGACAACCCGATAGGGAGCCCTGCGAAGCTCTGGCTGCTCTAAGGAGGTCCTGATGGCTCCAATGTCGGCTCAGTCATACTGTTATATCCGTCACGTAGTGGAGGACTCAACCCATGTCGCCCAGTGCCAAGGTGGTGAGCATACAAATTGTGCCACTGGAGTGGTACTAAGAGAAGTAGACATGAGGGTCTATTTACCTACTAAAGAATGCTGAAAAACAAGAATAGATAGGAAAAGTATAAGTGGGAATAAAAAGGAAAATTAGGAAAAGGCGAAAGCTGGGAAAAGAAAACAAGATAAACCAAACTAGACCCACAAATATGAGAAACGACCAGAAACAGGTGTAGGAATAACAGAGAAGAGTCCGAAGGAAGACTAAAACGTGATATGAAGAAAACTCAAAGGATAAAGGAAATAACTGGCCAAATCTGAGATGTGGAGATAACTGAGAGATGGTAAGAAGCGAGTTTAAATAGGGTGAATGATAATAACAGTAATTAGGTGCAGGTGAGAGGAAGCTTGGTAAAGAAAATGGGAAGAGTGGAAGAGTTCCTCCCCCAGGCCGCTCCCTGGAGTAATACCAGCTGGGATGTAACCCCCCTTGCATCTTCATGATTTATTTGCTCATTCTCACACTGAAAACATGAGAGAAACTGAATTCAAATAAATTTGATCTGAAAACATTTTTGGCACTTGAAGAAATGTATATGAACAAATGTGATAAGTAATGTTTTACTTTTTAAAAGTCCACCTGAGTATCCTGGAACTCTTTGGTGGTTATCCAGGACTTCCCCTGTCACTGGAGTATAAATATGAGGTGATACAGAGGCCAAAACAAAATGTTCAAAAAACACACCCGGATGTATGACAGCAGGTTATTGTTTATTATGATGTCCTTGTTATTGCACACACTGCACCATGGGTACTGTTCTATTGCTTTTATGTTCGACCGGAGTTCAAAGTTCAGAGTCACCCGAGACAACACAGGGTTCCTTAACATTATGTTACACTGTTTACAAGTTGAGAGCTGACAGATAGACAGAGAGAGAAACAAATCCTCTCTGTGGTAGCACTGCATCAAATCCATGCACGGCACACAGAAACTATCAACTTCTTTCCCAGAGCAGAGCTCATTCCTTTTCCTATTAACGAGAACAGGAGAGCGACCTCTATGTCTGACCTTTGTCATCAACTATAAGTCACTTGTCTCCTTCTTTTTAGATGTAACATGGTAATAAACAGGTTATGGACTTTTAAATAAGACCTGAACATTTGAACCAAATCTGAAAATTCTGTCCCAGTCTAACCCCAAATCACCTGGAGACTAAATAAAACCTCACATTCCTACAGACAACTCCTGTTTATCCCATTAACGCTAGACAAAGTATAAAGTGATCAATCTTTCATGTCAAGCTATTTATACAGTGTTACTAATACTCAAATGATCTAGTTAGGCCGAGCTTTAGGCTTCTAGGTTACCATATAGTGACAAGGTCCATCACTGACTCATTAACAAATAAATTCCAAATTAGCCCAACAAATTCTTGGCTGTCCAAAATGAAATATGAATTCCAATTTACTAAAGCAGGGGAGGAATGATTGAATCCTAATATGAATAGTTGTATCCCATCAGGTTTAGAAACATATGTCAAGCTGTGGCTGGTTGTGGTGATGAGTGCGAGTGTGATTTGCAGCAAATCCTCACCCCTCACTGTTGTTAAGAGGTGACTGCAGGGGCCGAACTTCACCCGGGGATGAATGGATATGCTCTGATAACTGTCTCCCAACAGTCTGCTGTTTCTAAATGCCTTTAAGCCATTCAAATAAAGCAGTTTGGTGCTCCGCTCCCCTCGCTGCTCCTCTCCTGCTCAAAAGCATTCCTAAAGAGTCTGGTAAACCGCTGTCCCCTAGCAACTTGACATGCAGGGAGAATCAGTGAGTTGCAGACTTGGGGGAATGTGAGTTATAAAGCTTACAACAAAGAGGGCCCAGACTGCAGAGGGTTGCAGAGCATTGGAAAAAAAAGAAAAACGCATGTGACGTTATGGGGCAGGAGCTGCTTTCCATAATCCACTGTGCTCTCTTTCTCTCTCGGTCGCTCTTTCTCTCTCTCTCTTTCTCTCAGTCGCTTTCTCTCTCTCTCTCTCTCTCTCAGTTGCTCTTTCTCTCTCTCTCTCTCTCTGGGTCACTCTCTCTCTCTCTCGGTCGCTCTCTCTCTCGGTCGCTCTTTCTCTCTCTCTCTCTCTCTCTCTGTCTTGCGCTCTCTCTCTCTCTGTCCAATCACACACAAATGCTCTTCACATTTATTTCGAAAACACTAACTTGCCATCTTTCTGTGTCTGGCTTGTTTTGTCTAGTCTTAACACTGAACATGGCCTAAAAAGGGACAATTTCAAAAATGACTTATAGTGAGAAATGCAAAAACGGAGCAACCAATTCATGAAGCCATTCATGTGTCCAGATTTACTAAATGCTGCTATGATGATTGAAAAAGTTTGTGTATGTGTGTGTGTGCTCACATTATCTTACTGGAAGACAAAGTCTGTGTTGTTGATTTCTCTGTTTACTTTTTTTCATACACATTGTGAATTTATAGTTGTTAGATTTATTCTACTTTTATCATTCCGCTGTGCATATTCACTTACACGTCCGCTTTGTTAGCTGACATGCAGTTGTACGTGTTTGCTGTCACAATGGTGAATAATGAATGCTGCATTTCTAGGTCACTGTTCCGTGTCTGTTTGCCATGTCAAGTTATTATTTGTGCGTCATCCCACTTGAAAAAAGAAAAAAAAAAAAAACCTTTAAAAACCAAAAATGATTTTGACTTACAGAGCCTGACAATTGAATAAACTGCTCATCAGAAGAGATGACTGGGTGTGGCTAAAAATAAGATCAATCAAACGCAGCTCCAAATAAACCAGTGACATGACTACAGATTTGTCACCAACCCGTGTACCCCCACCCGCCCGACCCAAAGCACACCAGAATGTAGAAATGTATAAAACACAGGGATGTAAAAAAAGACAAATGTAAAAAAATTGGCTCAGCCCCCCTTTGCCTAGAGGCCTAGAGGAGGCTTTCATATCAAACTACTGAACACATGATAAGGCACAAAGAGCCATTAAACAATGGATTACCACTTACACTCAGTCCCATCTCATCAAATGCTTCATACATCATAAATACGTCACGGTTTTGTAAAAGTTTAACAATCAAGACCACTTTGTAGAGGCATGTGTATGCTTTGTGAGAAGCAGTTCATGTAACACACTAGCAGACACTATGAGAGCTTACTAAAAGGACCGTGTCCCTGCTTGGAATGAGACACTGTGGAAGTCGAGGCATGAGATTCCCCTCTGTACACCTTCTATACACTCCCAACATCATCACCCTATCAACAGAAGCATTGTTTTTTCTCTACAACACTGTCAACTTGTGCTGTTAAAACCATCAGTAAGATTATTTACAAAATATACAACATAGAAATACATACATAAAGAAGAGATTATTACAATGAGGCCTACAAAAGAAAATGACCAGTTTGTCCAGTATTGCAGGCATTTCCACATCAGTCACTTCTTACTCCCCCTCAGTCAGAAAATGCATTGTATTGCAACAGCGCTCACGTTTCCTGGTCATTTACAACAGACATAGTAAAGCTATCAAAAAACAAAAGTCTCCAAAATCACTCTAGAAAGGTTTTTTTGTTCTTTTGTTTCTCTACAACAATATCAGTTAATATGTACAAGCCCTAGAAAATAATTTAATAGTAATAATAATAATAATAATAATACACAATTTCTACACACTGTGGATGGGCGGAGTTCCTGGGCGGAGCACAATGTGTGCTGATTGGCTAACAGTCGCTAACAGAGCAATAGTTAGAGAAGGGGTCACAGAGATGAAGTGGTGGAGTCAACGATTTCTCTGCCATTACACACAGTCGGAACGTAGTGGGCACTCACAGATGCTGGAGGAAGAGAGAGAGACAGAGAGAGAGAGAGAGACAGAGGGAGAGAAAGAATGAGAACTCGACAACCAAGGTTAGATTGGCTGCCTACAATAAAAAAAAGTACAAGCAAACTTCATAAACTTCCGAGTGCACAGACTGTCTGTGCTATACCTCTTCCCTCCCACACCACACCACCCCACTGACATAGGCATCGTCTTCTTTTCTTTGCAGTGTCTGTCATATTATTTATTAGGTTAAAAATAAATAAAGATGAAACCGTTCACCAGGTTTGGTTTTTTGTGCCCATGCATTAAACATTAGAGAAAAGGCACTGGGCTCTGCTTATGTGGGATTATTACCAACGGCATCAGGTGGAAACACTGACACCCCGAGTGTGCCTTCAGTTAACAAATCAAAGACGAGTAATCATTACAAACTGCTTAAGGAAGGGGAGCAAGAACCATCTGTTCAGCCAAGTCTCATGCCTGCTTTATCCCTGATAATATATATCCTGACACTAATTACTCCAGATACACCTTTATTTGTTAGTATTATACATTCAAATGAAGACAGACATTTTCAATGTATATGTGGTTTGTTGGTATGATACACTGACACGTTAATCTACATACGGATTTGTTATTGTTAGAGTTATTGTTTCTAAGGATCCATGGACTGCTAAAGGAGGATTCTGCATCACTGTCTTGCAATTATTTCATAATCTTTTTTTGTTATAGATATATAGATTATAGATTATATATGTAGTATACTTGCACTTAATGCAGACATCTTAGCTTTATGAATTCAGTTAACCATTGCAATGACGATGCTAATTTCTATTAGTGACCATAGAATTTCCAGTCTTACATTAGCACCAAGCTGCTGGTGTATTTCCCAACATAGCAGACTCTACAAAGTAATTCAAATGAGTTGAGTGCATGGAGTAGAGGGCCATTTGAAATTCAGCCTTTGTTTAAGGCTAACTAACATGGACATCTGAAGAATGTAGAACATACAAATAAGGTATTTTTTTTTTTATATAGCAGCTTTACTTAGAATTTTAATTCAAAGCCGAATGTATTAACTAATGCTTTTTAGCCTGTTAGATATCTTAAAGAGGTAAGGATGCTAAAAAGAAGATCAACTTGATGTTTACCAACTTCACTGAACTCATCATTTGTTAACTGCAGAACTTTGCTAGCAGAACTAGCTCTCGCAAGAATTTAAGAATATTCTTTCACTTGGAGAAGTGCAGATCTTTGTTAATCTAAAGTATTGTTTGACTTTGCTTCTTTTGAAACATTTGTTTCAATGTGTAGAAATCTAGTTCAATTTCTTGCCTCATGAAGTACAGTTTACAGCGTGGGTCCTTACCGTGTGAAGCGTATGTAGTGGCAGGGCCACTGACGCTGAAACGGTTGAGGTTGAGCCGGTGGCTGGTCACGTTCTTCTGGGGTTGGAACATGATGATGTGGACCTTTGGGGCAAACATACAGCCCAGCACCACAAACCCACTCAGACTCACCGATATACACATTGTGGTGGTCTGAACCTGGGAGAGAAAGAGCGAGAGAGACAGAGAGCCAGCGAGGGACAGACAGAAAGAGAGGAAGACGGAGGGAGTAAACAGCTCATTTATTCAGCACTTCAGTCACCCCCATGATCTCCACAGTTTCTTACAGACATGCTGATAATCAAATGCCATTAGTTAAAGTAGAAAAGAGAGGGAACAGTGAGAGTAGTTGAGGGAACATGGGGGATAATTGCAATAGCAGTTAGCACTGTGGCTGCATAAATAGTGTTTGATTAGATGCTATTTGGACATCTTCCATTAACAGGCTAATCTTCTCCACTCAGGGTCTAGATTTCCTCTCTTTTAGTGCCTCCCTGCCACTCTCTCATGGATTACTGCTGTGACTGAGACACTAAGCAGGGGAAGAATAGATATAAAAACTGAACTGAGTTGGAATTTCCTCCTCGGGGGCAACTATATCTTCACTGAGAACACAGGACCGCCTCCACCAAAGCTAATGAATCAGCTCAGAATGCGTTCACTGTGATGGGATAAACAATATGGCATAATCTTGTTTTAGTTGGTCCTCTGTCTTCAGTACTAATACTCTGCTAGATGCACGGCATACTAACTACATCTAGGCTGTAGTTGCTGATGAGCCTGTTAGACTTGTACATTTTCTGTCTGTACGTCTGTCTTCATTCTCTGATCTGGCCTTCTCTCCTCAGTCTTTCAATGTTTCTGCAGGAATCTGCACTCTGTTTAAAGCAGTCCCAGAGGACTGGGCCCTCTCAAATGCTCTCTTTCCTACTTCACTGACTACAGCCTTGGAAGACCCACAAAGAGCAGACGGAGCAAACTGAGAAATGTCCTGCACGCGTCAGCACGATGTTTGTCTATACAGCAGTGCGGAGCTACATAGTGTGTCTCCGAGGCTTCTGAATGTGCATGCAGTACATATGATCCAGGACTGGGCTAATCACATTTCCCTGGTTCTTGGTATCCAAATCCGTGACTAATTCTGTTGGAAAAGATGCTGAGTTTCAGTGCTTGCATTATTCTGACACCTGAGGCTCGACATGTCCATTGTGAAGGTCTGACCGATTAAGTGCAGTGTTTATTATGGATTTAAAATCACTCTCTTCTGTTATTCTACTGACTTGGCACACCCTTGTGCGTCCTACTGTATTATGCATATCTTACTCAACAGCAGGCAACTCTATGCCTGGGGAGCACAATTGCCTGGTGGTTTCAACAGCACTGTTAATTCTCCACTCCATTTAGTTTTTTTCAGCCCAGTGCAACTCAATTCAATTACATTTCATTCAGTTTCTGCACTCCCTGGTAGGCTGGGTTATTTCAAAACATTACAATTGTTATAATACTTTCTTTTAAAAAAAACCCCACATTACCAATTACACTGTTACCCACGTGACTGTTCGGCATTAGGCCAGTTTCCTTTCTTGAGTAGCCTGTGGAAATTTTTAACCTGTTAAATGGCTTAATGGTTGAGCGAGTTAAAACCAGGTCCCAAAAAACAAGCTTATATCAGAAGAAAGTGAAAATTTGATCTACCTTAATCATTGGGCTTATTAGTGACCAGTAACAATGCATTGTTACAAGAGTATAAAGGAATAAAACATTATATATTCATTAAAAATTAAATTAGGCCTACCTTATTCTCTCTCAGTTCTGTTTCTCAAAATGATTGATGCCTGTTATGTTGGGCTACTTGTCAGTCATCATGGTATCTGATTATATTGTCCTTTCATCCAGTCGTGTTTGTAAAGGCTGTGTTTTAGGGTTAACGGGTGATTAGTGATGTTTGTGGGCACATTCTGCTTAGTTATTGTTGCCA
The DNA here is from genome assembly GCA_037974365.1 of Hydrocynus forskahlii. Classification (NCBI taxonomy): domain Eukaryota; kingdom Metazoa; phylum Chordata; class Actinopteri; order Characiformes; family Alestidae; genus Hydrocynus; species Hydrocynus forskahlii. The sequence continues at coordinate 10,688,595 of JBBPCX010000018.1, read as the reverse complement.
GTTACACAAAATCATAAGGGTTACACAAGATTGTACGTAACACAGTCGAGCTGAAGAAAGAAGTGCTTTGTTGTCTCACCTTTTAACTTACAGCTCTTCAAGCACTCAGACTGTATCCCAAGTTTATGTCAGATATATAGTTTTGTCAAGTTTATATAAAATTTTATAGTTTTGACTGCCTACACAGCCCTTTTATTGTCTGCTAATGTACCTGGGCTATTACAGAATCCCACTGGCATCCACTTAAACTGATATTAGTAACTACTTTATACGCCCTAATAGTGGACAGTAACCTGCCATCACCCTTGATCTTAATCCAACATCAGAAACAACATAAACAAGGATATACATCTTTATGTGTTATTGCACTGAGCTCCTACATTTGTCTGGCGGGGGTGGGGGGGTATGGTATATCGGATATAAAGGTGGGCCAAGATGTTGGCAAGATGTGGTATGGCTGAACAATTTAGGGAAATATCTAACCGCAGCTTTGACCAGTATTGCCATCTATCCATCCATTCATTATCTGAAATACTTATACTTTGCCAGGTTTCATTCGTGGGAGTGCTGGGTCCAGGCCTTTATTTCAAGAAGACCAGCACATCACATTTATGGACTTGGGAATTGAACACTGAATGCAATGTGTCTGACTGACAACAAAGTCTGCATTATTAGATTTTATTATTCTTCAATTTTCCCCAAATAAAAAGATTAAAATTAATAATTCATATTGCGATTTTTCTTTAAAAAAGATGAATGATTCATCCTAAAGATGACGGTAGCTTTCACCATGGTAGCTGGTTTTGTTAGCATCATCACATCTAGCTAGTGGGTGGGACGATGATTAATTGGTAGAATATTGAGTACTTAAACATCTGAGGTATTTACTATTAATATATAGTCTTGATAGCCGTAGCCTTTTTACACTACTTCCCAGTATTCTAAGACATACCCTGTAGTCACTGGATGTGACGTAGAAGATGGGCAGGAAGGCCAGCCAGATGATGCAGGTGGTGTACATGGTGAAGCCGATGAATTTGGCCTCGTTGAAATTTTCGGGGCACTTGCGGGTCTTGAAGGCGTAGACGGTGCAGAGTACCACCAGCACCACGTCATAGCTGAGTGACAGCAACATGCTGGAGTCACGCACATTGCACTTGAGGATGACCGTTTGTCGCTTTTCAGGCAGTGTGAAGCGGCGTGTGCCCGGCACCTCCAGCAGCAGCCACACGGACACCAGCAGCAGCTGTACAGAGATGAGCGACAGGCAGATGAAGACTTGTGAGCTGGGACTAATAAAGCGTGGCCGCTGTGCCCCGCCCTCTTTCACTCCACTGAAGATTCGGGCAATGCGATTGGTCTTGGTCAGCAGTGCTGAATAGCAGACTGCGAAAGAGGTGCCCAGGCCCAAACGCCGCAGCGCGCACACAGCTGGCGAGGGCTTGGCAATGAAGACAAAGGTCATGGAATAGGACATGAGGACTCCCAGCAGAAGGATATAGCACAGCTCGCGACCTGACGCCTTGACCAGGGGCGTGTCATTGTGCCGGATAAAGACAGTGAAGACTAAGGAGGTGCAGACAAAGCCCACGCATGCAATGGAGATGGGCCCGATGGCCCAGGCATCCTCCCACATAATGTAGTCCTCAGGCAGGTCATAGCAGCCACTCAGGTCAGCACGGGGCCACTGGCCCAGAGTGCAGGGTGCACATGTAAACTCGTCAGGCAGGTACTCGTGAGCCTCACAAGCCGTGCAGATCCAGCAGCAATACTCGCCCGCCTGCATCTTCTTCATCTCATTGGGAGCGCACGGGTCGCTGCACTGGGAGGTGGGCAAAGCCCCACCCCGTGGCCACCCAATCAGGAACTCATTGAGGGAGAGTGTCTCTGCCCACTCACCCACCTGGATGTAGCTGTACTTATCACTGCCTGGCTGGCGCTGGTAGTTGAAGATGTTGTAGCGACCCATACCGTCTCCATACTGGTCAAACTTTACCACATTCTCTGATCCGGGAGGAGAGAATGGAGCTAGAGAGAGAGGGAAGAAAAAAAGAAATCAAGACATAGGGTAGTGGGTAACCTCATAACGATCTGATAAAATTTCACCATGATTACAGTCGATTCTATTAATTTGTTGCAGGATTAGATTCAGAAGTGTTTTTGTTCACTGTATACACACATTATTTTAGGCAGTTGCCGATATAGTTGTTAGAAACGTACTAAAAAACATACTACTTTACGAAACACTGTAAATGCTAATTACAAAATGGATGCAGCTGGACTGCTATCTTGGGATTTTCCATCTTCTTAAACTTTTTAAAACTATGCCACTGTGAAAGCTAAAAGTCCATGGCTCTCAAAGTGAGGTCAGAGGGCTCCCAGACACATAGCAAGATGAAAGTTATATATACACATGACAGAGGTAGGAACATTCAATATAAAATAAAGAAGGCCTGTCACTCTCATCCGAGTTTTTTTTTCTGAACCAGTAGTCCATAAACTTGACATGGTCTGTAACCCAGGGTCAGTCAGGTACTAATGAAGTTTACCTTGTTTTGTCAGAGCCTTAACAACAAGAGATATATTAAACTTGGCAAAAATGGGACAATAAGCGACATCTGTGTACACAACTACTAAAAACTCTGTTTCTTGTATGGATGCTCTGCCCTGTTTTGTGACTTCAATTCAATATCCATTTGAGGAATATAATGAATTTCCATTGTATGATCCAACATTGGCTTGCTACATAAAAATAAATTTAAAATATGAAAAGGAGAAAACACGGCGAGGTTGGCTCTTCTGAAAGTCCCCCTTAATGTGCTCTGGTCCACCTTAACGAAAAGACAAAAAAGAAAACACTATGTTCACCCAGTAGAAGTTAGAGAAAAACAAGACACAGTCTAGCACACTGATCATTTGGGGGCAACAGTTTAATGTGCATTAAGCTCATTGTTAGACTAATAGATTGCCAGATATCATTGTTTTCTTAGCCCACAAGATGGCACTCAGATGTTGTTTTCTTTCGATTGATACCAAGTCAGTGATGGTGTGTGTAGGAATGGTTGGACAGCGTAATGCAGTGGTTGTCAAATCAGTCTTTAGTGGCTCCCAGATGAACCACATTTTTGATTGAACCCAGCTTGCAGCACACATGTACTAGGTACTCAGCATTTTAAATGTGTGTTTAAAGCTGGGTTAGTGCAAAATGTGGACAGTCTGTTTGGGGAATCAGGACAACTATTCTTCCAATAAAAGGCCTTGAGACACACTTACAACAGTAAATTCATCACTGAGAGTCGCTCTGCTCTATACACTAATGTCTCTGCTATATAAACTATATATCCAAATTTATGTGGACGCCCATCCCAATAATTCCTAATTCGTATTTTAGCCACACTTTCTGGGAAAGTTGGGACATTCTTTAATAAAATGAAAACTAAAAGACTTTCAAATCACATGAGCCAATATTTTATTCACAACAGAACATAGATAACATAACAAATGTTTAAACTGAGAAATTTTATAATGTTATGCACAAAATAAGATAAGATCAGATAAGATACACCTTTACTAGTCCCACAAATCTGATGCTTGCTACAGGTCTCAAAATAGCTGGGACAAGGTCATGTTTACCAAGGTGTAGCATCTCCTGTTTTTTTCAAAACAGTTTGAAGACATCTGGGCATCGAGGTTATGAGTTTTGGTGTTGGAATTTGGACCCATTCTTGCCTGATACAGGTTTCCAGCTGCTGAAGAGTTTGTGGTCTTGCTTGATGTATTTTTCATTTAATGATGTGCCAAATGTTCTCTATTGGTGAAAGATCTGGACTGCAGGCAGGCCAGTTCAGCACCCGGACTCTTCTCCGCCAAAGCCCTGCTGGTGTAATAGCTGCAGTATGTGGTTTTGAATTGTCCTGCTGATATACACAAGGCCTTCCCTGAAATAGATGTTGTCTGGAGGGGAGCATATGTTGCTCTAAAACCTTTACATAGTTCCTTCCAAAACATGCAAGCTGTCCATACCGTATGCACTCATGCACCCCATACCATCAGAGATGCTGAACGCTGATAACATGCTAGAAGGTCTCTGTCCACTTTAGCCTGGAGGACACGGCCTCCGTGATTACCGACAAGAACGCCAAATTTGGACTCATCTGACCATAGAACACATTCCCACTTTGAAACAGTCCATTTCAAATGAGTCTTGGCCCACAGGACATGATGGCCATGGAGCATGTTCAAATATGGCTTTTTTATCTTTTTATGTACTCTTTCACAGACTGGAGAGCTTCTGCCTATCTTTACTTCTGAGAGACTCTGCCTCTCTAAGACAGCCCATTTATAGCTAATCATGTTACATGACCTGATATCAATTAACTTAATTAGTTTCTAGATATTCTCCCAGCTGATTTTTTTTTAAACTTTGTGCTTTTTCAGCCATTTGTTGCCCCCGTGCCAACGTTTTTGGGGACCTGTAGCAGGCATCAAATGTGAAATGAGCTCATTTAGTGGATAAAGGTGTACAATTTCCCAGTTTGAACATTTGTTATGTTATCTATGTTCTGTTGTGAATAAAATATTGGCTCATGTTATTTGAAAGTCTTTTCGTTTTCATTTTATTCAAATTTAAAGAACGTCCCAACTTTCCTACTATGTGCTTCAAAAGTAAAATGAAGCACATGCCCAAGCAATCTCCATAGACAGACAATGGCAGTAGAATTGAAGTAGGACTGAAGAGCCCAATAGCGTTAAACATGGTACTTTCATAGGACGACACCTTTGCCAAAAGTTTACTCTACTAGATCTGCCCCATTTGACTCTAAGAACTGTTACTGTGGAACGGAAGCATCAACAGCTTAGCTTCCCCTGGAAGCAACATTAGCACTGTACTGAGCATTAGGAACTTCATGAAATTGGCTTTTAGGCTTTGGGTGGTTGTATACAATAAACACTATATACAATGCTTGGCTGGAGTGGTGTAAAACATGCCAGTATTAGACTTTGGAGCAGTGGAAAGGGGCTCACTAGAGTGATGATGAAGCCACATTTCATTATTTGGCAGTCTGATAGCAATTTGCCTATGTCATATTGTAATGTTTAGCATAACACAAATCACAATAGGGTAGTATTGTGGGTCAGGTATCAGGACAATATTGAATCATGGGTGACATCTAATTTTCTGGAAGTCAGTGGTATAATGAGCTCAATTACAATCATTACAGTTTTGCTCTTGACTACAACTTGACTGCAGAAAAGCAAGACTAACTATACAGCAGGCTCCTAAAACCACAGGGGAAGATTATGAGCCCTGCGAAAATAGTTACTAAACAAAATGACTGTGTACTGAAATAGAGCTTCCTATTAAGAGCACCATCTGTGAGAGGAAATGAAGTTACTATACAAAGGTGCAACAGACTTTACGATCTTTCCCACAGCGTTTTTTGCGTATGTGCTTCTAGGCTAGCACAGGTGTTTTTTTTTCCCAACATACACACAGGACTGAAAGAAGTATCCCTTCTCCAGCACATTTATACTGCAGAGATGAATAAACAAATCAAGTCTATTACATAGACAGTTGATATTTCAATCTCGAGCCTTGGCTATGGAGAAGAGAGATGAGCTGAAAAAAAAAACACAGTGCAAAAAAAAGTCCTCAAGGAATATTGAGTGTGTAGCAGAGTGAGACAGTAAGAATTCTCTTCTGTCGTGTACAGCAGGCAGCAAGACAGAGGAGCCAAGTCTAAAACTTCGAATGTAGAGTCAAGTACAAAACTTCTGGAATGATACAGGACAAATTAATTAGAAGTTTCTTCACATGGGTCCAGCACATCAGAAGAATGGACATGAGTGGGCTCACTAATATCTAATGCTGGTCTCAGGATGATACATGTGATTTATCATTCGGATTGTAATTGCTCAGAGGGGCTGTGGAAGCACTGCAGGGAATGATGACTCGTCAGATAGGGAAAAGAGGTTAGGCGTTATGAACCGCATCAATCATGAACAGAACGTCAATGTCAGCACTTGCGCGCCACGCAGACGCAAGCACACACTGCACATGCACACCCACACATCTGAAGCATGGTGGAATGCGAGAATACTCTCCACACACTCTCCACACACGCACACATACACGCACATTTGAGTACTTCACCTTTCTGAAGTTCAAATTAACCTGTAGTTGCCTGCAGTTTGTCTGTTCATTTCCCTGTTTAATATCATCCACACTTATAATTAATAATCTTCATGCTCAGCAGACGCCCCACGCACCCATAGATTAAGTAATCAGCATCTGGTAACAGGATAATTAACCATAATATAATTACTTGCGACAAACACAAATTGCAGTTAATCAGCTTGTACTGAACCTCCAGGGGACACGGGAGCATTCTGTAAACCAACAAAAGCTTCTTAATACAGGCAAAATAAAGAGGATTTACTTCCCCATTCAACTAATAGTGCTCTGTACGATCAATATATGAATATATATATTAGTCTTCTTGATAGGGCTAATAAGTAAAACCCAGTGTATGAAATTATTAATGGCTCTCTTGATCTTAGCATGGCTGTATGAACATTTCAGTCCAGATCACAGCAAACCTTCTCAAGACCAATAAGGCAGGAGACACTGGTGAATCTCAGGGAGGTAAAAATGGCACAATGCCACTTGTCTTTTCCAGTACTGAAACTAATTGCAAAACCTTGACTATCAGGTTTTATCCCAGCTGTAAAATGAGCTATTTATTATTAGGTGATCATCAAAATGTGTATTTACACACTGCTGACATAACAGCGAATATCACATATGACCTAGCTAATGCACACTCCAGTGTTAACGTTAGGTTACATGTACTTTGTTTTTACAAGCATTTATGTGATATTTTAGTCCAGATCAGCTACAGAATCAGATTGGATCTATTATTTTTTATTTGTTTTTCATGCTATCCAAACTAGCATTTTGTATTGGTATTATGATTTAAAAACTGGATAAAATAAAGAGGTTCTAAATGGCATATTGGTTTGGATGCATGGTTATAGGAAAAACATCACACACGTGTAGAGCTTTTGCATTTTATGGAGGGTCTTTGAATAAAAAAAAGGCTATGCACTCTATATGCCTCTCATTTACAAAATAGGTCTTCAAGGACCCATTTACTGAAAGGTTCTTTACAGAACCTAAAGTGGAGAGAAGGAAAGAGAGAGACAGACAGAGAGAGAGAGACAGAGACAGAGAGTCAGAGGCAGAATGTAAATAGAACAGTAGTTAAAGTTAGAGGAGATAATCGTGGATTATTCTGAATCATATTCTAAGCACATACACACACACAGGCATGCGCGCACACACCGGCAAACATACGCCGAATTTTCTGAAAGCGGCTGAAAACAGCTCCCACTCAGAGACAGATGAGTCAAACATTATTCTACCTTTGACAAGATACATGAAAATATTTCTCCCTGTGTGTCGCAGTGAGTGCCTCATAATTGCGCTCTCTCGCTCTCTCTCTCTCTCTCTCTCTCTCTCTCTCTCGCTCTCTCTCTCTCGCTCTCTCTTGCCCTTCCGCAACCGGAGCATTGTTTGTCAGGTACACTTTAAACTCCTTAGACTCCATGGTGACACTGTGCCCTGTTGCCTGCCAGTCTTGTCATGCAGAAATGGAGCAGGAGCGATCTGTGGGCTTCAGGTGCCATAGCATCTCCCTTCACAGGAGGAGACAAGTCTAAAGCACTGCTCTTACAGGAAACCTCTCAAATCCTCTCACACACCTCCACCGCTGACAGCTTCCATTCAGACCTGCCGGCCTCTTCGCTAGCACACACACATGCAAACACACAGGGACACACATAAGGGCACACACACAGACATGGGTCGGGTATTTTACTGTTGCTATGCTTTTTATGTGTTTGTGTTTTTAAATGTCGCTCCTAGAAAGAGAGATATAGAAAGAGCGCAAGAGGGAAATGAGACACCTCAAGGAGATGACTGAGCAAGTGTGTGCAAGTGTTTAATTATAATTTAAATAGGTGTATTCACAACCACTGGGCTTTTTATTATGTAAATGGTATTTTTCTCATCTTGTCTTGTCTTGCACTGTTGCAGTAAAGGACATCACACAGACACACACACACACACACACACACACACACACAATTACACATCCATTTGTTTTGCATCAGTTCTTTCCAGTCACTTATGAGCAAGCATGACTGTTTATCTTGACCATTTTGACATCAACAAGTCTAATCAGCTTTATACCAAGCTACCCAGGTATGCCAGACATGAGGCTAACTGGTACTTGGGATTAGATTACTCTCATTAGATCCAACAACTAACTGAAACATGCAGGCAAATTATGTGCAGATTATGTAGAATTTAAATTTCTTTTGAGGAAAGAGGCCTTGCTCTGCTAGTTTGGGTTGTGCTGGGTTATAGAACCATCACAATAACACTGTAGATCTACCATGATGTCCTAATTAAGCTGCTGCTAATGGAGAGTTAACAGTGCATGCTATCTATCAGCCTATCTATGCTTAGATGCTCTCTATTCAACCTAATATGAGCCTCCTGGTCACTCCCAAACCCTCACGATGAAAACTGTTCAAGATAGAAATACATTTTAGATTTCCCAATGATGGTAGTACAGGTGAATTTACCCCTACTTTTACATTTTATAAATGTTTATGTGTATTATGCATCTGCATTGACACTCAAAGATACAATTGTCAAACATAGCATTACTGGACATGCCATATGGTGCATCAGAAATGTTTTTCCATGCATGTAACAAAACAAAGAAGCTTGCATATTTATATTTTTCTAAGATAAGTGAAAGTAAGGCTGCTCAGTTAAACCTTTTGACTGCCACACTGAACAAAGCATGTGTATCTTACACTGTCAAGTGAATGTGCAGCGTTATCTTGCATGTAACTGAAGTGGGCCTTACAGTCATGCATGAACACACCACAGCACAGCACACAGTGTGAACAATGTGAAATTCTTTCCCTGCATTTAACCCATTCATCAAGTGAAGCAGTGGGCAGCCAGCGACGCGGCACCCGCGGTGTGTGGGGACGGTGCCTAGCGCAAGGGTACCTCAGTGGTGCCACTGGCAGTCTTGGGATTTGAACGCATGACCTTCCGATCGCAGGGACAACTCCCTAGCCACCAAGCCACAAGCTGTCCTGGCATAGATGTAGCATATATGGAGAAATAATCACTCATACTGAAAACCTCAGTTCACATGGAACAGTGATATTTGGCAAAATATACAAAGAATAAAAATGGCATAAAGTTTCTTTCTACTTTCCGGCAGAGAAAATCAATGGTTTGTCCAGATGCTAATACTCATGTTAGCAGTACAGTCTAACAGACTAACAGACTGCTCATGAAAATGAATATGGCCCACTAAACAACAAATGTGAGCCAGTTAGCATTATGTGATTATAGCTATTTAAAGGTATGTAATGCAATCAGAAGGAATCCAAGGAGAGTCCTTATGTCCGCACTTCATGGAGACTACTTCAAGTGCTCACTCTTGATTGTGATGCGTGAACACAAACATCTGCATTACTAATGCTAATGGCATACACAATAAAGGATCCATCATGTGTGCATTTTAGACTGCTTAATTTTCTTATTTTATATCACACCTCACACTATTCATGATGGTCAGTGGCTTTGCTCAGTTTGAGAGCTGCTCAGATTTGGGCCTCAGAAAAAAATCCAACCAAGGTTTTAACCCTGAATAGTTCTGTTTGATTTGGGGTCAACAGGAGAGAAAAAAAACACAGACTGTTCTCCCACAGGGTAGTCCTCATGCACATGCCATGCAGGCATTTAGAATGTTCCTCATAAAAATATACATGTAGGCTATTCCCTGATTACTTTTTCAGTGGTTTTGCAGCATTACCGTGAGAGTGGAGGAGGGGGTTTGTGAGCAGTGCGTGCAATCTGATTTAAATGAGTAAAGATGCAGTAGCCTGGTTCAGACATACGATTTTCAGCACAGCAGCAAAGTATAAAAGTCCTTTAGATTCAGATGTAGTTGCATATCTCTATGTTTGTGTTTCCAGAAAGCCAAGGAGAAAAAAGGAGAGGGAAGACATACATGTGTATAAAAAGAAGAAAAGAAAAAGGAGAAATGGAGGAAGAGTGTGTGGGGTGTAAATGGAACAGTGGCTGTAGCAGTTCAGTGTTCATCTTAAGCTCGGCATGGCCTGAGGGCTTTACAGCACACACACACCATACACACACACACAAACACACATACTGCACAAAGACATACTGCATGAAGATATCATATAAAAAAATCAACATCCAGGTTTATAGGATTTGATGAATGGTATTTATCTCAAATCTGTATGACAGTGTGCATGAGTGTATTTTTTTTTCTATGTTTGTGTGGGTGTGTATGTGTGAGTGTGTGTCTGTGTGTCTGTGGTTATGCTGTTGGTTGGGCCAAAGACAATATAAGATAATCTAGGTATTGTTGATCATTTGTATCGGCAGCATTTTAAGATCAGTATCTGTGTGTGTGTGTATGTGTGTGTGTATGTGTGTGTGTGTGTGTGTGCGTGTATGTGTGTGTGTGTTTCAGTTTATAGTGGGTGGATGAGTGAACATTTTGTTTCACAGTGTGTGGGTTGTGAGTGTCTGAGATTTTATGGCAGAAAAACAAAAAACAAACACAAATGTCCCAAATGGTCTACGTGTTTGGAAGTGGCCTGCACTGTGCGCCTGCATGTGTATATGTGTGTGTGTGGGAGTTTGTGTGTGTGTGCTTGTATTGCTACATGTGCATGGGCATGTGTTTACACAGTAGGTGTGAGATAACTAAAATCTGAAGCAGTATCACTCTCCTTTTCTCTCTTTTTCTGTGTCTTCCTATCCTCCCTCTGCTCCATGTCTCTCTCTCTCTCTCTCTCTCTCTATCTCTCTCTCTCTTTCTTTCTTCCTCTCTCTCTGTCTCTCTCTCTCTCTCTCTGTCTCTCTCTTTCTTCCTCAGTCTTTCTCTCTCTCTTTCTCTCTCTCTCTGGTTCAGTTGTTGACAGAATATCCCCCTGATTCTATTGGATTACTTCACCAATTGGTGCCATGTGCGACACAATTACCATAGCAACGGAATGCTGCTTGTATTAGTCTGAGTGAGGAACACGGTGTTGGAAATACAAAAACTCTGCAGAGCTGGGAGACACACTCTGATACTAAAGATGAGCTCTGACGCAACAACATCTTGGCAAATCATACCATTACTGTCTTACCAAAACCATTTTTTACACCATTTGAAAACACCAGCTGTCCTTTACATTGTTTGAACCTTTTAAGAGAAATGGTACTATAGAAATGGTCTAAAATGACTTAATCTTAATACAAATAATAAATATTAATAAAATAAAATCTGACTACAATAACACAGACCACAGTTTAACTGCATTACCCTTTTACTACAAAGTTGTCGTTTAAAAAAAAGAATTCATCACTGTTGTAGCAGTGATGATAGCCTGTAGTATTCCTACAGAATAAACTGCATGCAAGCTAAAACATAAAGCACTTCATGTGAAAAGTATTTTTCAGGCAGTGCCTATAAAATTGGCCCAGTAGGAGAGCATTCCTTCTGTACCCCCAAAGGAGGTGAGGGGCCTCTCATAGAGGAACTGATGCTGAAGTTAACATCCAGCGCAATCAGCTAACAAGGTCTTAGCTATGTTCCATTACCAAACGAGGCCAGCAGGCCACCAGAGATATTTACTGGTTTCTGCCAAGGAATTAAAATACGAGTTTCAAAATGAAATCTCAGTTCTTTTTCAGGAATGAGAAGCGGAGAACAAAGTGTGGGGAAATGACTTGGCAGAGAACAAAGGCAAGCTGACAAAAGGCAGAAAATCCATTTTCTCATCAAACCACGTTTAACAATACTCCAGGTATATAAGCATCAGGCTCTTCCAGGCTGGAACAGGTAAATCACCCAAAGATCCAATTAATGGTTATATTTTCTCAAGATTCATAGGGAAAAAGCTTGTGTTTCACATCTATCAAAGCAAAGTCACAAAGTGGATAATGCAACCTGAAATAAACTCTGAATGATCAGAGGTTGGGCCTCAAGTTTAAGGTCCCTCTGCAGACAGCCAAATTCTGCGGCCCCAAAAGCTTTTCTGAAAAGACATGTCAGTAAATCTGATGATTTTCCTCACATTGTACAAGCCACATCTGGACTGGCTAAGCCTCTGGCCACAATCAGGAGTGTAGGAATCTTAGTGGACTACTTACTCCATCTGCACCTTTCCTAAGCTCTGTTTCTCTTCTCCTCCTGCTCCACGCCAGATCAGTTAAGAGCTCCTCACTTTGATTGTCCTTTGTGCTGCTGCGTTGCACATTAAAACTTCCTTGCTCCACAGTTTTCTCCTCCTCTTCTCCCTCCCTCACCCAGAGTCCGCTCCCTCTCTCAGTTCCCTTCTCCTCTCTCTCTCTCACTCTCTCTCTCTTCTCCTCCACCTCCTCCTGTCTACAAGCTACTGTCATTTTTTTTCCTGCCTCACTCGCTTCTGCCACCCCATCGCCCAGACAGCAAACCCCACACGTCTTTGATTCTGCGCTTGAAAACTGAAGATGGTGAATTTCAAAGAGAATCTTCTTCTGCTGACGCATACCAGCCCACTCAACCTCTCTCACATCATTTTATCTCTACAAGTCTCTCTCTTTCTCTCTCTCTTACTGTTTCCCTCTCTCTCTGTGCAACACATACATACACACATGCAAACGGTGGCACACACCCTTCTGTCTCGCATTCGTACGCAGAGAAGGCACACATCCTCCACTCTTTTCTCTCAATACACCAGCTCCCGAATTTCTCTCTATGTGTTCTTCCCAGTCTCTTGATATTCACATATCCTACCTTCATAAACACACTGCAGCCTCGTTCTATTTTTCACGTCTTAATAACTCTTTCTTTCTCCCCCCAATACCTTAAGGGAATTTATCATTCTCTCTCCACCCCCTTGCCACTTTTCTCTACCTCCGTCGCCGTACGTGTTTGTGTACAGTCATGGATAAGTGTGGCATAAGCTCATCTAATATTGACGAGCCAGCTTGAGCACTTTTACATGGTTTATTTTTACCTGCTCCCCTTGCTCTCCACCTGTCAGTCAAAAGCAATCCTCTCAGTGGCAGTGCGCACGTTAGCCTCAGTTCGTGTTCCCGTCACAGCCACGGGCCTGCCAGTGCGGCAATCAGTTCTCACACTGGCTCTAATTACACAGCCACTATGCACCTCCACTCACATTAACCACAGACTGACAAAAGAAGTACAGCGCGACGCTTAAGCACCTACACACACCCTGCTACATTCTGGCATGGAGAAGAGGAGAGGGGATATTTGGAGTATGAACAGAACAGAGAAAGTGGGAAAGGCTGAAGCAGAAAGCATCACAGAGTTAGAGCTGTGAACAGAGATGTCCCTATTCAGTCTAAAAAGTCGGTACTGGAAGCAAGCAAGTCAGATCCTATTGAACACTATTAAGTCCAATTTAATTCCAGTCCTTTCTTAAACATATTTTTCTCCATGGCAAAAAGAGAATAGTGTGTGAAAAAATGTGATGAAGAATGTATAGTATTTATAGGTGGCATAAAACCACTCAAAAACACTACAGGTTTAAAACTCCACTTGGAAACCTGACATCCCACTTGAGGCCCAGTCCTTCCAAATATATGCACTTCTATAACTTCTATAACTAAGCCTTTTTTGGGTTTAAAAGTAGTAAAAAAACAGTTTTTAGCAAATGGCCAGTGATTTTATCTGTTCACAACATCCATGGTCATACCTCTGAAGTTGATGTGAAGCAGAAAGTCCCGGTACAGCCTCCTGCCATCAAGGCTGCGCATTGCGTCGCACAGACGTGTGGTGTTAGCACACAGCGTCCGTTGCATGCGGTGCAAGGCGTGCGCCATGGCATACACTGCGTTTACCACAAACATGATTTTGGACTCGGGCTCGAAGTTGGACTCATCCACAGCCAGCCCTGGGTCGCAGGGCGGTTTGGGAGTTCCCAGCCCAGCCGATGACAACGTCCCACCCAAAGAGCACTGGAACTTCTGTTCCCAGAAGTCTCTGTACCAGGGGTTCCGGTGGTTGTTGAGTGGATTGAGACTCTGGAAGTAGTTGTTAAACTCAGTGATGGGATGAGCAGCCAGCTCGAGTGTAATGGCCCCGTCAGCTGCGAGCTCACTGCCTTTGACAATGCTCTCCTGGGCTCCCCAGCCATCGCTGGCCACCCACAGGAAGGAAGCGTTGAGGCGGTTAGCGGCCCCCAGGAGCTCGCGGGCATCATCACTACGCAAGAAGAGCACCACCACACGGGCTGTAGGCTTCTGCAGGAGTTGTCGCACCACTGCCTCGTATGAGGAACGTTTAGCATTGGAACGACCCACCTTCTCTGATGTGGCGATGCATATGTTTCTCAGACGGGCCTCCTGCTCAAAGGCCTCAATGCCCGTCTCGCCATAGTCACCCTCTGAGGCCACTGTCGAGACGTAGGTCCAGTTAAAAGCCCGCAGGATCTCAGCCATCGCCTTCGCCTGGTAGAAGTCTGGAGGCACAGTGCGTGCGAAATAGTCGTAGCGTGATTTGTCACTGAGCTTAGCACTAGTGGAGGCATAACTGATCTGAGGGATCTGGAAGAGGCGCAACAAGTTGGCAACCTGGGAGCAAAGAGAAAAAAAAAAACACTTACGTACACAGGCATTGCATTGGCAATCTTGTTCAAATCAATAAGTCAGCACCTTATGAATTAATTATCCAAAGTCTATGATACATAAAATATTCTTTTTTAGCCACTTGATTGGATCAGATCACATTAGCCCAATTAGGAATACACAGGCAATCCCAGCAGGGTGAGGCGGCGAGGGGCTGTTTCTCTTTGGTCAGACTCAGCTTGGCTCTCGCACATCACACATTTCTCACACCGAGTGTGAGGCAGAAGCTGCCACTGCCATACACTGCTACAAGACTGAGAGCGTATTGAGCACTTCGCTGTCAGCCTGTATGAAATCTTCACTGTCAGTCTGTTGTAATCCATCAGAACGCCCTTTTATCTCATGATCGGCCTTTTGTAACATAGTCATCCCTGTTTGTCTAGTACAATGTGCTTATTTTACATGCTATGAGATAACTCACAGCACAGTACCTATTACATTAATGACAGTCAAATTGAATGTAATGTTATAGGAGAGATTTTAATGTGATACAGAAGATCAGTAATCAGTGACTATGCCTGATAATAAACACAAATTAGTTTTCCTCATTGTGATTCTGGAGGTGAACACTCAGCTGCAATGTGAATAATGAGGGAGCTTTCCACAGTTTCTTGAAACATAATCCTAAAGTGTACTCAGACTATATCATTTCTGTGAGAATGGTTTGCAAAATAATCACTAAAAGATTGGTTGAGGAATAAGAGATACTGCTCTCATGAATATGACATGGAACATAAACTTTTTGCAGGCTCTTTTATTTTTTTGCAATGGCATGTAAAATCTTTGGTAAGCATTTGTTGAGGAATTAAAGGCAGAACTCTTATGGATGTATCTGCCAGAGGGAGTGAGCAGAAAGGATGGCCAAACAGCAGCAGCAAATAAACAGTGACTAATTGTTGCTGATAAGAAGAGAATGATGGGAAACAATGGTTATCCAATGAGCAACCACTGTGAGGTCACAGTCCTCTCGGCCATTCTCCAGCACATAGAGCTCTCTGAAGAAAGTTCGGAAAGAAAGGAGACTCGGGGAGGGAGAAAGAGAGCAGAGAGAATTAGAACAAAGATTACAGATTTGATAGCACACAATAGCATAGCCACAATGCTAATCCAGGGAAGGAACCGGAGCAAATGGGTCTGGAGCTGAGTGGATTTAAACAGGCAAGAATGAAAATGGAGCGGTGCACTTTTTTCCCCCTGAATGCTTTAAATAATGGATCAGGTACTCTGGAGCTGGGCAGGAGCAAGTCTTCATGCTCCTGTGTTTTGCTCTGTTCTTGGAGGGTGGTGAGCTTTCAGACAGGAAATCATTCACTGGCCTGCACTAATTTGGTGAGACTATATGATAACATCATCAACATGTCTGCATACAAAGAACAGTACAGACTAATTCATGTACTTGTGTCTGCTGTGTGCAAATTTTCAAATAAGAGACCTTAAGAAACCAGCTGATGGTTATTCTTCATTTTTCTCTGAGCTCTCTGTATGAACAAGTAGCAATTGGTTAGTTTATTGCACCTTTA
Organism: Hydrocynus forskahlii; assembly: GCA_037974365.1. NCBI lineage: Eukaryota > Metazoa > Chordata > Actinopteri > Characiformes > Alestidae > Hydrocynus > Hydrocynus forskahlii. The sequence goes on along the minus strand of JBBPCX010000018.1, from coordinate 10,672,329 downwards.
AGACTGATATCTGTAAATCACCACTGTTTTGATTGGGTCAGCACTTCATAAGTGTAATGGGACACACCATGTTTAAAAGGCAGTCTTGGATAAAATGTACAAAATTGTTATGCTTTAACTCCTGGGGATGTTGAAAAACTCACTCATTTTGTATGTCAAGATCAACAGTGCATTTACGTCTCCACAACCTAGAACAGCACAACAAAAGTTTCAATTTTCTCACTCCAGCAACTTTGCAACAGATTGTCAGCAGTAGTTTTCTATCACTTCAGCTTGGGTACATGAAGCTGCTGTAGGCTACATGAGCAGTGATGTCTAAATGTATTCAGGCTGTGACATCACAACCATGGGGAAATTGATTTGGGCTTTTCCCATGGCTTAACTTCCATATACGAACTGTCTAGACGGGCATGTGAAATGGTAACAATATTTACTACATCAAACTCTAATTTAAAAAGAACATGGAACATTCACGTGTCCATTATATAGTAATTCAATTAATAGCTACCAGACACAGGAAATGTGTCTCCTACTCATACACAGCACTGACCTGTATGGAGACGCTGCTGTATGATCCTCCAATGACCCCAGCAATTGCAAGTGGGCTGTCCTCCTGGAAGGCGTAGGAGCCATCAGGGCAGATAAACTCGGTGTCATCCACCTTGGTCAGTGACGCTCTGACAAACTCCAGCGCTTGCTCCAAAGCATAGGTGTCCCTTGAACATGTGTCCAGGATGTGGACTCCCAGGGCTACGCCTGGCAACAGGCTGACGTCACGATTGATCTGGTCTATGGCAAAGAGCATGGCCTCCAGTCGTTGAATGCCCCGGTCCTCGTTGATGCGGCCACACTCGTCCATGCCCAGGCCCTTCTCATGGATGGGGAAGAGGCCTCCCAGGACCAAGTCCCCATCTATCTTAATCTCTCGGCGGGGAGAGTCGCCACTGGACAGCAGGACACCAGCTCCTAGCAGCACAAGCAGCAGAGCTCGAACTGCAGATGACATCGTTACACGGAGATGGAGCAAGCACAGACAGCCTTTTAGCGCTTTATGAGCGAGAAAGGGGGTGAGGAGGGAGTGTCAGAGGCAGGGGAGAGCCATGGAATGGACACTGAGAGTTCTGTCTGATCACACATGAAGATATGCTAAGGGGGAGTCAGCTTACCACCTGCAGACAGAGAGAGAGAGAGAGAGAGAGAAGAGAGAGAGAGAGAGAGA
>JBBPCX010000018.1:10660132-10671010 GCA_037974365.1 Hydrocynus forskahlii | reverse complement strand
TATGCTAAGGGGGAGTCAGCTTACCACCTGCAGACAGAGAGAGAGAGAGAGAGAGAGAAGAGAGAGAGAGAGAGAGAAAGAGAGAGAGAGAGAAAGGTAGAGGAAAAGAGAAATTAAACCTGAAGATCCTAAAGTTCTTTCCCACATAATGTAAAAGTTCTATACTAATTAAAGAATTTTCCCTCAAACGCCACAAGCCAAAAACCTTTTAGTGTGAAGGGTTTATTTTTATCCCTCCTTTTATGTGTGGGGTCAGTTTGACCCCATTCAGTGTTTCCATATAAATAACTGACATCCTTTTTTTGGTTCAAATGACTTTTCATAATTTAATGGGTACAACTGAGTCAACTCAAAATGATTATATGATTATATGTTTTCAATTATATGTTTTCAATGTCCTGAACACATTTTGCATGCATCTGTGTTGGGTCAGCTTGAGCCCAGGCAGGTTTTAGCTGTCTACAACTTATATCAACATTTAATCACACATGATCAACATTTTTCACACATGATGATACTGAGGACACTGCAATATGCAATTTTAAAATTTTCTAAAAACTTCCCTCTGCTTTGGGGCCATAACTGAACGTAATCATACCTGTGGGAGTGTAAGAACCACTGATCAATCACAAAACATGGGGAGGGGAAACATATTTTCCATGAGAACTTTGAGATTTCCTGATCTTGGGGGTAATTATTTAATGTATGTTTTATTTAAAGCGTTATTTAGGTCATCAATATAAAAGACACATAAAGTATCTGACACAGAAACTAGCAATTTCAGTTTCAACCATTTTTAAATTGCTGAGGTCAAATTTACCCTAAGCATAAATAAAGTTAGTTAGTTTTGGATGTTAGAAATGTTAGTTAACATAATGGTAAAGAGTGCAGGATAGTAAAAATGTTGTGTCTTCTTGTTGTACTCCCTTAAATGCAAGCACTTTGTACACCATGGAGTTGAGAGGTAAAATCTATGCTTTAAACACGCTTCACACGCATGCTCCAGTTTCATTTTCCCACATCTCTAAGCCTGTGAACAGATATGTCAGAACGGATACACAAGGATGAAGAAACACAAAACATAAATCAATAAGCACACAGCCTGCGAAAGAGGGGACAATGCTACACTAAGGGCAAAAATTAAAAGGGTAAACTGGACCAGAGAACATCTAAGACCTATCACTGCTGAGAATGAGTAAAAAAAAATCTTCCTCAAAGTTCCGTCCCCGGGTTTTCAGCCATAGCTGTATGCATGTTTCTGTTCAATAGAGTTTAATTGCAAAGCTAATTTGTAAGTGAACTCCCCCAGCTCATCCTAGTGCAGGTCTGCAAGGCCATCTTTGACACGTTTACTGCATCCTCTATTACTGATGAGTTTGTCTCTGCAACTGCTTGCTCCAAGGTTGAGCCTACAGTGCATTATATACAAGGACAGTTCTAATCCATTATGATTATCCATAAATTGACCATATGGCTGGGCAATATGACAATATTTATAATTTCTGTGATAAATTATGTCACATGTACTTTTCTAAGCACTTCATTAATATCATCAGCACTTAAAGAAGACTGACTTACTGCATGTTTTACTACAAATGGAGCACAATTAGTCCTTTTAAACTGGATTTTGTGCAGTTCAGCATGTGAAACCTTTATTAAAAATCAGTGGTCCCTGACTTTGATAGCATTTTTTTAACGTGGCACTACTGGTTCTTTTTTAACTGCTCCAACTCATTAAACTTCAGAAAAACAAAATACTGTCATGATATTAGAAGGAAAACATCTTAAGGAAACACAACATTATATTTTGGCCCACCCAAAAGGGTAATCTTTCATAATAACTATCGCAAACTTTTTTCACATTCAACTCATCTTTTGTCAAAAATGCATTTAGATTGTAATTAAATTATATTTACCCAATATATTATTCTTAGTGCAGTCATATGCAAAAGTTTCAACAATGATTAACTCTAGTGTACAAACCTTCTACAGCGAACAAACCTAAAAAACTCCAAATGTAAAACTTTTGTCCAGGCCATATTTTGTCTCACGGTATTCCCAATGTGTTAAAAAAGACTTATAGGGGGGTCATCGAGTTACGAGGGTCTCGACATGCGATGTTTTGAGTTTATGACGCTCACGTGGGTGAACTCGTTTAGTGGCGTGTGGCGGCAGATATGCAGAATCCGCAGAAACGCAGCATATGAGTCAGGGAGGACGCTTATCTAAGCACAAGTGTTCTGTTTGTGCTGATTTGTTTGGTGTTTTTTTCACCTTTATCATGGCCTTTTTCTGTTACTACAGTACAGTGATCAAGTACAGTATATTTATGCCCTTTTCCTTTTTCTGTGACTTAGTGGTGTTTTTATGTTCCAGATTTTACAACTGTGTTAGGATAGGTTATTGACAAAATTCAGGTTACATCACTGTCCTAGGAATGGTTCTCCGTCGCAACTTGAGGGCCCCCTGTATTATGTATGTCATGATAATACGGTATTATTAAATTATATTAATTTTGTCTGTAAATGAAAGATCACACTGTTCAGATAGATCACATGTTTTCATCTGCATTGCATTTTAAACTGGATGTTATGCAACCATTTCTCATTAAGATAAATCTGATTATTTTCAACATTCTGTAAAGCTTAGGGATGTCACACTGGCACTGTAGCAGCACAGCAGGAGGGACCTGAATGAGCACATCTGTGTGGGTTTCTGCTGGGTTACCCGGTTTCCTCCCACAGTCCGAAGACAAGCTTGTCCCAAAAACGTGTAGACGTGAGAACTGGAGAACAAAAACGTGAGAACTGGAGATGCTAAACTGCCTCCTAGACATGAATGTGTGTGTGTCTGTCCTGTAATGGACAGACCACTTGTCCTGCCTATGAGCCCTGGGACAGGCCCCAGCACCCCCCGAGACCCTGGTCAGGATACATGGCTTGAATAATGAATGAATGTAAAGCTGGTTCTGTCTGGGAACTGTTGCACTGAAAGCATTGTGGACGGAGCTACATAACTCCCTTAAAAGTCTTAGCAATCAAAAGCAACTCAAAAATGACTTCTGCCTTAGTGGTCCATCACTGTACTGTTCTGTGGTGAGCAAGGCCAAACATGTCAAAACTAGTGTGCTATAAAGGCACACTAGGCAAAGAAATTGATTCTGTATCATTTGTGATCGAAATCAACCCTTTTAGTAAATAATTAAAGACTCATTGATAAATCGCTTCTCGGATAGAATGCTTTCATTGTTCAGAAAGATCTGACACTGTAACTGACAGATCAAATCCGTCCTCGCCGTTCCACTCCTGACGACGAGCTGTTGAAGCTGCTCAGATGTGTGGCAGATATCTAAGCCTGTGTTTTGATCTCAGGGCTTGGAAAAGCTTCTCTAATCTGATTTCCTCTCCCACATTCCCTTGCGGAGGAGGCACTTAGGAGTCCTGTGAGAAGCCAGCCGGGTTTCCAGCACACTGCCAGGCTCATAAAGCCTTCAGGCCCAGTCCAGAATGAGGAGAAGAACAAGAAGAAAAAGAAGAAGAAGGTGCTGGAGAGCCTAATGCTCATCCCCGGCGATACTATCTGTCTTCACGGTGCTACGCTACACAAAACCCGCTGTGCTGCGGGCCTCTGGTGGCTGCATGTTAACAGCAGCTAGCCTTGTTATCTCTCTCCCGTTTCGGTCTGCCAGCCACAAACTCCACAAGCTCTAACCGAACAGCTACAATAACTCTTGCAGTGCCCGTGCGCGCCGTGTATGTGTGTGTAGGCCCTCATTTCAACCTGAGAGTCCTCATGCTTTTCTCTCCTGTGCACACTCTCTCCAGAGAGATTAGCAAGAAGACGGGTGGGAGTGAGATCTTTTCCTTTGATGGCAGAAACTTTTGACTGTTCAAGAGGTGCTGACTGGTGCCATTTTAGCACACTGAGATGTTAGAAGTCAGACTGGGCGAGAGGAATTAGTGCTAGGTCGCCCATACTGTTAAAAGGTTTATTGATTTCACAAAGCCCCCAGAATGCATTACTTGTTAGTGATAAGGACTCTTTTGGGAGGTATTCTGATTGTTTGCACTGCTGTGTAGTGAGCCCGTTAAGTTCAAAGCAGTTAAGACAAAGTGAACGAGCTGTCTGGGTACCAAAAAGAATGGTGGGAAAGATAGCAGTGCAATAAAGAGGCTAAAACACTGACTAAATCCAGTATTGGTCGGTGATTGCAGTTAATGAATTTTAGACAAACTAATGTAATTTTGTTCAGGTCACAAGAAGAACATAAATCTTCAAAGCACCCACAGAAACATTCACACAGACCTGTGATTGGTGAAGAGGCTCACAAGAACACAGTGTAATCCTCTGTGATTGGTTAGAAAGCTCTTCTATCACTAAACAATATAAGTGCCACAAAGACCTATACGGTGTTAAGACAAACTAATATATTGTGCAGCCCCAAACAGTCCTATGCCAGTCCATCAAATCTCACCCATCAAATTCCTCAAACTGAATGCCTAATTGAGGCAAGTGTGCTAAGTTTTACCACCAAGAAAGAGAAGCAGTGTTAGGTCATTCCCTGAGCCGTACACTTTAGCCCATCTTTAAGCAGTTCCCCTTGGCTAATCGTGTTAATTAGCTTAGTAGGGTAGAACAGGAGCAGGGTACAGGGGCTTTTTTGGGTACAGAGAGCCTCTGAAATTAATTGGATTTTGCTTGCAGGCAGTTCCTTAACAGCATGCTTAAATCAAACAGTCAGCTCACAAAATCAATTCCAAACTCAGGCGCTAAACAAAATCCCCCAAGTACTCACTCTCACTGCAGCAACAATGTTCTTCAGCCATGCTTTTCCCTGGAATATTACAATTGTTTGTTAAACAAATCCTCTGAGTGTTAAGGGAGGCAGGGATGGATGATAAATCATCATGTTTGGCTGATACAATATAGCACCAAATAACACCAAATAACTTTTTTCTGTTATAATAAAACATTATTTATTCATTTATTTATTTATTGTTTGTTATAGACAATACTTTTAAACTGCATCAAAACAACCACCAACACATGACTCCAAAAGACATTATACCCCCCCAGTTGTGTCTCCTTCTTTGTGTGTGTGTGTGTGTCTGTATTTGAGGGGTGTCTGCATGAGCACAGTTACACCACTGAAGTGTATATTTTCAAATAAAAGGATCCAATCGAGTTCCTCATGGAGAGAGTTTGCTAAGTTTGAGGCCTAGAGCCCCACTATGTCCACGACTTACTCATGTGTGGTGCGTGGCAGACACAAACACCCCCCCACACACACACACATGCACAGACGTACTATCACCTCCTGCTGTACCTAGTAGCAATTTTTACTTCTTTTTAAACGCCACAGTGTTCTGTGTGCAAGTCGTTTCACTCAGCTGCACAAGAACTGTGGGGTTTCTAACTGAGAATGCAGAAATCGTTCTTGTTTACCCTGCTAGGTTTTTATGGTCCCATTATTTTATGTACCTGAACCTTTCAAATTGGCAAAAGAATATACACACTGTTCTAAAGTCACAGTGTAAGCTTCTTTGGGGGTGAAGTTAGGTGGAAGCCAGGGTGGGGAAGGAGTATAGCTCCTTTTTTAACAGCCATAGTGGAGGGACATTATTAAATATTAACACTGCACTCCTTACAACGCTAAGGCCATTGACCCATAAACAGGACACAGTGGTAGAGAGAACAACTGAGAAAGTTCACACAGTAAAACCACAGGCAGGTTCCTGTCCACAGAGAGCAAGGACTACTCTGTTATCCCTTTATCAGACATGAAAGGAATTCGTGTCCCTCTGGGTAGAAACCCTGTGAAATGAGGTCTTTAATACTCATGCACTTAAATATGAAGGTACCAGGGTTTTTGAGTAATGCAGGACTGCCACAATTACTTGATTTTAAAACAATCATTTAACTGAACCTCACTTTACAAATGAACCTTCTTAGTGATTAGTTTACAGTTTAACAAATGAATGTCCAGGTCATTATAAAGTAACTGTACTGAGCTGTGTTTGATGGTCTGAATATTCTTCACAAGGGAACTTAGCAAACACGTCACTTTTGACTTGCAGTGGTTAAATGAGTGTTTAGATCATATAATAAGACAGAGGAGTGTGCTGTGTGTTTTTATAATTATTGTAGTGGTGGCCTAGTGGGTAGGATCCTTGCCTCTGGATCAAGAGGTCATGGGTTCGAATCCTACCTTCAGCATATCACCACTGGGTTCCTGAGCAAGACCCTTAACCCCGAGTTGCTCCAGGGAGACTGTCCCCTGTAGTTAGGGAATGGAAGTCGCTTTGGATAAAAGTGTCTGCTGAATGCTGTTAATATAAATGTAGCTGCTTTACTAAGAGCAAAAACACACAACCAAGTTCTTGTTTATAACTTCAGTAGGTGAGCATGAATCTCATTCAGTACTGATGACTTTGTGTGTTGTTTCAGTGTTTGATATCAACTTATCTCCATTTATAAAGACATTTCATAGTTTATATAAATCAGCTAAAGGAGTTATCCAGCCTGGTATGTTCGTGTTTTCCTCCTAATTCTCAGTGCCTCAGCTAGACTGACCAGACGTGTGAGTCAGAATGTGCTCAGCTTGAGTCTGTCAGCAGTGAAAACTAACAAACAAACTACATAAACAAGCTTATTTTTCCTGCGTTGTGTAAACATAGGTTATCTCATAATACCTCATTTCAGTCTTTCAGAGAAATGGCTAGGCCTGCAGTAGTAGCTGCATATAAAGCAGTGATGGGAAGGGTAACTTGTAACTCACAGGTCAGCTCATCACTACTATGGAGGGTTTTTTATAATTACAGTTCTGGGCTCCCATCTCTGTGTTGTCCTCTGGCACTATTTTGGCAATTGCTTGATTAACTGCCTACCATTATAATGGACAATGACTTCATGTGGAGATTCTTTAAACCTGTGCTGATTTTATCCGGGTAAGGGGAAACGTTTGATTAGGATAGAACCTTTACATTATGTTGAGATTCTTTAAACTTTAAAGTTTAGAGTCCAGATGTTGCTTTTTTAGTTTAGCGCTGGAGCTACAAGACAAACATTGCAAACAGAAATTTTGGGGAAGAATTTATGGAATTGGTTTGGGAGACTTCTGACTTCCAGTGTGTGTTACCTATATTAACCTTAGCTCCAGTGCCAAACTAAAATAAGCAAAATTTGGACAGCAAACATGTCCTGGAGGATCGATTATATCCACTAAGTTTCCTAGACTCTGGCAGAACCCTGTTAAAGAGGCTCCTTGAGACCCTCCCCACCTCCTTTGCTTGATCAAACATTAGTCATTTCATTTATTAATATATAATCAATTAAGTAATAGCACTATGCACTCACACACAAACACACACACACACACACACACACACACACACTTGAGTATTTTAACCAAGGAACCAAGAATGAGCAAGATGTAATTTGTAGCATCAATCTTTAGCAACATACAAGTATGTAACATCAAATATCAACTCACAGTAATGCTTATTAGAACTCTACAACACATCATCACATTCTGAAACAGCTGGTGTTCTTTGCATGTGATTTATGGACACACACACACACACACACACACACACACACACTCTCACACAAACACACTCGCAGCAATGACTGACAAGCAAATGGTTGCACCAAACATCATCGCTGTTGGGCGAAAACCTTGCATCTCCATATTTCGTCATTTATATATTTCTCATAAATCAGTGCTATTGGTGACCCTTTACATCTGTCTGTATATTTTACAAATATGTAACCACTGAAAAGTTTTTATTTAAAGTCCTGAGACATGTGGGTGCAGAGAGGAGTAAATTCATACCACGTTAGGTTGGAGTGCAGTTACTAGTCCTATCCAATATTGTCTTCAATAACCTGTTCACAGCACCAAATCTTGTATAACAAAAGATTTGGGGCACATCTATCCAAAGACAGGACAAACTGAGTGCACACATAGCAACAATAACCTGCGTAACCAATAATTTGATGATTACAGTCTCAGATGCAGTCGTTCTAATCAATGTTGGCCACAACACTTATTATTCACACTTATTATTGGCAACTCCATTTGAGCTTGATTTGAGCTTGGTAAAATATGAATATCATTGTAAAATATGAATAATATGAATAAGCTTGCTTGATAGACTGATACATAGATACACACACATACTTTATTCATTCCAAAGGAAAGATTTTAAAAACACAGCATTTTATATTTCCTGAAAAGTAACGGTTTTGGATGATTTTGGTTTTGGACGCCGATGATGTATGACAGTTACAGGTAGCTAGCTGACTGTCCTACCGGTATCCAACTGTCATATGTTAGCTCGAAGGGGCTCCACTTAGGGGTTTTTGGTGCAGCAGCAGTACACTGTCTAGGACCGTTATGGAAGGTTTATGGAGCTTATGCATGGTTTGCCTCTCCTAATGCTGCATCCTTGACTATATTTGAGTGGGAAATCCGTAAAAACAAAAAAAGTCTAAAGTATGTGTGTTTTCGGGATGCGTTCAGGCATCAAAACGTGTCAGGAATTTCCATTTTTGAGGACTTTCACTGGACGTGCAAGACACTGCGTGTCTGCATGTGACAGGAGCATTTATTGCTCATGTTTTAACTAAAGAGAGAAAGGGAGTGAGCGAGGGAGAGCGAGAGAGAGAGAGAGAGAGAGAGAGAGAGAGAGAGAGAGAGCGAGAGCGCACGATACACAACGATACGGTTGAGTGTGTACAAAAATGCTGCAGTACTCCCTGAGAGAGGCCTTGTCAGGGAACTGGGCTTAAACACATAATTTTAACACATGAACACATACAAACACTTGATCTATTTAACAAACTACAACATGTCATGAGGTGAAACTAGTGATAAGTCTATTTGGGTGAAATTACAGTAAACAACACTGATCAGAGCTTACACGAAGCACTGCATCACGCAAGCAGATCAACAACACAGTCCATTTCCCTAGGCCCCCCTGGCCGCTGCACAGGAAATGTGATCTTGCTTAGCATACACTGGTTACCACCAATAATCACTATCATTAAGCATAAGTGTTTCTGAGAGGAAGGATATTCATCCTGGTGTTTTAGAGGATCTGCGTGTTCCTCCCTGTCAAAACCTTTGGCGCTTTAAATATATTCTGATTCATCGCTTCGGTGTGAGCCGAAAGCAAACTCTTTCATCAAGATACAACGTCTAAAGCCCCTATCGTTCCATCACCTGCAATTATTACAACAACAAGGCTCAACAGGGTTTTTCAAGTGAATTTTGAATTTTGGATGAGCTGCATTGGGAGGGGAAAAAAACAACAATGTAACATGTATTTGGTGTGTAAAAAGCTTAGCCTTCAAAGCCAGCCTACATGTGAGTGATGCAGAGAAGAGAATGTGGAGCTGCAACACCCAGCCCCCCCCCCCAAAACACAGCCAAAAAAAACACTCCACAACTACAAAGCTGTTCTTCTTCTTCTTCTTTTTTTCTTAGAAACGGATTTGCTTGGCAGCGAATGGGACTGACAGCCTGCTGAAATCTCTTCACACTTCTGTTTGTGCATACCCGCAGATAGACGCGTATAGCACCACAGCTCTTTGCCGATTTTGACGCAAGACTTATTGCAGCGCTATCGCTCTTTGGCTTTTACAAGGGCTGCCTCATTTACAGAATCATTTTCAGTGGGACACTCCTCACAGCAATGACACCTCAATGCTCCCAATGCAAGCAGACGTTATGAACTTGAGACTTAATGTACAGATATGCGTTTTGAGCCTTGCTGTCAGTGCCCACCTTGGCTTTTGGTATGTGACATATTGTATAATACATATGCATGTGCTTTCGGTAGGCTATATGGCGCCATTTCCTCTCCGTATTAACGAACAGGAGACAAAGCATCTGCAAGCTGATGGGGCATCTGAGTACGTGACTAAAGCAGAATTGATAATACAGCTCCACACTCATGGGCTTCATTGGAGGGAAATATACAGTCTGACAAAAGGTGGGCTACCTCAACAGAGAACACATGCGTGGGTGGAAGAAAATCTCTCGAGTTCTCAAAGCTGCAAACATATAGGGATAAAGAAGATCTAACTAGCAGGACTTACGCGGCGGGAAATCGCTTTATATTTGGATCATGTCTGCCATGTCTCTACACATGTACCATTCGTCTGTAGCATAATAATAATAATAATAATAATAATAATAATAATAATAATAATAATAATAATAAGAGTTTATTTATAAGCTTCTTTCAAAGACACTGTACAATAAGGTAATGGTAGTTTTATAACGACAACAGTAGATTTCTGTCAGTTTGTTATTGTGCTGTTTTTCATCCTAACTATTCTCTATATGTCTGAACAGTGGGCAACCTACAGTTCAGGATCAGGAGAGGCCAGCACTCCTTGTGCCTGTAAAGTCCTGACGCACAGCACTTTAAAATAAGGGGGGATATGCAGGACTTATTTACATGCGCTATGCAGGCCATGCTCTTGAATGGCTAATTATTACAGTGCTGCTTTCTACTGCATCATTTCTACTGAGTGCAGCACTGAGAGCCGAACAGCTCAACCCAAGGCCAAAGCCAAACAAGGTTGAAGAAAGCATTTCAAACATAAAATATACATACGATTACATAGGTGTATGCACTCTTATTTGGTAAGGCAGTCACAATTCTTGCAAATAAACAAACTTAACTAATGCATATAGATTTCAGCCCTCAAAGGTTGTATGTATAGTTGCTGTAAATACAGCCTTTGAAGAAAACAGGTTGAAATCTGTATGCAGATATGTGTGTGTGTGTGTGTGTGTGTGTGTGTATATATGTGTGTGTGTATATACTATATGCATTAGCTGGGTTTGTTTTTATGCAAGAATTG
>JBBPCX010000018.1:10630472-10652191 GCA_037974365.1 Hydrocynus forskahlii | reverse complement strand
GAGACAGAGAGAGAGAGAGAGAGAGAGAGAGAGAGAGAGAGAGAGAGAGAGAGAAATGAAGAAGAAAGGGGCACCAGATGTAGACAGGGGAAGAAATAAACAAGAATAAACAAGAATTTGTTCACAAGGTCTATTTGCACCCTTTTTAGATGTGTGTGTGTATATGTGTGTGGGATGTTGGGTGGGGGGTCAGGGAAGGAGGGTGAGGAAGAGAGAGAGAGAAAGACTTTAACACTTCCCCCTCATAGGGTGAGTCCATCTGTTGTTCCCTCTGTAGACAAGCATAGCCCAAATGTTTAACTGAGCGACTGAATGTGAATGTGAGTATTAATACAATTATCAATGCCTCATTTATCATCAGTGCAATGGCAACCATGCCCCACTGATTGATTATTGTTCAGTGGATGCACACGCATACACACACACACACACACACACAAAATCACTGAGAAGAGTCAAAATAATATAGTTATTTATCATACACCACACACAACGGTCCTAAAATTCCCAAACAGAATGCAAAGTAACCTGGGCAGACACAGGTATTATGTGCTGATCTATCTGAAACAGCATCAGAATTGCAACAGCCTGCTCAGTCAAAAGTACTGTTGTCATTACTTTCTGCAGCCCTTCCAAAATACATTTGAAGAATGAAAACTGGCTAAATTCTAAATTACTAAACCTAGGGATCTCCAAAATATGGCTACTGTAAAAAAGAGGTTATAAAGAAGTTAAACAAACATTAAGAAATCACTCTGCAGGACTGTATGTTTCTGTGTATTTTACATTTACATTTATGGCATTTAGCTGACGCTCTTATCCAGATCGACATACATTAGCGCTCAAGTAGTCCACATCTGTTCCTTAAACCTGTACAGCTACACTTAAATCAATGTCTACTATAGTCCACTAAGTTACTGCACGCTAAGTACACCTGAAAAACACCTGTCAAAGAAAGTCAGAGGTTAAGACAAAAGTAAGGAAGGGATAAGGATAAGAGTTTTTTTTTTGGTTTGTTTTTTGAGAAATAAGCAAGCAAAAATTAGAGGCATAGTTAGTCACCAAGGTACTCCTTGAAGAGGTGGGTCTTCAGGCGACACCTGAAGACAGCGAGGGACTTCACACATCTGATTGGAAGAGGGAGTTCGTTCCACCACTGGGGGGCCAAGACTGAGAAGCATGTCTTCCTCTTCTTTTGAGCAGCAGAGGCTCAAGACAAGTTGTGCTTGAAGCCCTGAGAGGATGAGAAGTGACACCTTATTTGATCAATGCTGATATTGATCAATGCTCCTTGAAAGCAAGTGTCAAGGACTTGAACTTAATGCGAGCAGCCACAGGGAGCCAGTGAATGTTCTTTAGTATAGGTGTGGTGTGTGTGAACTTTGGAACATTGAAGACTAACCTCGCAACTGCATCAGCTGAAGTGGTTTTGTTACCCTTAGTGGAAGTCCAGCCAGTAGAGAGTTGCAGTAGTCCAGTTTGGAGATGACCAGAGACTGGACGAGTATCTGCGTAGCTTTTGTGGTGAGAAAGGGTCGGATTCTTCTGGTGTCGTAGAGAAGGTATCTGCATGTTCTGGAGATCTGGTCAACCTGTGGTGAGAAAGACAGATCTTCATCTAACACCAAGATTTCTTACCTTCTTTGAAGGGACAATAACCGAGTTCCCAACAGAAATGATGAGGTCGTGGCTTGGTGAAAGACTCCCTTTGATGAAGAGGAGCTCAGTCTTGCTGGGGTTCAGCTTGAGGTGGTGGGCCGCCATCCAAGAGGAGATGTCAGCCAGACAGTCTGAGATGCGGGTTGAGGCCGGTTGTCACTGGAAGGGGAAGAGAGAATATGATGCGTGTCGTAAGCATAAAAGTGGTAGGAAAAACCATGTGAGGCTATTACATCCCTAAGAGAACCAGTATATAGAGAAAAGAGAAGTGGTCCAAGGACTGAGCCCTACACAATACACAAAGTATCACAGGCACATGTGTGAAAAATGTCTATATATGCATGTGTATGTAGTGTAAATTCAAATATATTGTTGAGTCCTGGTGAGATCATTTCTTAAAAATACTTGTTAAGAAACAAACAGGATTCTAACGCATGACCACAACCTAGTAAGGCATAAAAGGTGATTGGTCAGTTGTGCCCACGGCTAAGATAAGCATGAAAAGTTCAAGAGATAATTACATCACTCCCTTAAGTTACTAGGTTGTGGCTACAGCTTAACTATCCCATTCCAACACCTCAGTAAGTTGTGACCACATATCACTTTTATTGAAAAGAGATTATACCAGCAGGCTCCATAGTAAATCAGTTATTGCCGAATTCTCACTACATTATGTGTGCAATATCAAACATTTCGTAACTGACCAAGCCTTCCTCTTGTATGTAGGAACATAGATAGATAGATTCAAATAAAAAAACGCCCAAACATTGTTTAATGCTGCAATGTTATCCGCAGTGATAAATTAGTTTTAGATTTTAGTTTTGCCTTCTGAAAACCATTTAGCCCAAAGATGTCTCTGGATTTGGCAGCTGAGGTGACCTTGCTGTGCCTACAGCCGTTTAGCCCATAATCTTTTTATACCAGCTCATTCAGTTACTAGTGACTTATTAAACAACATTAATCCTTACTTTTAGGTAATAGGCTATTTCCCTTTTTGTTTTCAAATTCCAACCACTTGTATTCAGGAGCTCCTGCTGGTTTAGCTTTCCTTTCTTTCTGTGACCGCAAAATGCTACTGGCAGCCCCTTTGTGTGGAGAAATGTTTAAAAAATTAATTCAGTGTCACAAAATGTACACTAAAATTCAAACCTTTTACATACTGCTTCCACAGTTAAAAATACGATCAAGTAATGACACGTTTATGCAAAGTTAACGTATATTTTTCTCCTATTTTCATGCGCTCACTGCACTTTCTCATTTTCCAGATACGGGCCCTTACACATCCACACAATATATTTTACCCAACTCAGCTAAATGCAGCTTACCTCTGGAAATACCATGAGTCTATTAAGGTAGTGATAGTAGGAATTAGTTTTATTTTTGTCCCTTTTAGGAAAAGAATTAAGAGTCTTAACATCAACATGTTTGCTGGATTGCACTCATACACAAACCTGTTGCACACCGTGTTCTGTCTCTCAGAATAGGTCAGGTGAAGGTGACGCGTCATATGTCAGCTGTTTGTGTATGGCTGCAGGCCTGGACAGTAATTAGTCCTGGTAACACAAGCATGGGCGCCAGATTGTGGCAGTAAAAGTCCTCCCCAGGAGCTCTCACAGCACGCTTCTGACCTCACACAAGCACAATGCCACAGCAAGCAAAAAAGTAGCCTGCTTCACAGTGCCTTTCACTGCTCAGAGTTGTGTTTTGGTGGCCTGCTCTTGGATAAGCCATGCTGCAAGAAGGACACAACAGTGGATTTTTACATTGTCGTGGTTTTGACAAAACCTTGTATCTCCTGTATTGTTTTTTTTATACTTTGTGAAAACTCCAGGTGACCTTTACACTGTGTTACAATTTCATGATAAATTTCATGGATGTTCTACAATACCATAAATTATAGGTTAAGAAGGTTTTTTTGCTTATTCTGTAAAGTTTCCATTTTGTAGATACAAGGATCTGACAGTAATGATGTGCCATATTCTTACAAAAATATGGTTGCTTCTGGTCAGTGCCAAGGGTAAAATTTGATATTTAATGTTTTTGCAGCATCTGAGATTCAAATTAATGACCTACATAGACTGTTCTGATTTAGCACTGAAATGTACTGTTCTATAACTTTAAACATAATAAAACCATTGATGTTTCCTAACACCTCTTACCTGTGCTTGAAATGTAAGGTCAGTGTTGGCTCTGTAATTCATGTAACTGTGATGAGATTCAAATTTATTGTAAGGATATTTTACAAAGAATTTAATGCGTCACCAAATTCTTCCGGTTCATTTCCAGTCTGACACTCTTTATGTATTCTTACCTGCTTGGCCAAAAAATGTATATACTAAAGTTACAATCTAAACCTGAGGTGCCCTTGGTTATTACTCATATAGGTAGTAAAGCCACTCTTGGAAAAATGGTAACACTTCATTAAAGGACAGCATTCATACAGTAATGACACCTGTGTAAACCTTTCATGACAACATTTATAATGGGTTATCCCTATAGGTGTCAGCTGTCATAAAGGCTGCTTTAGTCAACTGTGATGTCATTTTACATCTGAAATGTTATGACAACTGATGCTTTTTGGAATAAGCCTTTATAAAATGTACTCAAGTTTATGTCAGTTGTCATGAAAGGTTTATGTACATGTCATGCATCCTTATAAATACTGGCCTGTGTAACTGTGTAACTGGAAAAACGAAAGTATAACTTTCATTAAAAAATGGAAAACCTGGAAATTTTACAAAATATGGCTATATATAGATAAAGCAAGTTGTTTTTTTCATCTATGCCCTGTTCCTATATGTAGGATTAACCTGGTAAACAATGAGTGGATTGTAACTTTGTGACAACCAAGTATAGTAAACCCCTGAAATTTGCAGGGGTTACATTCCAAGAGAATTGTGAAAAACTGCAACTTTGTGATGTGGTAAAAAAAAAAAAAAGCTTATAAATACCTATTTTTGTAGTCTAAACCCTAAACTTTTAAATTCCCCAAAACACTTTAATTTCATTTTCAACTCAGCTTCATACATCACCCTTAAAAAAATGCAAAAACTCGAGATAGCTACATGCGGGAAACTGTTACAGTGTTCTCTTGACAGTACAAATAAATGTATATAGTTATATTTTACATGGACATTTAGCTGAATGTATGTTAATATTTATGTTACAAAATTAGTAAATTATATTTTTAAGAATTTAGTACTAAAATGCATGAAAAATTATATATTGGCATGGAAAAAGCAAAAAAAAATGTGAAGGATATTTGCGGTTTCTGCAAATTTGCAGGGATTTTCGCGAACAATTATTAGTTAGGTTCCTCGAAAAAATCTGCGAATGACTGAGGCGAACTATGAACCGTGATTTTGCGGGGAACTAATAAATAATTTAAAATTGAAAACACATAAATCTTTGATTTGCCTGCATCATTTTTGCCCAAAATCATGAATGTTTGTTGAAGCACATGAATGCCTCAGTTTACCCAAATACCCAAAGAACATTTGTTGGGATGCTCACAGCACACAATACAGCCTTAACTTTATTTGCGTATTGCACACTGCAATCTCAGCATTGCCACGGCCGATGTCACAATAATAATAAAAGGAACGATTTGCATTGCCCTGCGGGGATCATATGGATGTATTTTAAAGGAGATCAGAAAACTATGCAAAGCCTTTTTGCTGGCTCTTCTCTTATTTTTCCATAGCAAATGGATTAAAAATGCTCTAATTAAAAATTCTCTTAGCATACGCAGATGGTTTTCTTGATACACGCGGGATAAGCTGTAGTAGGGTAGAAAGGATAAACCATCGGCCCCCAGCCTTCCAAGGTTTCAGTAAATTGCAGTGAGAAATCCTCACAATTAGAGAAAGGGATTATTTAAGGAATGTGCTCTCTTTAATGAAGGTGATTCAAGCATTTGCCAAGATGGTGTGGTGAACTGTGAAGGACCTAATTTAAATAAGACTACTGGATGTGCATCGGTGCGCACTAACATGGCCTTTCACTCTGCATGCTCTCTTCCTATGTTAAAAGCTTAAAACAATGCAAAGCTTTAGTCACAAAGCCTGTGGCATGCAGCACAAACCCTGGACATGATGCACACACAAGAATGCAGATTACACCACAGCAGATAAATGAAACAGGCACTGGGGGAATTGAAGAATTTCTATACAGGAACATCTGTAAAACTGCAAAACACATTAACACATAGATGACTGTTCGTATCTGAAGTGATTTAAAAAGCACTATATGGACCACCTTCCTTACTCATCCTGGTACAGTCAGAAACTATGACTTTTTCTGCACCTATATGGTACATATTCCTTATAAAGTGTGTGTAAGAACACACAAACTGACGGCTGAGAACATAAAGGACTGTAAAAAGGTGAAATAACAGATGCACACACAGTGTTGCCAATGTACTGCTGGCCATCAGTATTGATAAAATTACATTAAATGCCTTTATTTAAAGGGGACATATTATGCAAAACTCACTTTAGTTTTAATAGGTCTATGGGCTGTACATGTTCATGAAGTTGTTTGCACAAAATGACTCTCACATAAAGAGATCTCACCAGCTCTATTCTTGACAGTTTCAGTCCCTTTCAAAATGAGCCGTCTATGGGCTCTGTCACTTTTATGCAAATAAGCTGTTGCTGGCCACGCCCCACCCATCCCAGGCTAACGCTGCGCATTTAACACACATGAGACAGAGGCGCTATCCAGCCCTATATGTTGGACCCCGAGTCGGACCCAGAGCGAGATGAACACAACGCTTCATGTGTGACTTGCCTTTGCTTGTAGCCATAGCGCTCGACGTCTTATGCATGCTCGTAAAACCAGTGGACAAAAATGGTGGATCTTCAACTAATCTAGTGGGTGGGGGCTCGACAGGTGTGGGGTGGGTCTATGCAAATTTCCTCATCCACAATAGGGGAGCCGTCCAGAAGCATATGATTCCTGACACCAAAATCTTTCAATTGATTCACAGAAAATGGATGGATGTTTTTTTTTGCGCTTGGAGTGTTTATAGGAGCAGTAGAGACCCAAATGGAAATACAAAAGGCTACAAAAAGTGAGTTTTGCATAATATGTCCCCTTTAACCTTCATGGACCTGTCAGTGGGTTTAGACATGAAGATCCTTCTTTAACCTAATACTAACCCAGTCATTTTGCATGTTTTAGTGTTATAACCAGACATGCTCACTCCAGCACATGCTGGATATCGTGTATCCTCAGCTTTATCCATGAAATAAATAAAAAGACACTTTCTCAACAGTGAGAATGACATGATGAGCAAAGGTGACTCGTATTTGAGAAGCGTTAAACGGGTCAGTGTGACCAGAACTGCAGTGTGTCCTCAGAGTGCATGTAGCCTCTTCATCCAGTCTCCAATGAATGCAGCCTGCTAAGCAGCACAGCCACTATTCATTAGCGCTTGACCACAGGAGCTCTGCTCATCAAAGATTAACACCAACACACTGAATTATTGATTCATCAGGCCTACTGATACAGCAGCTGTACGAGGCTTCTCCACAATGAGGGGCATCAGTGAAATCACACGAGATGTAGCCCTCATCCCAGGTGCTGCTAGGCAAAGAGTGTGTGTGTGTGTGTGTGTGTGTGTGTGTGAGGGGGGCTTGTGCTGGTGGGTCAGTGTAGTCCCCTGAGCCCAGATAAGAAGTGTGATATATGGAGACACAGACCGTGGAACATTTTTTGATAGGTGGGGTCAGACTTTGAACTCTACTGCAAAAAACGTACATAATTATGCCATTAACATGTCATAGCTGGTGTCATTGACTGTCATGAGGTGTCATGTCATATTATGTCAAGAAACATAATAGTGTCATGTTACCATTGCAAGTTTAATGACAAGACAGTCTGTCATATGCTGAGTTACACTTCAAACATTATTGTATCTATCATGAAAATTGTCAGTAATGGTAGCATGACACTGTTATAATAACTGACACAATCAGTCACAACAACTTACATCCTGTTAACTTACATGATACCTGCCGTTACACTTATGGCATGGTTATGTCAGTGTTATGCAGCTGGGTTCAAGCAAAGTGGCACCCAAAGATTTGACAAAATTGACCAAAAATCTTAATTGATACTTTAAGCGAGGTGAGACAAGTTTTAGACACTTGTATCCACTTCAAATTTACACGCTCCTTTTGACTTTGTATTCACAAGCAGCAGGGTTCCAGTCATTCAGTTTTTTTGTCAGCTACGGAGGATGGGTGTTCGACAAAATTCTGTCAACCACAAGAGGTGGGGATTGCACCCTATTGGTGCCCACCTGGTGGTGGCGCTCTGTGTCTCTGCTTATAAGCAGGTAAATGTATGGACATGGACTGTGGAGCATGATTCTCATAGGTGGGGCAGAAATCAGTGTTGAGTTCATTTTTTGTGTTACTTCATCATTAGGAAAGTGAAAGTGTGCACCCAGTGATTAGTGAGCATGTGATGTTTATGTTCTGGCATGATGTTATTGCTCTCGTTTATTGCCCTGTCAGAGTGTATATTAATAAGTTGTTGTGTTATATGCTGTGCTGTAATTCTGACTCAGTGATCACAACTCTGAAGCCAGCATACCCATAGCCTCTGCAGTAATAGGCAAGAAACTGCACCTCAATCATCGCCATTCTTACATACCCAGCAAAACTCCTCTGCTAAAAGAGAAGAAAAGAAAAGAGATGCACATCTAAAATTGCATTTAGGCGAATTAGACCTACTTTGGAGCGATGTTCTCTGGCCAGACAAAAGAAAAATACAAGTCTTTGTTTGAAGAAAGAAAAGTTACACGTATGATCTCAAGTGCACCATAACTGCAGCAAAGTGTGAAAGCGGAAGCATCATGATTCTCTGCAAATGATACTGGCATTAGACATCATCAAAGGAAACACGAATGGGAAGGCATATACTGGGAGATATTAGATGACGATTTAATCTCATCAGCCAGGAAATTAAATATGGGAGGAAGATGTTTGAACAAGACAAAAAAGCTTAAGTAAAAAAAAAAATCTTAAGCTTACAGATACAGTTGCTGCAAATTCAACTGAAGAATCTCTTTTGGTTCTGTTAAAACTTTTTAATGGATGAACCCTACCTTATCATTGTGTATTTGCATGCAAAGGTTAAACATAAAAAAGGTGTATCACACATGCACATCTTGTTTACAAAAACGATTCTTTAGAGAACCATCCCATCAAATATTCGTGCACCAAAAAATGGTGAGGTGTTCTTCTGTAGCATTACCCATAGGAACCCTTTTTCTTACCGTTCACATAAAGTTTATTTTCTTGTACTGACTGTGAGATTATACATTTCTTTAAGTGTCTGTTTTCATGAGTAGGATGATATATTCATTTTAAAAAGAAATATGTGGGTTGGTTCTACAGGAATAGGATAGTGAAAGTACTTTGGCCTCCACTAACAAGAAGGCCAGGTCCCAGCCCAGATGGAGCAGATAAAATTGGAAGTCTGAATGATGTAACTGACACACTATCATTGTGTGCAATGATCTGCTATGTCACGCTACACACTATATGCCCAAGCGCCTCCTTAGGGCTGTGGGGCTAATGTGGCTCTCGTGGTGGGCTAGTGCAGACCAAGAGAGGGTCATTAACTTCTGGAGGTGACCCACAGAGAGGGTCCTAAGCTGGCTGATCGAGCCTAGAGAGAACATGTCGTGCTGGGCTTGCTCTGTTACTTTTGTTTCTTAGCCTCCTATAGGGTGGACATCTGTCCCACCAGCTGCCTCATTTTTTTTCTCCAGCACATTACCTCCACTCAGTATATCTTACCATAGCCCTTGCTTCATTAGGGATGTTATTGCTGTATGTTTTAATAGCCATCAATGGGCCTATAAAACAGGACCTCACTGTACCACCACATTCACTGTACATTTCACAGTAGATTGGGATCTATTAAGTGGTTAATTTCAGAGGTTCAATGGTGTATATCTTAGACTTCATAATGATTCGATTCAGTGACCGTTCTATAGTAAACGATCACTGCATCATGGTTCAGAATTTTAAAAAAAATCATACCAAACAGATTCAGATTATTTTAACTGTCTAATCATCAGCTCTATCATCATTTGATCCCTCACAGCTACCTGTGATCAGGCGGTCAAAGGCGCATACAGCCTCGCTCTCTCTGGACGAAATTAGCAGTAATTCTTCCATACATGTTGAGATGTCCAGTGACACTGAGTTAGCAGCAGTTTGAAAAGATGCAATAGCTGGCTTTACATGTCTTGGGTGAAGCACATGTTAACTTTCATTCTTCCCAGTGCCTAGTCAGAGGATGAGAAATGGCAGTGACTAGACAGAGGAGAGCAATCCAAGCAAAATACACAAAAATCCAAAAATCATTGAATACCCAGGCTGGATAAAGTCTTAACACAGCAGTGAAACATTAACAGTGAAAACTATTATTTGTGTTGTTGTATATAGTACTATGCAAAAGTCTTGAGCCACCCTTACATTTTGATTTGAATCACCTTGTTTGGTACAAAATACTCATTACTGCCTGCCAATCTGTCTTATCTTTGGCATATTGTTTAGATTAAATGAAAGAAATGAAAGCAAATGTTTTACTGCGATAGGCTGCAAAGTGCCTGTAAGATACAAGGAGCCTAAATAAAAGTGTGCCAACACTCAGGATTCAGCACCACCAGTATACCGATCACTGCCTGATCATCTGGAATCATCTGCACTTGTTTTTTCACTGTTTCAGGCCTTAAGTTATTCTTGAACATTTCATACATAGGTCACTATTTGATTTAACAACAAAAAAAAACATTGCTCTGAAACTGGTCAGGTTCAGGGACTGGACAGTAAATGAAGCCTGGAGAACTGTTGCTCAGGACTGCATTAAAGCATTAAAAGTACAAGAAAGTCTGGCTCTTTGGGTGCAACATATGATGAAATGAGGAATGGTTCAAGACTATTACAGAGCCTTGTATATAGCACAATTCTTTAATAAATACCATATGTCAGTCAAATCAAATTAAGTCAGTATTTCAAATTTCAAATCTAAGATGAGTGCATAGTCTATCAATCTCTTAAATCCTAGGAATATTATTTAGCTATTATTTATCTTATTAGCCATTATGAATTAGGCAGTACCTATTATGAAACGGATATGACGGTTTTGATGTTATAAAAATGAGGACTTATAGTGCCTCCACACTCATAAATGCTTTAGATTTCAAATGTTTTCTACTTGAACAGACCAAAGTGCAACAAAGCGCACGGATAAAAGATCAGCAGCACAAAAGAGTGTGAGGCAGTTTTGTCTCCCTGCAGCATGAAGGTGTGTGTGAGTGGTGCGGTGTGCTTCTAGGGTCAGAGAGGAGAGGAAACAAATTCCCCAGGTTTGGCTCCGGCCTCTTTGATAGTGTCACTCTTTTCTCTTAGTGTGAGGGGCACACAGAGAGCCGCAAAGATGTGGGCCACAGATACATTCTCAATAGAGCGCCGCAGTCACACAGGTAATGGGGAAAATGTCACACAGGAGAGGAAGATTCCGGACTGGCTTCAGCATTTCTACCAAGCTTTTTGTCACTGAGAAAAAAAAATCAGTGATATTAATTTATTGCACATTCTATTAAAAAATGAACCAAGGGGGGTTGTTTGACTTGGAAACTAAAAATTTGTCAAAATTAATTGGAACTGTGTTTTATGTTGAGATAATATGCCAAGTGAATAAAATGGGCCATAATTAAAGGGTTCTACCACATTGCAAGCTCTGCAGGCAGCTATAAAAAGAAGATAGAAAATATTCCTAAATGACTGAAAAAGCTATATAACATTTTAACATAGAAGAATCCAGAATTAAGTTATAACTCAATTTATATACATGTCTGCTTAAAAATTGATGATCAAATATTAAAATGGAAACCATAATTGTTTATTTACAATAAAAAAATAATAACAATCAATATAATATGCTATTTATTGTAAGTTTTTGTGTCTTCAACAAAAGTATTGAAAATACTTTAAAAAATCTACAAAATAAATTTAAAAAGTCCTTTAGATCAATGGCCCCATTCACGCAGATATGTGTCTAAACTCAGACTGACTTTTTGAATGAGCCAATTAGAACAGATCCATCTTAGGCATAGTAACAAAAACTGAATGCAAAGAATGGTTGGAAAATGGTCATAGAAAAAATGACAATCTGGGATATAAAACAACATAATCTATGAGAAAACTGAAGGATATGAATGTAAGTTCATACCACAGCTTTTTCTGTGTGTAAGACTAGACCCATGCACTAAATAAGAAGAAATACACCCTACTTATCTGCTATTTATGACTGGTTAGTAGACATAAATTTGACTATTGTTATACGTCACTATTTCACAACTGAAATGAAAGCATGAAAATGTACTGATTTGTGTTGCTGCTGGTTGTAAGGATCTTGCAGACTGTTGTGGAATCTGGGTGATTGGTTATCTGTCAGATTTGATAAAGCTGGATGGATCTCTGGGTTCAGCATAAGGTACAGTGCAGTTCATTATCCTTCCGCTTAATATTTAATTCTACGATCTGAAAGAAATGATGTAACATTTATGAAGCGATCTGTCTCTGAGTTCCACAGACACATTCATTTTCATCTACAGCGCTCTCCTATGACTGAGAGACATTTTCACCACTGAAGCTCCTTTTCTTCTCACATTCAGATGACAAAAGCACTGGCCCACTTTAGCTTCTGGATGTTAAGTGTGCCACAGAAGTGGACACATACTGCCTTCCAGAATTACTGTCACCTAAAGATTAGAAAGGCTTACAAAAATAACTTTATCAGTCATTTTCTTTATATTATATTATTGACAAATTTGAGCTGCTGATCTTTCACATGAACAAACATACATTTATTGGCACCCTAAAAAACTGAACCAAGGAAATGTAAATTAAGTATTATGCAATGCATATTTTTTTACATTTAAGCAGTCATCAATGATTTCCTGTTTCACTGGGGTATAAAAATGAGGTGACACAAGGCCCCAATTTCCTAGTCAACCATCATTGTGGGAAAGATTCAAGAGTTTCCACTGCAATAAGGCAAAGTGTGTTGATTTGTACAAATCAGGGAATGGATACATTAAAAAAGTTGCTTGACTTAAAATGCCCAAGGCTATGTTGTCAGAAACCACGGTAAGGAGGATGGTCAGACAAGTAATAAGAAATCAAAGATCACAGTTTTAGAATTACATAGTTTCGTAGCATCTTAGTGTCTCCACATCCACCATAAGACATTACCTCCAACTGCCACTGAAACTTTGGGCTTCGGGTAGAAATAAAGGCGACTACAAAGAAAAATGATTAAGGTTTCGGCAGAATTGTTCACATGCATGGCATTATGGATTCTAGGAAGCACTACAGTTTAAATCAGAATCTTTTTTTTTGCCATGGCCGTTCCAGTCCCCAGACCTAAATCCAATAAAAAAACCAAGAGAGGACTCTGATGGATGTGAAAAGATTCTGCGTTGAGGAATGGTGGAAAATTCCTCCATCTGTCCTGTTTTGTTGCCAAAAGGGGGATGCACAAGATTCTAAATGAGCAGTGCCAACAATTATGACATGTTTTTTGGGATTAGATTTTGTGATCCTTTGTGACTTTTTTCCCCTCAGGGCCCCTTGCAATGTTTCCATGGGTTTAGGTACCAAAATATATATTTATATGAGATCAGTATAGATAAATAACCTCTGTTCTGATTGGATGCCCCTTGCTGTGTCTCATTCAAAGAGTGGCTCAGGTTATAATACTCTTAATAACTTCGGTGTGAATGGGTCAACTAAATTACGGTAGACTGAGTAGATATATGTAGGATATATATAAATTAATCACAATAACTATGGATTCAAGATGGGATGTGTTAGTTTCCATATATGGGTTGTATGGACTGAGGACTGAATGGTACATTTTGAAATGTTAACATCAACCTCTTTAGTATGGTTTGGTTTCTCATACCACAATTAAGTCTAAATTTAGTCGAAAGTTAGGCTTAATCCTGGTCCAGAAAATGGCCCAAATCTAGTTTAATTGGGCAGCAGTTGCTAACTTACTATAAATACTCAAGGGAGTGTGTACAACCTCTTGTCTTAGCATTGTATAGCATCAAACCTATGTGTGTGTGTGTGTTTTCCTTCATGCTTGTCAGTTGGGAGGCATGAATAACCACGTGTTAAGAGTTTGCACGGAAAGCATATGGCTAAACTGATGAGTTTGATTCAGGTGGCTGACTTTCAGTGATTGTGTGTGTGTGTGTGTGTGTGTGTGTGTGTGTGAGTGTGTGTGTGAGAGTGTGCGTATGTGTATAAGCGTGTGATAGTCTTCTCAGGTCTCAGATGTCCACTCTGTGGTTGTCCACGGCGTCACTGCTGTATCCTCTCATCTGAGAAAGTCACTCACACACTTCGGCACACTCGGCTAATTAAACGGGCTAATTACCCTTTCTCGCTGCGCGCCTCTGGCCTCCATAGCCCTCGCGCAATGCCAGCATTTCATCCCTCCTTCCACTTTTTCTCTCTTCCCACTTCAACCGGAGCGAAAGAGATGAAAATGGAGTCAGTGCACTTAGCGAAGAGAAACTTTAGATCAGAGTCAGTGTGTGAGGGGATTGTTCTCTTCCATGCTAATGTGCTAATGTGAGTGGTGCACTGGAGGTCTGATCACAGTGTGATTCGGGGGCTGTTTATCTGTCCCCAGCTTGGCTTGTCTGCCTCTCTTTACAGAGTGATTACGAGGCCTCCTGTTATGGATTTAGGCGAATGGCAGTGAGACTGGGCAAATGCATATGATAGGAAATGGTCCAAACTGACAAGTGCCCAGTTATCCTTGTATGTGAGTCAGTCACACACACACACACACACACACACACACACACACACACACACACACACACACACGTGCATACACTTACACACACCATGCAAATCCTGCCACAGACTGTGCACATACAAAAATTGAGTTTCCTGGCCTGGGTGCTGCCATGTGTGCATTTCTTTTTTCCTTTTTTTTTTTACATTATGTAGGTCTATATTTTTTAAATCCTGATTATGGTCAGACACTGGATGATATCTCTATACTGTAACCTAGAAAATGGACCAAATCACAGACAAATCACAGATCTGTAATACCATACTGAGGGCAGAAAGTTTACCATCCTCCTTGGCTAATAGAGAATATTCCTTTTGGCCAATTCCAAAGGATTAAATGCATATGTGACTCTGAAGAGGTTTTTGAAAAAAAAAATGCTCAAGACATGATTCAAAGGTTTAAGAAAAGAGGGTATAAACACAAGACTATTTATATGGCCTATAGTAGAGTAAAAGAACTTACCAGAGAACAGTTGTTGATTCAGAAACAGAAGTCTAATCAAGTATATTTTGTGACACAGTATAGTAGTCTAGCTAATAAGATAAAGCAAATTATCAAGAGGAATTGGGACATAATAAAAAGCGATGCCTTATTGAGAGAAGCACTACCTGAGGTACTTACCATCAGCTTTAGAAAAGCCCCTACTTTAAGAAACAGTCTTGTGAAGAGTTATATCTCTCCTGCACAGAACAAAACCTGGCTAGGCACCAGAGGAGGTAATTATAGGTGTGGAAATTGTAAACGTTGCAATAACATGGTCAAGAATTTTTTTTTACAGATGTAACATCAAATCGTAAATACAACATACAGTCAGTTATCAATTGCAATACTGTAGTCTGTAGACTTGAATGTCCTTGTGGCTGCTTTTAAATTGGAAGAACAAAACACAAACTTAAATAAAAATTAGCAGAGCACAGATATGCTATAAGAACAAGTAACTTTCAATATCCCATGGCTCAACATTATAAACAGGCAAATCATGGAAGTTGCGATACAATTTTTGGCATAGAACATGTTAAAAATTCATTGAGAGGGCGTGATAGATTGAAAAAACTTTTGCAAAGAGAATCTTTTGGGATTTATACTTTAACAGCTACTCAGTACCGTGGTCTAAATTTAGAACTGGATTTTTCTCCTTTCTTATAACAGATATCTTGTAACTGAATATCTGACTAAGCTAATATTTTGCTATGCATATGTACCTATATTGAGATTTTTAAGTGTATTTTGATGTGCAAATATGTAAAATACTAAAATGTAGTTAAATCTATACTGCACATTTTCTGTACAAACATTTGTTGTCATGTAATGTTTTCATAGTGTAACCCTGCTTTTTTTTTGTGTGTGTGTTGTAACTATTCTCTATGTCATGTGATACACCTGTGCAGGTGAACACCTGATCTTTTTGGTCATGTGACCACATGCAGACTTAGAAAATTGAGTATACTGACTGCCATTTTTAAATGAGCTCTGAAGAAGGCCATCTTGGCCGAAACAGGCATGTTTTTAATTTATAGCCAAGTTTAATAAAGGCTCTTTATATTTATAATCCTCTTGAGTGCCTCAGGAGTACTTCTTACTTTCAAAAAAATAATTCAGGCCTTATATATATATATATATACGACACACTTTTGTCTGTTTTTAAAGGTAACACTGGGTAATACAGTGTGAGAAACCTGATAAGCAAGTACATCTGAGATGTCACAACTCTGTGCAGACGCATACAGGTGTGGGATGATTTAGGCATGTAGTTTGCACAACACTGAACAGTAAATTTCTTTCTTTAAAATTTTTATTCTTTAAAATATTTTCTTAATATTAATAATAAAACAAAAAATCAATTTCCCTGCATCTTATGTCTCTCTCTCTTTCGTTTACAGACAAACACACACACACACACACAAACACACACATACACTCTTTTTCTCTCTCCTCTATCTCTCTAACTCACACAGTTTAACTTTCTTTCTTGCTCACTTGTCTGTCTTTTTATCCCTTCATTCTCTTGCTCACATTCTCTCCCTCACTTACACACTTGTTCTTGTCCTCTCTCTCTCTCTCTCTCTCTCTCTCTCTCTCTCTCTCTCTCTCTGTCTGTGTGTGAGAGTGTGAAACTGCTGGCTAAGCCACTCTGCCTGGACAAACTGACCTCTCATGTCTTTGTGAGGAATCAAGCTGCTCGGCATGAAAAGAGCCACTTCACAGAGTAAGAGGAGAAGAGAAAGGCCCGAATCCCTCCTTCACTCCATCCTTCTCTCCCTCTTCCCACTCTTCCCCCTCTTCTTTCCGCCAGCCCCCCTAGCCTTGCGGTGTTGGACTCCTTCCTGTCTCAGTGTAGGCCCACAGTGCAGAAAGTGTGCAACGCTGTTTCTCTGGAGATATCTCCACAGTGCTCCACTCAAACACTGCAGTGTCTCTCTCGCTGTCTCTCTCTCTCTCTCTCACACACACACATTGAGGAAACACCACTCCATGGCTGCCCTGAGTGATTTATTGGCATATGGAATCCCATGGGTAGTTGAAATGCAGTTAAATAGATGACTGATGGCAGGTCGTGTGAGGAAACAGCCTGTTCACTCATATTTAATGAGGGCTGGACTGAGCCAATCATGCTATTATAAAACAGTGCGCGAAAAGGCCCCGCACACACACACACGCACGCATAAAGATGTCACCGCTGCATCCTTTTATGAAAATAATTAATATCCAGTACAGTTCTGATTGATTTGTAATAAAGCCAGCACTTCATTATCAGTGCTGTGCAATGCAGGGCAGCTGAGGTTTCATTTCCTGTAAAGTGTCAGTTAGAGGAAGTTAAATCCAGAGTGTTTTATGAATTTCCTCCTGTGTAATGCAATGTGAGCTGACAGACAGGAGGCCTAGCTCAGCTAGCATGCTTGTGTGGCCATGAATGGCTAAGTGACTTTCACCACGCAAAATAATGAGTTGAAATCCAATGTGCTGCTTTTCAGGAGTCCAACATTCTGCACTAAATGACACAGTAAATGACCCAAAAGCACTTTAAATTTACCTCATTTTGATTTACCTCATTTTGATTGGATCTGATATATTTATTTGAAACTGCAGCATGTTTGTCATGATGACAGGTTTTCTTTGTGCCACTGCAGTCCTGCGAAATGTTGCGATTTTATCGGAGAGAATTGGGAAGATCCTTTAAAACGCTCTTTGTGTGCAGACCTGCCTTGCTGTCACAGTTAGATTATCTCATATCCCAGCACACATCATTACAACTCATAAGCCTGCCTCCATCTTCGAAACGCTCAATTGAAAGCGTGGGCTGTTTGTTTCCGAGATGGAGGCGTGGGACGCCAAAGGCACACACTGTCTCCATTGGAAGGCAAAACAATATCATAGGCATAAAGCATTTAATAACATTTTAATCATCCAGTCTGGGCCCTGCCAAAAACACTTTCACAGCTGAATTTAGTTTAAAACAAAGAGGGAGGCCTGCTTTAATTGGCATAATAAACCTGTGAATAATCTGATTAAATTGTCATTAGTATGATTTTAATGTATCT
Source organism: Hydrocynus forskahlii (assembly GCA_037974365.1). NCBI lineage: Eukaryota > Metazoa > Chordata > Actinopteri > Characiformes > Alestidae > Hydrocynus > Hydrocynus forskahlii. The sequence continues at coordinate 10,634,090 of JBBPCX010000018.1, read as the reverse complement.
ATTTTTTTCTTGCACAAATAGGACGGTTTGTCAGCACGAATTTGAGAGAAGAGGATGAAGCTGTGATTCAAGGGCAACCTTCTCTGCCTTGATAAGCCTTTTTAAAAACTGTGGTTTTAATAAATTAAATCTGTGCAAATGCCACACATGTTTATTTGACACTACCTGAATAGTAAGTATTAAAGGAATAATCCATTTTTTCCGACTGTATTTGTATCTGCCACATGTGCATCATACTGTTGGAACACAGAGGCATTTTTCATGTGTTTCTCTGTAAAGAACAGAAAATCTGTCGCCTAAAAATCACTTACAACAGAAGGGGACCGACACTTTCAGTTTCTGCAAGGGAACATTCGTGTTAAATGACTATAGAATTAATTTGATTCTACTGCCTTTATAGTGTTAATTAAATGAATGCAACTGATGCAGCGATGTAAACCTTTAACCCTTTAGACCCCATATTACCCACTTCACAGCTGCCCTCCATTTCAACTGTGTGAACTGTGTGTGTGTGTGTGTGTGTGTGTGTGTGTGTGTGTGTGTATACATATATCTTCTGTGTGGGGGGGGGGTTTGTTTCCATTGTAATTTCTGTAAAGCATCTCTGGGTTTGGGAAAAGTCTATAGAAATGATAAATAATTACAAACATGTACATAATCGTATGTGGGAGACTGATCTTTTATCAGTTAGGAATAATCCATTGTCGATGGGTTGGGATCTGCAATATTTTGTGAACAGGGGATGAATATTATTTTAGGTTGACATGAGTGAGGTTTACCTCACTCACTCCATCCACTCTCACAGATTCACTGACTGATTGAATAAGAACACACTCACCTTGCTTAGGCTGAATGTCGTGCATACAAGTCAAAACACAAGCCAAACGAATGTGTATTTGGCTGTTTCTCTTTGTGTGAATGTTGCTTATCTCTTACTTTTTAATATCTCTTGGCTGCAATCAGAAGGTTGGGGGCTCGAATCCCAACTGCTAGTGTCACCACTGAGGTAGCCTTGAGCAAGGTACAATCCCCACACACTGCTCCCCGGGCGCCCCTCATGGTGAATGGGTTAAAATGCAGAGAAAGATGTTCACATTGTGCAGTGGTGTGTTCATGCGTGACTATAAGGGTTCATAAAATTACCTCAGTCTTTTAAGGATGAGTCTGATCTCGTTCATAACCTAAGCGCACAATTCCAAATTTCCAATTTTCTTTTCCAAATATTCATATTATACATCCTACTTGGTAGAGGAATCCTTTCTAATTTTGTTTTGGAATGATGCCTTGGTTTGAGCTTTCATTTGTTTAGTCATCACTCCACTGAACTCATTATTTTATTCTGTTGTTACACTAGGACTGGTGTTGGAGTTTTTTTCTGTGAAAAGGATGCTGAAATGCAGCAGCTGGATAAGAGAGCTGGCTAGCATTAGAAATATGAGCCTGCACACATATTATGGATGAGGTGCAGAGGGAAAACAACAGTTCCAAACACACACACACACACACACACACACACACACACATACACACACACACACACTGAATCTGCCCCCAACCCCACAAGAACATGCATCAGTTAGGTTTGTTTTAGTGTTTCCCAAAGAGGTAGTATCATATGCTGAGAGCATTACAGGGATTCACAAGATGCAGATTGGACTTTGTGAACAGAATAGCTCCAGAGTGCTCCTAAAATGACCTTCCTACCAGCTTATCTTACTAATAGCCTACCAGGAGACAGTGCATTTCTCTCTCAGAGGCTTTTCACCTTGGGTGTAGGCTGATCTGCTGCATAAAGCTTTTTGTTTCTGTGTTTTAATGCCATTTCCTCTGTGCCAGATAATCAAAGCATGTTGTCCACTCCTATCAGCCTCACATTTTCCCCCATCAGGCATGTATCTGTTTTTGTTCCATTTCTTCCTTTGGCAACACCAGGCATCAAGCAAGCCTTCAGTCTTTTGCTTATCTTATCAGGGACGCCATACATTAAACATGTCCGATTATCAGCTTTGGAATGGCGCGTCCTCAGATGGAATCATCATTTACATAAATAACAAGAAAGCTTAGCCAATGTGAATAAAGCTCAATCCAGCATTAATGAAGGCGACTAATGCGCTCGAGACGAGTGTTTGCGATCGCTGCGCCGCTCCTCGCATATTTTGTGGCTTGTTGAAAAAGACATCTCCATTATGTCGGCAAGCCGATGATTGGGGAATGTTTGCGCAGTAGGCCTAATACAATAATAATCAGAGCTGCACTGAGCCTGGGTTGTGTGTTTGGTGCTGGCTCAAGATACCCCAATGACTTGTTTGTGATCTGAGTGTTATACTGTCGTTGTCTGCCTCTGTGGTCACTTTGCGAGGGAAGTGGACTGGAAAGTAGCAAATTGCAAAGTCCAGGTAAACTTGCCGGCAGTTTTGTCCTTGAGCAAGTCACCTTGGCTGAGCATTCTGCTATGTGCGTGAAAAGCCCTGAATCAGAACAAAAGCCTGAATCACTGAAGTGGTGCATGTCCTCATCCGTGAGTCAACTCGACCCTGTAATAGGTTTATATCCAAATGCTGAAACACTGAAACAGGTTTATCTCTTCAAATACTGCTAATCACAGCATGAAAAGCAATCAGATATGCTTCCATCAAAAATGTGGAAGAGAAAATTAAGTGTGTGCACCAGCTATTTGTTAGTGTAGTCAGCACTCGGGATATGTGTTAGTGCATACGTTTCCAAATGTAAGGGGCATTTTGCGTGTACACGTGTCTTCTTTTCTGAGCGTGAGTGTGCGTGGGGGTGCGTAACTAATCGATACAGAGTGAAAACGGCAGCTCGGCATCACTCTATGCAGTGATAAATCTGTTCATGGCTCTGCACACTTGAAATGCCTGCTATTCATGCGCCTGTGGAGGCTGCCCAGGCTTACTGAGATGCTGATAAGCAGGTGTGTGCGTATATGTGTGTGCATGTGAGTGTGTGTGTGTGTGTGTGATCGCCCACAGCAAACCCAGTCAAACAGTCCTTAAAGTGCTCAGTGGGCGAGACTGAATAGCAAAGAACGAAAAGCCACGTAAACATGAACACTATATATCACTTTACTGCAGGGGCTATTTGCATAGTCACCTCACAGCATCTCTCTCTCTCTCTCTCTTTCATTAATTGCCCTTTCTCACTCTCTCAACTCCTCAAGTCCTTCCTCCTTTTCTCTGTTTTTATCTCTCGTTAACTCCATCTTCTCTCTCTCTCTCTCTCCCCCCTGTCCTCTAATACTTTCTTTATCTCCTAGTTTTTGCTCCTCTCTCTCTCTCTCTCTCTCTCTCTCTCTCTTTCTCTCTTTCTCTCTCACTCACTCTTGTTAACTCCCACTTCTCTCTCTCTTACTCTCTCTGTCATTAATTGCCCTTTCTCACTCTCTCTTTCCTTAACTTCTTCTTCTTCTCTCTCTCTCTCTCTTCTCTCTGTCTCTCATTAGCTCCCTCTTTTAACTCTCTCCCCCTTCCCTCTCTTTCTTTTTCTTTTCTTGTTTTAGCTCCTCTCTCTATCTATTTCTTTGTCTCTTTCTCTCTCTCTATCTCTCTCTCTCTCTCTCTCTCTCTCTCTCTCTCTCTCTCTCTCTCTCTCTCTCTCTCT
>JBBPCX010000018.1:10602330-10630106 GCA_037974365.1 Hydrocynus forskahlii | reverse complement strand
CTCTCTCTCTCTCTCTCTCTCTTTCTCTCTTTCTCTCTCTCTCTCTCTCTCTCTCTCTCTCTCTCTCTCTCTCTCTCCCTCTCTCTCTCTCTCTCTCTCCCTCCTGAACTCCTGCAGCTACTGCAAACACACAACACAACAGGCACATCTCTCCATGTCTCCCTGAGTCTCCCTCTCTCTCTCTCTCTCTCTCTCTCTCCCTGCGTGATGATATGCTTGCCTCCAGCAGTAGACCTGGCTACAGAGTGCTGCTAAATATTTGTTTTTTGCCGGCGCTTTTTCTGCTATTTTGGTCGCCTGTGTAGAAGCAGTGTGGGAGTGACTGATAGTGAGTTAGTGAGTCAGACAAGCAACTCATACCCCAGTGATTTGTTCCCTTTCTCATTTGTGTGTTTGCATGTGTGTGTGTGTGTGTGTGTGTGTGTGTGTATGTAGAGTCAGATTTGAAAGCCGCACTAAGTGTATTATTTTCTGTTGTATTTCACTTATATGTGGATAAACAAGGACAAGGCCAGACGCTCAAAGCCATAATAATGTATCTCCTGGGGTGGTCTTCATGCTGCGTCAGAGAGATGTACTAAGAGAGAAGAGGACCCCAGTGAGGGTCACCTGCAGTCCTGCTGCAAAGCGGAGAGCTAACACTGTCACACTGTAAACATGAGTGTGCCGGTTAAACCGTGAGAAGGGTTTGGCTTGCTATACAGTTCATTTACATTACATGAACTGTTCTTTAAATGTGATTTACATGTAATTACAGAAATAATTGCATAGTTAAATACACAGTGAATTACATGCAGCTCCAGTGCCAGTTCTGCCTTGGTGTCTGTTGAGAATTTTTGACAGGTTTGAGAACCGAATGCTATGTAGGGGTTAGTTTGGGAAATTTCTACGAGAAGAAAAACATGGGGTATGGAATGCAACTGCTTTGATGCTTTTTATAATGAGCTTTTAAAGTTATTAGGCTTCATCTTGCATTTTAATGTTGCCTGTGTGTTGTGACCACAGACAGCCTTCATGTCAGACGACAGTTGTGTTCAAGATGATGAGTAGGTTACAATGGCCACCAATTGCATGTAGCTAATTCTTTGATGCATATGCGATATAAATTTTCTTCCACTACATTTATGTGTTATCACAATTAGTGCAAATTTCTTGCGACAGCTCATCCCATAGCTACCAGTGGCATCAGTAATTCAAACTTTGTTGAAAAGCGATTATGTGTAGCCATGCCAGTGTCGGCTTTCCACTGGCTTTCCACCACTCTTTTATTGATGGAAATGCATAGAAATATTGATGGAATTAGTGCACCAGCACTAAATGAGGCCTGCATTTCGTTTATATTTTGTACTGAAAAGTTTCAGTTTTTACTTAAGTTGTTTCTTGTTTTATTCGTTGTGAGTCTTTTCATCAGATTCAAATAATCCTGAAATATATCCTCATGTTTTTATGAAAAAAGCGATATCAACTGAAAGTTTAAATTCAGTGAACTACTTGTATGAAACTGGTAAATTATAAGAGGAGGGAATCTGATGCAGGACATTACGATCCAGGGGCTACGAACCATGCATGTACTTGTATGTGCACATGTTATTTGTGCCATACTTGGCTCTCAGAAGTGTTCTGTCATTGCAACTTTTGCAAGTTGGACAAACTTTACAGCATGTGGAGAAAAATCCTGTTTAACCTCAGGAAACATTGCAGTGTATTAAAGATATTATTACTTGGACAGGTAGACAATTGGACAAGAATAACGCAGTCCAGCTCTGCAGCTTAGTGTTTTAAACTGGAAACTCAACAATATTGTCATGTCAGGTGAGGGATGGACACACTAGCAGGAAACAGCATTGGAAGTAAATATAAGTTTTAATTAACAAAGTTCAAGTTCAAGGCGCCGTGTCGGCTTCACAAACACAGCTGAGTTTCAAACAAGATAGATACACAGCGGGACCAGAGCACCTTCACTCTGGATGGCACGTTCAGGATACAAATACAATACAAAGTTCCAGAGGACCTTCACTCCAAATTAAACTTAAACAAAACACTGGAAGAGGGACTCTGCTGCAGAGTCGACTCTCGCTTGATACTTTAGCAAGCCCTCTGTCATACAGGGGCCAGTACAACTACTACTGCTTGGATGGCATAGAAAGCTCCCCACTGCCACAAAGAGCGTCCGCTAGTTGCCAACAAGAAAGTCCTTCTTGTGCCTCTGACTTAGTTCCCTTCTAGTGAACACAAGCATGCAGTCAGGAGTGATTACGTCTTTCTCAATACACATAACCCGAACCAGAACCCAACGTTGGAGTTGGGAGACCATGCCAAGATTCTGTGGATCGGCTGGGCTTTTAAACTCACATGCACACACAGACAGCCAATCACACGACACAAACAATAAACTCAATAACAAGTATCACTTAACCTAAACACGAGACAGGTGGACATGTCGTTAGGTACCTAGCAACCCAGCTAATGAGCTAACAAAGCTCCACACTCTCACCTAGGTTGCCTAGGCACCAAATAACCACACACTCGACAACCTATGACATCATACAAACGTGCCCAGGGCTGTGTACTACCTAGTACTCAGGTGACAGGCTCCGTTGGGGGCGTGACTGAGATGGACCAGATGAACAAATATGTTCCTCAGGAATGCTGGTTGTAACTCACACATTCAATTCACTCATTTGCTTCCCTTTCAAGTAGTTTTTGAGTATCGTTGAAAGGAAGGAAAGTGGCATGGACCCACACCAGCACAGTCTCATGAACACATGTATGTATATGGTAACTTAATAAGTGTTTGGAAAAAACACACTAAACCAGTGCTACACATGTATGTGAATGCAATTCTGTGATTGCTTCTGTTTACCGATGTGGGAAACATGTCCAGTGTAACCATAGATTATGGAGATGCCCACAGTTCTACTAGACTATGGTGATGCCCATAGGAAAAAATGGAAAATTTTTTAATTTATTTTGTTTGTGTTACCCATGACCAGCTTTGAGCTTCAATCAGGTACTTGTGTGTTTCTTTCACAGTAATTGTTAATATGGCTGCTGCATACAAGTGTAATGAATGAATTGGGCTGAGCACTTTATCTCTGAGTGCATGTGTGTTTGGGTGTGTGAGAGGGAGAAAGCGAGTGAGGCTGCAGGGTATGTAATGTTGGATAGAGCGGTGTGCAGCTTGTCTTGCTCTGGCTGTCTGATCCCTCTCAGCCATTGCTCTGAACACTGGAGAGCACACTCAAGTACATATGAAAATGCCTGCCAGCAACAGAATTCAAACTCACATCACCACTGTAACATCAGGACACTTTGAGCAATCTAACTAGCTGGATATCAAGTTACTGACTGGTAACCAGTGAGCTTTTAATGTGAGCCAGTGAAGATATATCTTCTGGCATTGGAGAATTTGGGAATTGGGGATGTTTTAAGCTTATTCTAAGCTTTATGGAATCATGCAAGAGTTACATTTATCAAAACTATTAATAATGGGGCTGATTGTCATGTCGGGCGTGTAGGGTGGACACAACTGCGGGAGACAGCTTAAGATACGATAAGGTTTTTAATGAACACAAGTACAAGAGTTGAGCTACCCAGAGCTCCAAACGAAACAAGCTTCACATAGGATGAACGCAAGGGAAGAAAAAAGGTGCAGGGGTGGAGTTTCTCAGGTGTGCCGTGGCATTGTGACCGCACTGCACCTAATCTGACCTTGGAGGCATCAACCTCCACGACGAACGGTTTTGTGGGGTCTAGTAACTTTAATACCAGCACGGTAGTAAACATGACTTTGATTTTCTCAAATGCCACTCTAGCGGCCAGGGTAACCTGCAGCCTCTTAGGCTTGCCTTTTAACATGTGTGCTGTCACAACACTAAAGCCCCTGATAAACTGGCAATAGAAATTTGCAAACCCGAGGAACCATTGCAATTCCTTGACTGCAGTGGGCTCAGGCCACTCAGTCACCACCTTAACTTTCCCATCATCCATCCCCACACCCCCAGGGCCAATACGATAGCTCCGTTACATGGAACTCGCACTTCTCTGCCTTAGTATATAGCTCATGCTGGAGCAGGCAATGAAGGTCCCATCGAACGGATACATTTTTAGAACATACCAAGATGTTGTTGAGGTAGACAACTGACAACCACAAATTGCTGCAACATGTCACTGAGGACATTGTTCATAAATGTTTGGAAATGCGATGGAGCATTTGCTAAGTCATATGGCATTACTGGTAATGGCTGGACATAGTAATAAATGCCATCTTCCATTCGTCACCTGCCCCAATGTGCACAATGTTATGTGCGCTCCGTAGGTCGAGCTTGGTGTAAATGCTCGCTCCACGGAGTTGCTCGATGGCCAGGGGGATGAAGGGAAGTGGATGAGGGTACTTAACAGTCACAGCGTTGAGCCCAGGATAGTCAAGGCAAGGCCTAAGTCCGCTGTCCTTCTTCTCGATGAAGAAGAACCCGACCAATGTAGGCGAACAGGACTAGCAAATATACCCCTGCTGTAGTGTTTCAGTCACGTAGTCTTCTGTCGCCTTGGTTTCAGCCTCAGAGTGGATAGACTCTGGACCGGGGTGGTGTATTGCCCGGTAGGAGATCAATTGCACAGTCCCACAGTCAGTGTGGAGGGACCCGGGCAGCCTTAGATGCGCTAAAGACCTCTGACAGGTCTTGATACTGTGTGGGTACATTTAATGTCGTATTTGCTTGGGGACTTGCTTGGTTCTCAAACAGGAGGGCTTGCAATTCTTTGCACAATACGGTGAACAAGACTTAATACGGGCCTCTTGCCAATCTATAGAGGGGTTATGTAACTTGGAAGCCCTAAGACGAGAGTGACCTCTTTATGTTTCAGCACCAAGAACTCTAACGTCTCCTGGTGCGGTTTAGTAACATGGGAAGACAACTGTCTTTCCGGATACTAAATGCCCATCTAAGGCTCGCACAGGTATGGGAGCTGGCAATTTCACCACCGGGATGGACAAGGAAGACATAAGGGCTCTGGACATAAAATTGTCAGCCGATCCAGAATATATAAGAGCATACAGAGACAGAATGGTTACATAGGTCAAGTTTCATTGGCACTATGAACTGTGGAATAGGTGTGAGTGTGAGAAGACTTGGTGTGTACAGGACCTTGGGTTTGAGGAGGGGGCACGATGCTACCTGGTGCCCACTGCCCCCACAGTACAAACAGAGGCCCCCTAGCAGGCTGCACCTCCTTTCCTGAGGAGTGAATTTTGTCATGCCAAAGCTGCATAGGTTCTGAGGCGCCTTCTTCCTGCACAGGGGCCATAGATTTTGTGGACTCCACACTTGACACACACACTGCACCTAAGGGGTACCTCAGCCCGAGCTGGTTCTCCTGTATAAGTCCAGAGCACGAGGGTTGGATACAATGCAGGAGCAGTCTTGGCACAAGTCCGTTTCTCCTTCTCTAGGAGCACAGGCGTTAGATAAGGTTTTGGTACAAAATAATAAAGAAGACAAACTCGAGTAGCTGCGTGGTGGAGAAGCTGGAGAAAGCTTTGGTGACCGCATGCTATCCTCTGGATTGGCTGGGCTTTATACAGGGGAACAGACACCGATGACCAATCACATGACACGGACAATAAACTTTCAAACAAGGCATACTTAACTAAACACAAGACAGGTGGACATGTCGTCAGGTGACTAGCAACCCTGCCACCGAGCCAAGGACACACATGCTAGCTTTCACCCTCCTGGCGTTGGTGGTATCATATGATTATAGGAGTCTTATCCAGTGGGTGGAATTGGACTTGATTAAATTAGAGAGAAAATGGATGGGGGGTGTAAAATATAATAAGATAAAAACAAGGTACAAACCATGTAATTGTTCCCCTTAAATGCACAACAACCATCTTAAAGTTTCATTGTGTCCTTAAATAAGTTTAAAAAGAGCTGTACATTTAGGAGAATATTGGTCATTTTTCCTCTTAAAATAGAAAAATAAAATAAAATTAAAGCCTGAATTTAAGTTCTGACATACCAGTGGTTTAAGGAGGTACCTCCCCAGTGACTAAATGTCATGGTATACACTTTCCTCTGGAAGGTGTTGTACCATCACCCTCTGCTGTTCCTTTGCTACACTGTAACAGCCTCAGTAATCTCCTCCAGAACTCCATCCAGAAAAGGCTATGTATTGGAGCATTGCTTCACAATACTAGCCATGGGGACCTCATTAGCAGAACTCTGCTTGTGTTTCCTCGTCTCTATTACACCTTATGAAGGACTTGATGGTAACCGGATTAACTGAATCCCATTCACTGGATGAGAGCCAATACAAAAATGTGTAGCTCATGTGGTCCCTAGGACCTCCTTAAAGTAATGTAGGTGAATGTGTGTGTGTGTGTGTGTGTGTGAGAGAGAGAGAGAGAGAGAGAGAGAGAGAAAGGCCATGTCTGCTTAAGAGAGCACTGTATCATGGAGGCTTTAGTGTAACGAGCAGGTTCGTTATTATCCAGGCCTGGGCCTGATGCCCCGCTGACAGAAATGACTGCTTATAATGGCACTTTTCTCCTCATCTCTTTCTCCATATTAACAATTTAAACTTAGCTATTCATTAATCTGGCTAGCTGCTTATTAAGTCTAATATTTATAAGGCCCAATGTGGAAAATTCATATTTCAAATGTGACTCTTTCTCATCTCTTTGACTGTAGTTTAAATATTCATATTATGGCATATATGTGACAAGCTGACTTACATCACTGATAACAGCCTTTCTGATGACTTTCTTTTGAACAACTTTCGAAGGGCTTCTGTCTTCACTGAGATGTGTCCGTATCAGCTGGGCTTTGTGAGCCTGCTGCCTGTGTCCATTGTCCATGGGCGGTATTCGACACTTCTACATTCTTAAAAACAAAGGTACCAGAAAGTAACCTTGGAGAGGTGCCAAAGAACCATTTTTACTTTCTAAAAGAACCTTTCAGAGAACTGACATATAATATAAAGGTTCTTTAATTTAATTTAAAGAACCCATTAAGTGGTAAAGAATATTTACAATATATGGAGGCACAAATTTCCTGCACAGTTTGGTACCAAAGGGTTCTTTGAAGTGATTCCATAGTGTGGAGAATTGAGGGATGGTATTTACCACAGTTTACTGATTTTAGTTTAGGTTGGTGTATTAGAGCAGGAACACCATTTCCCTTGTTCCCCTCAGCGTAAGATATCCCAATGTTGAATGTTATTCCGTTATATAGTATATAATTTTCATATAATATAATATAATATAATATAATATGTTATTTATTATACCTGTGACCTTGGTAAAACTTTTAAAAGCCTACTCTGAAAGAGCACACAGAGAGAAATAAATCCAAATGACAGGAATGCTATATGTGGGAATGGTGTATGTACAGGGTTCATGTCATACTTTCATCTTCCAAATGATGCTCTATTGAGATGTAGATAGCAACCCCCCGAGAGCAAATGCACATGCAGAAAAGAGAGACCAGGAGAGGGAGAGACGGGGAGAGAGAGAGAGAGAGAGAGGATTTTGTGGGTAATTGGGGTACTGGAGAGGCTCTGTTTGTAGGTTTAAGTAGAGGCCACACACACTATAGTGTTGAACAGGGTGCTAGAGCATGGGAACAGCTTCTGTGTGTATAGCCCGTAAGAGAAGCCCACCTCTACAGACCAGCATCACTCCAACATACAATGCCTCAGCCTCTCACAGAGCCCTTCTCCTCCAGGCCGTCTTCAAATCCCACCACACAATCCAGCACCAGTGCCAACGGCCACGAATACCAATGTCCAGATTAGAGAGAGCAGGCCCTGTCCCTAAGTAGATTCATTCAATCCACAGTTTAAAAACACAATCTTTAAGAATCTGCGAGAAACTTTCCCAAATGCTTGAATGTGCGGCTCTGTCAAGATGTAAAAGAATGTTTTTTTTTCTCTACTTTGTTTTTTTTCCTCCTCTTTTCTGTCTTGTACGGATAGATGATTCATTCCTGTCTGCTTTCAGCACATTGTGGGACCGCAGGGCTGTTGCCGAGAAGGATTTTTATTTCCTGATCCACAAGTTTCTCAGAGTTTTGTATAGCAGAGTTATGAATAAAACTTCAAGCAACGCAGCTCTTACATAATGTCTGCGGTTTTAAGACCGCAGTTCAGGCCCTGCTCTTTGAGACAGGCAGAGCTGATATGCTAAGCTACTGTAAACACAAAATCAGGGGGAAAGAAGCTCAAGAACTGGCTAAAAAGAACCACAGCCCAAGCAGACCCAGCTGAGGATTGTCAGAGGATCCTCACGTGGAAATCACTGTCAGGTAGAACCCTCTTGTGCTGGTTCTGTGTAAAATAACCAATTAAACTTTTCTCCAGACCCAGCATTCAGTTCCTCAGTCTAATTAGTTTCACAGTAGTTATTGCATAATTTATCATTGTTACTGGACAGTAAATCTTAACACTGAATAAATAAATACTAACAACGGAACCTGACCCGAAGGGCTGACCTAATTGTGTGTTTTTCTTTGGCTATAATGAGAACAGTAACATGCACAAAAAATAACCCAATAACTGCAGAAAATCAGCTTTTGGTAGTAATTCATACCCTTAAGTAATCTGATAATAGGGAAACCTCCAGGTGTGCATGAGTTAGTCAGTAATCAGATTTCTTCTTTCAGCATACATGATGTACGCACATCTACATTTGCTTTGCAGCTCTCCAGAAGAAAGCCTTTGAAGAAGATGTGATAGATGTGATGTGTCAGAGCAGATGTGGTGTCAAATCTAATATAAAAATCTGTACGATTAAATATTTTACTAAATATCTGTTTCTGTTTGTGAACTGTTTATAGTGGTCTAACGCTGAATTAACTCCACAGTGCTTCGAGGTCACCTCTCCTCAAGCACAAATGAAGAAGAAAGGGAGGATATCAGATTAACCCTATACATGCACCAAATAATCAGATTATTGGACTAGCCTATGTGTCTTTATCAGATTACTTGAAATCAAATAAAGGCCCTAATCTTATATAAGATATCATAGTGTGCACTTTACATGACCACTAGAATAATCTGGAAACTATCCAAATCAGATGATGTCTATAATACAAGTGTACATGTAAACACACGTATTTCTTAATCCCAGTTTAGAGCATCCATTGTTATAATATATTAGAAAGAAGATGTAGTAGAAGGAAAGTGTTATGGCTGGGGTTATTTTGGGGACTCTTATTTTGAACTTTGAAGGGGATGTTTGTGTTTGTAGTCTTGTGTTCAGCTGTCCTGTGTTTTAGTTAAGTGATTGTGTGTTAGGATTCTTTCTTGTCTGAGTGTGCTGTGTATTTAAGTTCCTTGAATTGTAGTCTCAAGTGCTGGTTAACCTGTCACACTCCTTATGTCTCCTGCACATGTTCCCTTCCTTATGTGTGTTTCTGTTTAGTGTTCCTTGAGTTAGGCCCTCGTGCCTTTTGATTTGTGTTTTGTACGGAGTTTGTGTTTTTATGTATTAAAACCATCAAAAAACCTTGTGCCTCGCCTCACTTTCCCTGAGCACTGCCCGTGACAGAAAGGGTAGGAATAGTAGCAAGTTTCTGGCATTTTTCTGATTTTATCTCAGCGCCCCTACAACACTTTTATTCTTAAGTGTAGTGTAATCTTATAAAGCACTTAAAAACTCATATTTACCACCAGCAGAGTAGGCTGCAGAGTTCCCTTAATGATCTCAGTCAAACTTTTGTTAGAATCATTAGTGAGGAACATTTGTGCATAAGTTAGGGTGGTGGTGACTGCATGTAAATCACTGCAAAATACTCTCTGAATCAGGCGTCAACTGCAGAGCTACAACATGACCTACTTATACCCACTTAAACAAAACATTCCACCTGCTCTCAGCATGTATTTACACTCATAACCTTTCATGTAATCTCTCATAAGTGCAGTTCAACAAGACCCTTCATATTATAAATTGAGACATTTGAAGTGCTCGGATGGGGAAGGAACAAGGTATAACAGCAGAAAAAAGAGGATTGTGTCTAGACGTTTTTGTAAGCGTATTGTGGAAAGGTCAAGTTCGCGCCTCCTAAAGCGTGGGGGTCCTCGCCCTCCTTGGGAGAGCCCGGTTTCAAAATGAGGCTTTGAAATATTTACATGCGGCACAATTGTAAATATGTATGAGTTTTACAGTAAAACAGGCTGCCTCATGATGTTTTGAGGTCAGTGCGGTTTGAGGCTCAAATGCTTTCCTTAGCATCTAAATGGGGTTACATGCTGACAGCATCTGGGAAGCCCTGAGGAGTCCCAGATACATTTGTTCACGTTGGGCTGGACGACATGCATGTAGACTATGTAATCCGATTAGGGGGACACATTTAAAAATATGTATAGTAAGACTGTTAGGGTAACATTTTACATAAGGTTGTATTTAGATCCTTAAGTAGGTTGTTAATAAATCAGAGATTATTGACTGCTACCATATTATTCACATTTTAGCATGACTTGAATTTGATTTAGTCATTGTAATTTACCAGTAAAGTACACTATTAACAGGTAGTTCTGCTTATTATAAACCATAAACTAAGACTTTGTCTCCCAAGTAAAGTCATACATTTTCCTGCAAAGTATACTACGACATGGCTTTATGTTTCGCCTTAAGTAAAGTGGAAAAATACATGCATTACTTAAGAACCACAGAATTTAAAAGGGTAATTGTTACCAATGTAATAATTAATTTGTGACCTTAAATGAAAAGGATTACTCATTAAGGTTGGTTTTTTTAGGATTATTTTTTATGAGGCAATATCAATGAAACAGACTTTACATTGTTAATTGGATGCCCATATAAACCTTACTGTAGGAACAAACTGTCATGTCCAGTGAGCGGCCGCTAGAGGCCGCCTTTGTTTAGTTTTTGTATTTAGGTTTTGTTTTGTACTTTTATTCTGAAGTGTGATTGGGTTTTAGGTTATTCATGGGCTACAGCTGTGTTTAAGTTAAAGTTAAGTGTTTGTGTTTGGTGATTGGTTTGTGGGGTTTGGGCATTTAGTATTTAGTTTGTGAGTGACCGGCCTGCGTTGTCGGTCAACCATCATTTTTGCTTTGGTTACTCCTGGCTCCTTTTGTTTCTATTAAAGCTATAGTCCTGAGTCTGGCTCTCATGCCAGTTTAGTTTTGTAAAATAAATAAAGAGTCTTCAGCAATGGAAGTCTGCGAATGAGCCTGCTTTGTGTGCCAGGAGAAGGAGGGGAGACGTGACACAAAAAATAAACATCGATGAAGTTTTATGTAAAAGTGCCAAGTTAACCAGCTTGCTTCATTTATATTTGTAGTCCTTGGGGAGGTGGATGAATAAACAAAAGAAAAGACCATAAACACATGAAATTATCTCAAAAATAAAAAAGAATGCTGTTTATGGCTCTTTATGAAAACAAGTACTTGGTTATGAATTGAAAATGAAAGCAAATAAGCTGTTTAGATCTTAAATCAGATTAGATTACACATGATTACACTTTTAGTCAGTCAGTAATCAGTGCTGGATTACATGTCTTCAGCACTCTACCCAACACTGCTTATAACACCATAAGCCTGATTTAATGATCTCTTCTCTTCTCTCATTGTTAGGCATGTAGCCGACTCCAGGAGGAGACGCTTTCCAGCAGGTCACTGTCCCCAGCCAGTGCAGCACAGGTGCCTTCTGCTCAGTCTGTCTCTCAGCGCGTTTGAACAGAGATGAAAAAGACACATCAATCCCTCTCTTTTCTCTGCTCTTCACTTTTTTTCACTTAAACAAGGCAGCATACACCCAAGCATATAACAAAATGGAGCAAACTGCAGACAAAAGAGAGATACTGTGTGTGTATATGTGTGTGTGTGTGTGTGTGTGTGTGTGTGTGTGTGTGTGTGGAGTGGGTGTGATTGTATTTATCATCTGTGACTGATTTCCCAGTCATTTCCTGACCTGAATAAATCTTTCTTACGAAGCTGCTATATAAATCTTTCATTTTTGACTCCTCAACATTGTTTACTTTCTCCTCAAACCTTGATTACCTCCAAAGGTGACCTATTCTGAATAAACAGACAAAACATCTTATATAAAACTTTATTTCCGCACACTGACAAACAGGCAAACTGCAAAAACTCAGTTCCAGAATATGGGCAGACTCCATATTTACAGCATTAATGCTGAATCCCATCTGCATTCGAGGATGCCAAAGATCACGAGGACACGGTTAGAAGACGTAGCCTCAAGAATGCAAAGGTTAAAGAAGGCCTGCAGGGAATACAGGCTTTCTGTGGATAAATGGACTATATGATGCATTACCCCCTTTTATCCACTCTCTCCTGGCTGGCACGCAATCCATTAGGCAATATGCAAATGGGCCTGTTTGTTTGGAAATGTGGGGAGAAATAGCCCGTAATTGGCCGGGATTTTTATTCCATTGACTTAATGAGGCACGTTGGAGGGATGTGAAGATGGTGGTTAGCGCTGGCTACAAGAAAGCTGCTCATTAGGATGTTGTTGTGTCATAGCTGATATGACTGGGTCATATCATAAAAGACTTTTACAGAGCTAAGCTCACCCAGCAGGATGCTATTTAAATCCAGAAATGTATAAACAGAAGCAAAATGGTCTAAAGTATAGTGTAGCGCAAAAATAATAATAGTAATGAAGAAATAACATCAAGAATCACGAGCAGAATTCTTGGGGGAAATCTCAGCTCTCAGCGGTCTTTCATTTTTTGCGGCATCCTCAGCATAGGCAACGAGCCAAAGGTCTCATACTTTCATTTTAGCCCATATAGTGGCCTGTCAGGTTTGGATCATGTCTTAGGCAGCAGTGATTGTCTGTTGGGCAGCTATTATGTTTCTGATCAAAAACATATCTTTGTTTCCCCCTGCAGTCTCTTTTTATAATTTATTTTCATGGTTATTAAATTCACTCCTGCATGGCACCGACCCCTTCAGAAGCGCTCCTCACCCCCCATTCTGGTAAAACATGAAGCGGCTTGCAGGAGTGAAACTCAGATAATGTGATTTTGATTGCAGTGTGCTAATGGACACAAGGGTTCCACTTTCAGCCTCGGTCTGCTGACACACCGAAGAGACTCGCAGGCCAGGGATAGGAGGTGGACATGCTGCCGGACTGCAAACGCTGCACTGAACTCAAACCACTGATCCAGTGCAAAACAGTATAAGACAGCAGTGTAGCCTGTGCTTTCTGATCACTGTGGTGTGACACAGGATGAGGGCTCAGTGTGTGCTCTGATACAGTATGTATTGGCCTGGATGTGAAAATGATCTCAGTGATGCTATCTGACAATGTGCGTAATGTGGTTTCGACGATGAGCGGCTCAAACTGGACCCCATCACGATGGTGTCTGTGTCTTTGTGTCTCTCTCATTCTCTACCTATCCTGACCATAAAGACCCAGCTGCAGCATTTGAAAAACACATATTTTCACTTGCTAATACGGTGGCAATACATCAGTCGAAATGTGCGCATTATGAATTCGATTGGAATCTGTCTCTGACCCTGCTCGCATTGTGTCTTCGCATTAGTGATGACCCGGCCAGCTCTGCTGTTTTAATGCAGATACTGATCTCACATTAATGCATTACCTGGGCTAATCAAGACCAGGCTAATGAAAGACAAGCCTGTGATATGCTAAACAGGAGTGATC
This sequence comes from Hydrocynus forskahlii, assembly GCA_037974365.1. NCBI lineage: Eukaryota > Metazoa > Chordata > Actinopteri > Characiformes > Alestidae > Hydrocynus > Hydrocynus forskahlii. Next base: position 10,616,446 of record JBBPCX010000018.1, on the reverse strand, counting down.
CGCAGCTGGACATCAATTAGCGCGGTCACTTACAGTCTGTAAACGAACCCTCAGGTCTACTTCTTGTCCCTATTTCTAGGGTTTTTATTTTAGATTCAAATAAGAAAGCCCTCGAAGGCCTTGTTTTGTCATTCAGTGCTGCTGAAATGCTAATATTGATTAGCTGATTATCTGTTGTCTGTATTTGTCCACTTGAGTAGGTTCTCATGTCTATTAGCTGGCCGTTGAGGTAAGGAGCCCTTCAGGGAGAATGCAGCAGGTGTGATGTTCTGCTTTTTTCTGGATTGTAGCTATTGTTATGAGATTAGCATCCTGAGGTGCTGCTGTTGTGTGCGTGTATTGTTTACTGGTTTCGCTCAGATCTGTGGCACCTAAGCAAAATAATATCACCTGCACCAGTTAAAATATTTCCATATTCCAATGCTTTGGTCATTCATAGTAGAGTAGACGCTTAAAGTTTAGACAGTGTTTTCACAAACATATTATCCCACAGGTTTTGTGTGCATAGCAGGCATTCACTCTTCATTGAGACATTCCACTTAAAGTTTATTAAACTTTAACCCATGCAACCAGTGGCAGTAGGTTATTGTTTGTCTTCAAGTTACTGTAGAAGTCTAACATTTAGTCTGTGTTTCAGTTTTTTTGGAGCATGAACTCATCTGTTAGGGTGTTTGAGTTCCTCTGATGTGCTGTTTGCCACTTTAAATGCTGACATAGTCAAACATTGTTGGTGGCTCATAACTTGCATTTGCATTCTGGTTCACTCACCTGTAACCTAGCAATGACAACTAACCATTCAAAACTAACAACCACAGGAAAATTAATCATGTTTGTAAAGACCTATAATGAAAAACATCATGTCCTAATACAACATCATGTTGTATTTACCTCTATTCTAAAGATAAGACTTCCGTAATTTTTTTATTAATATTTCAAAAATTTTGCTGTGTGCATCTGCGGGCTGGCTAGCCCCGAACGTCATCTCAATATACTGACACAATGACAATAAAGCCTCTATCTATCATCTAATAGCAAGAGATGCAAGCGAGTGGCAATGACCAAACCAAAACACTTCCCCTGTAAACAACCAAGCGGTCAACGACAGCTGTGAGATGCAGATCGCCATTTTTGACAGACGCCCCATTTCAGAACTGAACAGAGGTGATTTCCACTTCAGCTCCTTTCCCTCCCATTTACTATTGCTAAATATAAAATATTTATTGCCAAATATATATCTTCATGTTGTAGACATATAAAATAATTCCAGTATGTAACTGTCTATGATAGAGTAGGAAAGTGTTAAGGAATAGGAAAGTGTGAAGCTAGAGATGTATCCAAAAAATGGGAAAGCTTTATAGGATCAACAATGACAAAATGTATAAAATGTATTATTTGTGTATTCAAAATGCCCTGTATGGATACTGTAGTCCCCAAATACTTCAAATATTGATTACAACATCTAAAATGTATATATATATAATATACCGCAAACACAGATTAAGGTGCTGCAATTTTAATTCACTGCAGCTGAATTACACTAGCATGTGCACACTAGGCTCTTCAGAATGTCATGTTGGTAACAATTTGTTAGCCTACAGGTCACTGCATCTTCACTGGGTTTTGAGTAGTCAGTTGGAAGCCCACATGCATAATTCATTCATCAAACCCCATTAAAATACAACACTAAAATGGAGATAGAGTAACCACAGGGCCAGCCAGTGGAAATGCTTGCCTTTCCAAGATGAGTGCACCAGCATACTGTATTTTTAGTCCAACAAGGGCTAAAACTGCCGTGCTAATTATGCATTGCAGAAGTGCCTTTACCCATAATCCAGTGCAGGATATGCAACCTAAATTGGCATACGTTTAATGAGTTTGAGTCTACGGGCCAGCTGTGTCCTATTTTAATTACAGTCCAGTGTCTATTGGTGTAGCAGCCATCGTGAGTGCACTGTTTTTCTACAGGCCGTAGATAAGGCAGCTTGGTCCTTGTCAATCTCCACGTCCCCTTTCAGTTCAGTAATCTAAATTGGATCAGGGTGAGGGCAGAACTAGTCTGACGGTCTAATGCCCTAATGTTCTCCTGAATCGATTAATAATGTCTGTCGAATGGTCATGAACTGCACCTTACTGGAGGCGAACAGATGCTACATGAAGAAAGATACTACATGGCTCATTTGAATAATGGAGCTGATTAAAAAATGTGATCATATTGTCATGCGCAATTATTGTTCACATTCATTTATTTGAATCTGGGTTAATGGTTTTATAGTATGTGACAAGTGTAATTTGGTTATAAAAGTGACAGAAAATTTGCTAGTAAAGGTTATGTAAAGAGGGTGAGGTAAAATGACCTCTAAAGTAATGTGCTCAACACATCTGACCCTCTGGAATTGGAAAAGCATGGGCACAAGAGTAATTACTGACCAGGTGTAGCAGTGAGTTATTAACTTTATTACCGGTATGTGTAAGCAAGTGAAAATTTGGTGTATGTGTATATTTTATAACACTTTAAATGTTTAGTCACTGGATAGTATAGTGGATAAAACCATCAATCCACAGACTAAGATTCAATCTCTGATTCAATGCTGATGGAGTGGAAATTCCCTTTTCCACCTCGTATTTAATAATCTATTTGAATAAAGAGCAGAGGTTCAACTTGTCCGGGTTTACTGAGCCTAGTGGGTCTCTGATATGTCTAGTAGGTCAGACAAGATACCTCTTGTATATCGTTGTAGATACAGAAAATATCTCTAATGCTGTACATGATAATGCGCATGTTTTATTCTTGATTTGATACAATCAATTAAAGATAGAACAAAGCATTCTTCTGAGCTGAAGGATGTCAGATCACTTCCCTCAAAGACACTTGGGCCAAAAGGATGCCTGCATGTTACCATATGCTTGACTATGACTATTAATCTATTAATCTATGATCTATAAATTTAAATACTCGGCTGAAGTACACATTTAGCATGAAATGTTGAATATGTGGTTTTAATGTATCACATTGCACTGGTTTTGTGACACCACAAAAACAATAAATTAAAAACAAGCAACTGCTGCAGCTTCATTTTATATATGTAGGGCAATCAGAGGTCTAAACATTAGCCTACCAGTTTGCTTCTATAGCCACAATACAGTACTGGCACTAGACTGACTGCCGTCCTCCTTGGTAACCGATCAATAGTGTTTTTTTTTTATTTTTTATAAATTACACATTAAATTTTTTTTAGCTGATTAAATATGTGATTGTTATCGTGTTCAATTGTTGTTTAACTTGGTTATGGAATGGTTAAACTTATTTCATTTATTGCTGTACTGAAATAGCTCTTACAGTGATCTGAGAGAAAAAGGATAATTTGTTCTGTGTGTTGATAGTAATTTAGAGCTGTATTCCTTTGTTGGGTTCATGGTTTTACTGTTTAAGCTCTACTGCACAACAGTGGAGAAGAACCACAGTGCACAGGACAAAGATCACATAGGAACTGACAAGTTCAAGCCCATGTCAAGTTGACCTCATCAGGCTGTCTTAGTCAAATCATTTCTATAATATAAACATTTTTCAACATAATTTTGTACATTTACCATGTTTTTTTAACAGCAGTATCCTGTTTGGTGACCACTGGTATATTCTCCAGCCTCATTTTGCGACGCTGGTTAGGATAAGTGACGATGTGACTAGAGTTAGCTGAGGTGAAAAAAGACAATTAGCACCATGGATTGACTGCCCTCTCTGTTTACTATGGCTTTTAAAGTTAATGCAGTAATGCATGATAAGTGCCGCACAGATATTGAGGAATGTTGGAAGGCACACCAGACACTGTGTCTTCTGGTGTGTGGTAACATTAGTAATTGGTTCTGTGGATTGTTAGGCATGTAAACAAGGCCCATGACCACCTGTAACCCTCAAGACCTACAAACAGGCTAACGTGCTTCCGCATATGACATCAAATTCCGTAATCTTCTAGCATGCCTCTGCCCAGCAGAAGCAGGTCTGGTTTGCCAAAGTTCTGAGCACCACCTCACATAGCCACCTGGGACTCATTTGTGACTAATTATCAGGGACTATATAAGCAGAGCACAAACACGTGGACTTTGTGAAGTGTCTTGTGTTCTTGCCATGTGTCTGAGACTGGTTCTACTTTCTTGCTTCTGGTTACATGTTTTTTTGTCACTCTGATATTTTGAATTTATTTGCCCCTGTTTGTCATTGGATTTGACTATGATTTGGATTGTGTTTCATGTGTTATATTAGTTTGATTGCAGCAATAATTACATTATTGTTCTTAGGTATTATTATGATCAAGATTATGATTGTTATGATGATGATTGTTATTATGATTATTATGATTATTATTATTATAGGTGAATTTTGGCACAATTTCTCCTCTGAGCTTGTTTGAGATATTGCAAAATTCCAACTCTGATACATGCATTATAATTTAGTGATAACTGCCCTCTCAGCTCCTGCCAGCAGCTAACGATTTAGAAGTGCTCTAACCCTGGTTTTCTGTGTAAATTTCTGTTCATAAACAGCCTTTTTCTGTGTAAATTTCTGTTCATAAAAAGCCTTTTTCTGTGTAAATTTCTGTTCATAAACAGCCTTTAAGACAGTTTACACTGTTGGAAAGCTCGATGCAAAGTGATTTTGGTATTTTCATATCAGCACATCCCTCATGCGCTCATGTTTTCATTCCATGCGTTCATGTTTTCAAAATAACAAATTATTTTGCAAGTGTTTCCTGCTGGCAGGTGTGATGCTTTTTAAACAAGGTGTAATTGGGGGCATTATTTGTGCATTGCAATTTTAAGGCAGCAAAATGAAATCGCACTTTTGACCAACAAAAACCACGTGTAAAGTCATTGGCATGTTATTAATTATATTTTAAGCGGTGCATTTGAGAAATGTGTGGGTGCATGACGCTCACCAGAGCCATGCGCTCAAAGACCACTAATGCTTTTTTGTTATTTATTTAATTTATATACATTTTACCTTAGGTGGAACACTGGTGCTCTTGTAAATGATGCGCTTCAACGGCATCACTTTGAAAACCGATTTGGTTTGCCAGAAAAACATGGCATTATAATAGCAATCCACCACAGCTCACGCACCCCTGCCTTTATAAGTAAGGTGAAGTGTCATCCTGATTGGTTTATTGCATGTTATGCCCAAAACACACTTCTGATGAAGTGAGAGAGCAGGATAACCATTTTGCGCCATGCACCGACACAGTCTTTTTTTTTTTTTTGCTGTCAAAATAGCTGGGTTGCCAACTCTCATGCATTGAGCGTGAGACACATGCATTCGACTGTCACCTCATGCTCTCACGCCTTACCTCCGATTTCTCACACTTAAAATCTGTTTTCTCTATCGGATCTAGACTGCCCATTGTGCACACTGCTCTATGGTCGGTGGCGCACCTAATGATGCAGCAGTCTTAAATGTTAGTTATGCCTTACACTTTATGCTTTGTGTTAGATTGTCAAAATAGAGTCCACTACAGCACAGGTCAGTTATGAAGTGAAATATGTGTGTCACTGTTGTAAAAAATAATCAGCCCATGGAGGCCTAGTTTTAGTGCTGGGGCTGCTGTTAATTAGCCAGCGAACTGTTAGCCAGCTTAGTTAGCTTCTGTGGGTGAAAAATGTGTTAATATTTAACTTAAAAAGGGCACATTTTTGAGAGTTTAAGTGAGCCAGACTGATTTTTATGTGCTGTATTAGCCTCTTTCTCTGCCACTTTTAAGCCAATATTTAACCCTCAGGGTTAAATGGATTCATTAAAAACATTTTTAACTGTCATTTTGGTTATCGATAAGGGAATGATCCATTGACATAGGAGCCTCTGTTTGTTGAGAGACACAGTCAGTATGGCTCGGTGGTTTGAGGTGTCCTTAATCATCAGTAAATATTGTAGGTTCCAGTCAAGATAAAGGGCAAAAGTTTGGGCGCTGTGCCCTCTGATCGAAAGTAGTGTCACCCCTCTTGTTGTGCAGAAGCTTTTACACCAACCCTCATAGTGAAACCATAGTAACCACCTAGAAACACCTTAGCAACCACTTAGAATATAACAGCAACCACCTTGCAACACTATAGCAACCACTACACTTACCACAGCAACCAACTAGCTACGCCTTAGCAAACACCAGTGATGCCACTGTAACCACCAAGACCATATATGAGTGAAATATATATAGTGATTTAAACTGAAAAAGCCAATGACGTCAGTTCAGAACCCACTGAAAAAGTCAATTCTGCAAGTGAAAGTGAAATAATGGTCAACATGTTTCCTGAAAGATCCACAGACTGAAACTTTTGCTCAGGCAGAAAACCACTTCCAAGTGCAATGTTCCCTTAAACACAAGTGAGAAATCTTTAATGACATGGGCTGTTCAAGGTCATTTGCCTGTATCTGGAATCCTTTTACAATTACTCAGCATGTAAAGTAAACACTGACACTGAGTTGTACTTTTAGGGTCTCACACAGCACTGCCTGGCCAACAGAAATCCTTCTAAGCAAAGTTCCTACAGCTTTCTCATACAGTCACTGCAGATCTTTCCACTCTCCCGATCGGATGCCTCTCATGGACACTTGGTTCATTCACTTTTGACAAGCAAGTGACAAAAAGATATATTGTTTTATCACTTCTTTTTCTTTTCAGATAATGGTTGAGCACAGGCTATCTGAAATGAGACCAGAGACGAATGGCCACACAATAGTCCTCACCCGTGTGTGTATGTGGTCTGTGGACACTGATGTAACCCCCTTCCACACCCCAGTGCCTGCCTCCATTACACAGCCCATTGGCTAGTGCAGAACCTGAACCTAGCTGGGTTGCTTCCTATCACAGCACTGGATCTGAACCACGGCAGCCACAGCTTCTAATGTTGGAGAGGAGCTTCTGCTGCAATGCTGGAGGAAAATGTTTCCCTTTTAAATAAGGGCAGAACACATTTAATAAATAAAAACGGTTAATTCATTTGTATAGAGCACTAATCTCGCTTTGTCCTTTTGAGATGTGCCCTTTCATTCTTTTTCTCGCCTTGTGAGAATGTTTTATTCACTGTGGAACGGCAATTCTTGATAAAAAAGTTGGTTCGGCCGCAAATGGTTTGCTCATCTGTCTAATTCGTTATTCTGGCAATGAGAAATTCAGCCGTTCAGTCCCAAACCTTTTATTCCAGTTCACTGAGCTCTTAAAGTATTTCAGAGTGAATTGTGATTACCACACAGCTTATTTGCAGAAGTTTCATTAAAGCCACAGTCTTCTTGGGGATTTTGAGGATGTGCAGCGAGCACACTAAACATAACACTTATAGTTTTTCATTATCTAACTTTGTTTTCTCCCCGCCCCACAATTTCTTGGGGTCACAGAGTTCTGCCGCTGTGTATTTTATGTACTCTCTCAGCTCTACATTTCTTCCAGAGCCTAAATTTGCTTGACAGCTGCGTTTAGGTTAATAGTATAGATCAGCTTAGTCTGAATGATGTGGCAAAATTGAAATGATTGGGAAACTGGAAAAAAATGAAATGCTTGTCATATCATGAGCGCATTTTGAAAGTGTTGCATGAGATAAGAAGCTCAAGACTCGATGTACAACAGCTACACCTAGTGTTGCCAGAATGAAGGACAGAACCAGAAGTTGGTCAGTCCAGAATTTTATATTAAACACTGCAGATCATTCCTGGAACTCGTTGCTGATTTAAACAGCATTTTGTGGAAAAGACTGCAAATCGAGCTGCACTAATTATGTACACAGGGCCCAGGTTGTAAGTTTTTTTTTTAAATGCTCATTACTTAGGATACAACCTCTCTAAAGAGTTAAATACTCTATGCCACAGTAAAGAGGAAGCAAGAAGCATTTTTAATCAGTAGTATTTTGCGGAGAAAGTGGAAGTGTGTAAAATAAAATATTAATGAATTGCAAATACACTACAGAACCTCATATCGCTGGTTTTCTTTGTACACATCCTGCAGCTGTAACATGATTGTCAAAACCAGGATAATGATAATGACTTTTACATGCAAAATATTATACATGTCAGCACCACAAGAGGGCAGTCATGATATGCTATTTTGAGGGCCATCCTGGGTGAAAGTCACCACTACGGTCAGCCACACAGCAACTTTAATGATGACTGTGTGTAGGAGTGTTTTAAATGAGGCATGAAGAAAATTCTGTTCTCTGTAATAAAGTTCATATAACCACAGCCTTTTCTTCTTCCAGTAGATTCTCGATGGAAGGTAATTTCTTTAGATGACTAGAGCAAAAATAGGTTTACAACAGTTTTCACTAAGAAAGCAGTGGAGAAAGTACAGAGAGGCTATAATTATGTGAAAGCTTGTCCACTGTGTCAAAATATAAAGTGGAAGTATAGAGTAAACATATACTTGCGTAGAAGTGAAAATGTATTTACATTTAAAAATAATTAGGTGCATACATGTAAAAATATGAAAGGGGAAATGCTGAAAAAAAAGGATTTTGATAGTGTATAATTAACTGTGTTGATGTACATGGTATACTTCATGTATGTACTTATGCTTAACTGGTGACAGGGTCAAGGGTGCAAAAGCCTCACACATGTGTGTGGGTTCCACAGATCCCACAGAAAAGCGACTGGTGCACAAATTGCTGAAAATAGTCAATGCTGACTGTTATAGAATGTTTTCAGAACACACAGTGCATCATAGCTTCCTGTATACAGTAAACCCACACTTATCACGTTCCAAGAGGACCTGCGTATAATGATGTGGTAAAAAATGCCTAAAAATGCCTATTCATGTTTGATGTTTATTGTCTGTACTATGTTTACTGTCTGCACTGTTTACTGTCTGCACTATGTTTACAATTTCTTGTATGAGTAGCATCCTGCTTCAGTACAATGACAATAAAGGTATCTATCTATCTATTTATCTATCCATCTATCCATCTATCCATCCATCCATCCATCCATCCATCCATCCATCTATTTTTATAGTGTAAATCCTAAATATGCCCCCGAATATGCTGCCAAAACACTTTAATTTCATTTTAAACTCAGCGTAATACTTTACCCTTAAAGAAAATGTAAAGGTAAACCCGTATCTGTACTGTTCAGTTTACACTGAACTCCCGCAGTGCTAGAATGTAAAACACAGATGTTACCCCCGTATAGACTGTACTGTAATTCAGGCAAGAGCGTTTTCTTTGGTATGCACTGTTGTTTTCTTTGGTATAAGCAGAGTAAATACAGTATTAAAATAAATTTAATTTACAGTAAAAAATACAGGGCTTTAAGGAGAACAAAAAGTATGAGAACACTTGAGACGCTCCAAAGGGGAAATTCTGGACTGTGTCTGCCAGAGATGTGTCACAGGGCAGCAGACAATCAGCAGCAAGGAGAAATAAATAGTGTTCTCGGATTGGCTACTTTCAAACCTCCCGCCTCTGTACAGGTGACTGTGACTTCCGGGCCTCGTCCGCCACGCCCCCTCGTTCTTGTGCTGGTTGTTTATGTTTGGACGCGGCGCTGAGCAGTGGAGGCTCATTCCGTTCAGGTGTCTGATTGCCTTGCTAACCACAGTGTCCAAATATAAACATCCAGCACGAGGACGAGGGGGCATTGTGGACGAGGCCTGGACGTCACAAGATCAAAAAAGATGCGAAGGACATCTACAATTATTAGTTAGGTTCTCAGAAAAAATCCGCAAAAGCCTGAAGTTGCAACTGCCGAACCACGATTAAGTTGGTGGGGGGGGGTTACAGTCTGTGGCTGCGTGGCTGTAGCCTGGTCAGAGTGCCCATGCTGACCCCTGCGGATTGCTAAAATGCCCACAGCTGGCACAATTGCATCAAAACTGGAACATGGAGCAACGGCCAGTACACCAAATACACCTCTTTATCTCTAAAGGCAGTAGCCTCTTTCAGGAGGATAATGTGTCCTGCCACACTGCAATAAATGTTCAGGAATGGGTTGAGGAGCATTACAAAGAGTTCAAGGTGTTGAGTTGACCTCCAAATTCTCCAGATCACAGTTTAATCCAACATCTGTGGGATGTGCTGGACCAGTTAGGCCCCACCTCACAGTTTACAGGACCTAAAGGATCTGCTGCTAATGTCTTGGTGCCAGATATCACAACCTCAGAAGTGCTGTGGTGCCCATTTATCAGTGGGTCAGAGCTGCTTTGGTGGTATGAGGAAAAATATACAATATTAGTCAGGTGGTTTTAATATTATTGCTCATGTGTGTGACCACAGTTTCAGAATTACAGAGTAGAATCTTGTGGTTACCATGCCTCCAAATATGTTTCCATTCCAAGACATCACCTCCATACCAACAAACCATAGGCTTAAAGGTAGGCTTTCTTATCTTTGAGCTACAAGCCAAAGTGCTTGGAGTTTGCCAGACGCCACTGGAACTTTAACTGGGAGAGAACAAACAGAAAATTAAGCCATTTAACTCCAAACGCTCAAGTTGGGTTTGGTGTAGAAATAAAAATGGCTACAGAAAAAAACAAACAATAACATCTGTTAAATATTGTGGATGATCTGTGATGTTGTGGGGGCGTTTTTTTCCAAAGACCCATAATAATACATTATGGATCCTAAATCTAAATCTAACTGAAACCTGTGGATTGAGCTCAAGAAGAGGGTGCACAAGGCAAAACACAAGACTCTGCAAAATCTAGAAAGATTCTGCACCAAGGAATGGTGGAAAATACCCCCTTCTGTGTTTTCAAGTCTATAAAACAAAAAAGAACAAAAAGTGCCATTCTGGTGGTGATAGCAGGTTGGGCAAGATACTTAATAAGGTAACAGTAATTATTAAGAATAAGATTTTGCATCACCTGTGACTTTTTCTTGTGAAAATGGACCTTCTTTACTCATATATTAAATATGTGTGCCAATAATTTTCTGGAAAGTGACTCAAAGCTGTTTTTGCAGCCTGTGAGCTATGATGTTCCGCTTTAATGTCTCTCTGTATGTGTAGAAATGTGTGTGCACACATGTGCATTTGCACAGTATAACTCTTATATAACTTCATAACTCCAGCAACAGAGGCAATCACTGTGCAATAAAAGCTACTTTTTCTGTCTTCAACGGATTAGTATTCCAAGCATGGCCCTGTCTTTCTCTCTTTCCCTGTTTCTCTCCCTCTCCTTTTCTCCCTTTCTCTCTGTTTGCAGCAGCAGACTCCACTCTGCTCTGTTCTGCAGTGGATCTGCAGAGTAGCTGAGGTAACCCATGAGTGTCTGATGCGGAGTCTCTGACACACTACACACTCTCTCTGGGCTAAAGGAGATATAGGAGCTTCTTTTGTCCCCACAGGCTGAGGAGCCAGGCAGTAAAAGCTGCAGCAGGCCAAGTGTCATCAGCCTGACAGAAAGACACACAGCTGCAATCCACTCTATAAATCTGCTAAGCAGCTGCTGACAGTTCATTTGTGTGTCCGCCTGCCCCAGTCTGCTGCCTTCATTAGAATCTCACTTCAAAAGTCTACACACACATGTTACTTGTTTTACTACAATATCAGGACATTGTCTGTCTGTAGCAATTTGTGACCGTTTAGTCGGAAGAGCATTTGTCAGGTCAGACACCGATGTTGGATAAGAAGGTCTGGCTCACAACTGACATTCCAGTTCATCCCAAAGGTGTTCAATTAGGTTGAGGTCAGGGTTCTGTGCAGGACACTCCACACAAAACTTGTCCAGCCACTCAAAACTTGTCAAACAATGTCCTTATGGACCTTGCTTTATGCAATGGGGCAAAGTTATGCTGGAGCAGGAAAGGACCTTCCCCATACTGCTGCCACAAGGTTGGAAGTATATGTCTAATATGTTTTTACACTGTATCATTACCCTTCACTGGAACTAAGGACTTTAGAGCAAACACTGAAAAACACTGACCATTATCCCTCCTCTACCAAACTTTACTGTTGCTTTTGTCCATCAGACTGCCAGAGTCATCATTACCTTACATGACATTCCGTTCATTTGGCAGATGATTTTTTCCAAAGTGACTTACAATTCGAGGAAACAGTGTGACTTACAATTCAAAAAAGTTTCAGGATAGTGTGAGAACCAGAGGAGAGTACCAAGTGCTGAATCACAAAACATATTTCTGCTCCTCTAAAGTTTAGTGGTGGCGTGTTGTATACTCATCTAGTCAAAGCTTGGACTTGCACATAGTAATCTTAGACTGTGCAGCTACACAGTCATGGAGACCCATTTTCTAAAGCTCCCAGTGCACAATTCTTATGCTGGTGTTTGGAGTTTGGAACTCTGTAGCAACAGAGGACAGGTGACCCCAGACTGAACTGTTTCATTCCACATAAATAGTACTTCCAGTTGACTAGGGCAGAAATTTCATGAATTGAGAGTGCCATGTTTAAAGTCACAGAGCTCTATATTATGACCTATTGTAATGCCAGCATTTGTCAATAGAGATTGCATGGCTATGTATATCTGTTACCAATGGGTGAACCTGAAAAACCTTTAATCAGTATCTAGAATGGGTATCACTGGTCTACTGAAATGTGGAAAAGAGTTATGTGGTGAGATGGGTCACCTTTGACCATACTCCAAAAATCTATGTGTGCATGTGAGGGCAAGTAGGAGGGTCCAGGGCCCTTTTAAGCTGTAGGAGGTATTTTACTGGCCTGCTGTGGGTCCATTTGTCCACTTAAAAGTAAGGGTCACTGCAAATAAGTGCAAAGTTATTCTGACTGATCACCTTTATCTTTTAATGAAACAAATATGCTGGCATATGTGGTCTCTTTCAGCATGGCAGTGCCTCCCACCATCCATGGGGCACAAGGGATCACAGAATAGTTGGATAAGAATGTAAATAATGTAAATAATATGTCTTAAACCATACCTGTATTTTTAAAACTAGCAAGATATTAAATTATTTGTATAACAAGAATTGTTTTTACTGCATTTGTATTTTTGTATTCATTCTAAAGGTAAGTAGTGTTTTGCAAACAAAATTTATTTTAGGCTACCCCTGTGTTACACTGGATGTCTAAAGGTCCAGAAAATGAATGAAAACAAGAGCATATATGAGCACACACTTGTCCCTGTGCGCGGATGTGGTAAAATAGTGATGATACAAGAGATGAAGGTGAGTATGTCTCAGATTCATGGCTGGACCCTCTTTTCTGTGCTCCCCTGCTGTTTACAGAAGTTTGCTGTGCTTCAGATGAGTTGGAAGATTTAATGTGAGCTTACCCTGTATCCTATTGTTAATTTATTACATACCTCGCAGCAATGCCTACCATATAAGAACTACCATCTGTCTGCTCACCACCTCCATTTCCTCTCAAATGTTTCCTTCTAACAGTAATTCTCATCATTTCTCTTTATAATGTAAACTATGTACATTTCACATTTAATGCAATGTCTTTCAAGGTTAAGTTCCGGTGCCAGACCAGCCTTGTTTTTTCCCTATCTATCTGCTAGATCTGATTTACTGACTAAGAACTGAGTGTATTGTGTCCATGTGTTATCCCCTTAATAGCAGACTAGATGAACAATGCACTAGGCCTGTTTCTAACACATACAAACTTAAGAGCTCATCACATTTTTTTTAAAAGCGCCCACCATCAGGGCACAATAGCAGTCACTTTGAATGCTTCTTATGAGTCCCAGACACATTGATGTGACTGGCTAGATTAGAGGATAATTAATAAGCTCTGTTTTTCCAAAACTACTACTCCTTATAAGGACATTCTGTCACCACTCTGGAAATCCAATGGAGTGTCTAAAAACTGCAATCAAACTCCACTTGCACTCATGCATGCAGCTCGCAGTCCCCCTCTGACAGTCTCCTCATTACCAATCGTGACTTTGCCCCTCTCTTCACTCTCATTTTTTGCCAAATTAATTTCGAGCTCAGTTTCTATTAAAATGATAATATTTATAGTAATTACTGCTTCCACTTTGGCCAAGTAGCACCTGTTTCTAGTTAATCATGAGCAACCTGAGCCAAGATATTCTAGTTTGAAGTTATCCCATTCTGGACCGGCCTTGTCAAAAGATCTTTTCTTCTCTGCAGGATCTTAAAGTTTACATTGGCATGAGCTCGAATAATCAGGCAAATGTTTTGGACAAAAATCGTAGTAAAGCTAAAG
>JBBPCX010000018.1:10573781-10585182 GCA_037974365.1 Hydrocynus forskahlii | reverse complement strand
TTACAGATCTCATTGTGACGTAGTGAAGGAATGTCCACTGAGCATCAGGTCCAGCTGTGAAATGTCTGCCTGGTCAGCATAGAATAGGAGCTGCAAAGCTTACTGTTTGCAGCACTTGTCAACGAGATGCCAGATCCAGGCACTTTGTTCCACCTGGTCAGCGTCGCCAGTGCACGAGAGGAGCTGTCTGGAGTACAGCTTTCTGATTTCTATGAGAAGGACACACTGACAGACCAAACAGAACAAACACACCATGCTAGCTGGAAGCATGATGGTGAACGGAAGCCAGATTCAGGCACAAGCCTGGTATTTATAGGGACAGAGAGAACTGCAAAACAAGTACAGACAATATGGAGAGAAATTCAAGACACGTGCAGGCTATCAGGTGAACAGGAATAAACAAAAGAGAGTGAAGGCTTGTGGAAAGGGATGTCCAAGGCTCAATGCCATGGCAAACATGGTGACAAGGGCTGTGGCTCGTGAGCCCCGACAATGACATCACCCCCTATCAGGCACCCTGGAAGAGGCCTAAATGGGTGGTAGCAAATACCTGGAACCTGGGAACTCACTGAGTGGTGACACAGAATTACGGGACAAGGTAGCCGACTGTGGGGAAACATGGGACTCTGAGGCCATCGGCGGGGTGCAGAGAGACGGAGCAACCAGTCGCAGGGGTCCTGGAAATGCAGGGGCCATTAGGATAATGGAACTGGGTAACCAATGACAGGGGATCACGGGACTTGGAGACCCAGGAGTCTCCAAGTCCCGTGAGTCTCCAGAGTGCTAGGAGCGTCGGCGATTCAGGGACAGACAGCTGGGTAGGCGGCGTGGGACTGCTATTTGAGGTGCTAGGTGGTGACGGTGACTCATGTACTGGAGACTTTGTAGGCGGCCTGGAAGAGTTCTCCAAGGTGCATGGGTGTGCTGGCAACTCAGGTACTGGAGACTTGCAAGCTGGCCTGGATGTGCTCTCTGATGCACTGGGGGGTGCAGCTGATATGTGAACAGGTGACTGGAGAGCCAGTCTGGATGTTCTCCAAAGCACCAAGGGTTGCCGGTGGCATCGGAACAAGAAGCAGTGCCGAAGCCAAAGCAGCACCATTCTCTGGAGCATAAGGTGTCACTGGCGATTCAGGGACAGACAGACAGAGAGCCAACGAAGTATTCTAATTCTGAATAATAATATTTTCAAATGTCAAGTGGACTCAGGCCCGAAACTCCAGTTCTGTATTCTGAATACATATTTTGAATATTTGAATTCTGTTAAATCCCAACCCTGGTGAAGATTTAGCCATGTAGTTTGCATAATGCTTATTTTTGGTCATAAGCTTCCATGACCTGTTTGGGTTAATTACAGTGCACTGGCCTTCTAGCCACAAATGAAGTCAACTTTAGAACAACTCTTGAGGTAATAGGGAAACTGAGTAAGAAACATGTTTCCCAAACCCCCACTTTAGCAAACTGTTAGTATCTGTACTTTTCATTACTGAGCTGGTGAATGTACCGCACAGAGCGAAAGCCACCGGGG
The DNA here is from genome assembly GCA_037974365.1 of Hydrocynus forskahlii. Lineage (NCBI taxonomy): Eukaryota > Metazoa > Chordata > Actinopteri > Characiformes > Alestidae > Hydrocynus > Hydrocynus forskahlii. The sequence continues at coordinate 10,583,654 of JBBPCX010000018.1, read as the reverse complement.
CTGCAGCTGCAATGACACGCTGAAAGAAAGCACATTTGGGCTAATGCATTTAATGTTAATGGTCAGACAGAATAAAAAGGGCCATCTCCATGCCCATTCCCCTCTGACCTGCTGAGTTTACTTAACCAGGGACAGAGAGCTTATCGCTGGCTTGCTCATTCCACTCCACTGAGCGCAATTACAAACAGCGGCCATTAGAGCCTCTCACAGGATACAGCCGCAGCTCAAACTGATTCATGTGAGGAATGTAGAACACACACACAAACACACACGCACAGTCCTGCATATGCACGAACGTGGACAAGAGGGCACACGTAGACATACGTTATGTTGAGAACTTTGGTTATTTGTTCATTATTACAGTAACTTATTACTAAAACTCTCCTCAGTGTATTGGTACCCTGGGGCCTCCTCCTGGATGTAGAATCACAGATTGGACACTTATACAAATAAATGTACAGACTTTCCTCTGTAGGTCACTGGCATGTTAAATATTTTTATTAGAGACAAAACATACAAAGGTGCTTATACCTACAGATCTGGTTACCTAGGCGCTCAAGCCACTGCCTGAATTTTTCAGAGGTTTTGCTTGTATTTTTAAAGGCTACCTCCCTTTGCTGGTGGGCAGCTTGTCTGGCCGGCTTGTGGGGTCCTCTAGACTACACTTTCCTTCACAGCCCAGATGTTTGATAAGGGGAGCGAAGCATGCAGCAGTCGGACCAGGCTGGACCACAGGCGTAGGAAACGAAGCCTTGCGTCCTGCTTTTTTCCCCCCTTATTCCAGCTATTGCAAGCAAAATACGGGAACACAGGGACATATTCAGAAGGCCCAGCAGTGTTTGGGTGGGTAGAGTCCTTATCTTACTGAGTTATTAGTAGAGTTTGACCCCTAATAAGGCCTGGCTGCTGAAATCATTCTATAATATCCTGTAAATGACATTCTGCCATACGGAAGGGGGTGGGTGGGGTGGGCGGGGGTGGTTGTGGGAAATTATTTCTGTGCATTCCAAGCTCATGGTGACACAAAACCACTTCGTTTAGGAAAACATTTTTCTGGCAACTAATATGGAGCATAAAATAAGACCAAGGAACACTGAAGGTCTTTGCTAGAGTTACATTTTCCAGAGTACATTATAGATGTGGTGACAGTTCAGAAATAAATGAGGTAATGGCATGATATCAATTTTTGTAATTTATGGTGCACCCTGCACATCCTCATTCAAATACAGCCAAAACATTGAAACATTATGGCTGTAAAACCACTAGCTGACCAAAGCCGCTGATATATATAGACTTCTAAAATCATGTGTCATTCTGTAGTCAACGTCAAGCGTTCTGGGTCTACGCTGACATTGCCAATTGGATGCGGGTCTTGCCAACCCCCAAATATTGATTCTCTGATTTAAGAGTTAAAATATGAATATTGCCACTTTCATGCTACAAGCGAGCTAACATGCATGTGCACTCAAATGATGTTGCACAAACATTAAGTGACATGTAAACAGAGGCACAGTAAATATGTTCTGGTAATGTTGAAGACTGACCCGTCTATTGGAACTAAATGACTGCCCTACAGTTTTCCCACTTTGTCTTCCTTTTCCCCTCTCCCTCCATTAAGCTGAACTGATTATCAGTCCATCAAACAAATCTCAGGCCACGGAAGGGACAGCAGACTGAAAGTACCAGTGGGAGGCAGCCAAAGCCCAGCAGTGGCTGTCAATCAGAGCCTAAAAAGGAAATGCTGGGCACACGTTTCTCACCCCCTCTTCCTCTGTCACTAACTGTGGGATCTGATCCAGCTCTCCTTCCGGCTGAAAAGGAGGACAGATGGAACAAAAGCTGGCTACAGGATGGCCTGCCTCTCGCTACACTCACTGTATAGAGGCGCAGTGTGTTCAGACCGGTAAAGAGTGCTGGTAAAATTTCACAGGCTTGAAAACGAGTAAGTCTTTCACAAGCTTGAAACGAATCAAATGTCCATTATTTACAGCCACAAAAAAGACTGATTCTAGATCAGCTTTCATACTGCCATACTGTGTCTGAAACCACACTGACAGGACAGAGTCAAGTTTTGAGGATGTATTTTCAGAAACAATTTGGGTGGCTACTGATTTCTAGTTTTAAAAAATTGCTTTAAAAAAGCAATATTTTGACTCCACACATGACCCTGCTGACTGACTTCATGTGGGCTAAGTGGAACGTTTTGTAAATTTAAATGTTGATGAACTATGTATTTTATGTGAATAAACGGGCCTTGAGGGAGAAAACTAATAGTAGTTTACAAGACTTTAGCAGGATAACTCATTAGCTCAAACTGGAAATACACCTAAGGTGTTCTTCAGGCCACACTTAGCTAGCAGCTCGATTCAGTGAAGCAGAAACGCTCTGTCAATAAGAAAATCAAATCAAGCACAGGTGCACTTAGTACAAATCACAGGGGAAGGCAGTCTCTGTTTTTGGTGCCAAAGTAGACAATGGTGAGCATTCTTTAGAAATTATTACTGTCAGAGGGAAGGATGGGAGGAGAAGAAAACGCCCAGTTAAACATGATCAGCATCAGCAAGCCGCTCTGGACTCCAGCAGAGAGAAACTGACACTTCAGTTTTGCTCTGACGGCAGACTGGTCACATGGATCAGAGGTGTAGTCAGACGTGGACAGTTTCACTTCGCACCTAATAATCACTCTTCCTCTATGAGCAAAGTGTTCCCGTATCATTGTTTCAGTTACACTGGAATCACTTTAAACGCACTGATACACACTGAAATTATTTCACCACAGCTAATGCATTGGTATGCTTTCAGTGAGCCTCTCATTCAGGGGGACTCAGAACTTTGAGACTGCTTTGAAAACTGAAGAAATAAAAATTTAAAGCATCACATCCTATAGCCAGTGTAAGCAAATCTGTGACACACTGACCGCTACCATGTTACCATGACCACTGCCTTTGTGAATAAAGGGGGTGGTGCTCATCCCCTCAGTGTAAGTGTGTGTTCAGATTCCTCTCAGGTGGTTTTTATCTACTCATCAGAAGCTTTTACACAAAGTGTCATTAAAGCAAAAGTGAGAACGTACATATTGCAAAGATTCTACTCTCTGCTCAAATGTTTAAGTTGTTGATATAATTTGCAATGTGGTGAATTAAACAAGTACAAAAATGAAAAGATTTCTAACAATGGCAACGGCAGTGCACCAGAGCAAAGCAGCTGTTCGTGAAATGTTTCTTCAAGAGTTCAGTTAACGCAGTAGTGGAATGAACCAGATGTTGGTGTTCTGAAAAGTGCAGAACGCTTGTGGTTGAATTTTCTAGCCAGCCATGCACAACAAAAGCTGTTGGCTATTTACTTCCACAGTGACTTTTCTTTTTTTAAAATGGCAGTAGTGCACAGTTTTCGAGAGTATTCAGCTTTGAATTGTTATGATTATCCTTGAGGTTTTTATTGTAATATATCTTTAAAACCAATAAGCAACTCATCCCAGCTCTCCAGATTAGATTAGAGTGTCAGAGCTGTCCAAGAATAGCATTATTGCGCACAACAGTGTAATGATAATTATGAGAATTCCAGACCACACTAGACCACTCACTCAATCAAACACTCACACACGCACACGCACACACACACACACACACACACACATAGGTCCCTTTGGCTCTACTTAGCAAAGGATTTAGGTTGTGTGACAGCCTGAGTGAACACAGTGTCTCGGTGCAAACATTAATTATGTAGCTTTGTCTGAGGGAAAGCCCAAACCCGGCACGCACACACACAAGAAGCAATTTATAGTTTCTATTCATTTTCCTTTTAACCCCAAATGCACTGGATTAGTCAAAAATGTGGCATTGTGTCCTGTTACTTTGAGACTGAAGATAATAGGTTAATGTAGCGGTAATCTGACAGTTTATTTTCTCCAGTTCAAACTTCAAGTCTAAATCATCACACACTTGCTGCACATCAGTTCCAGCTGTTTGGTAATCAGTGTGATAATGCGAGTTCTGATACTTAGGAAGGTTGTTACTGCTTTTAGTTAAATAGTGTACTTTTTGCTTGTTTTTTACAAGATGATTAATAGACTTTTTCTGTTTACTTAACAGGGAAACACACATCACCATTAATGTACCTGATTTAGACAAATGGTCCATTTTCATCTGCTGTCCTTAAGCAGGTTAATGCTAAAGTAAAAAAAAAATGAGGGCAACATCTGAGGCAGGTGTGTTAGACATGCAGTTTGCATGATGCTAATAGGTGGGCATCAATGTATATTACTTGTTAGTGACATTAACCTACATTAGCTCCACTGCAAAACTAAAATACAAAATCAGGCAAACTCCACATAAAAACATTGATCCTGATTGATCAAAATCCTTTGAGAAATATGTGCAAACTGGGTAATTTTTTGGCTACATCATTGTTTAACAACATACCCACATTAAAATGGTATATTTCACGGACTGCCTGGTGATAAGTGGTGATCAGTAGCAGAACTGCCAGAAATAGCATCAGTACTGCAAAATAGCACACACTGTAGCAGGTGTGTGATGGTTTTCTGTTCAGATGACCCTCATCAAAGAATTAAATCTCCATTTATAATAAGTTCTCTTCCTGCAGCTTTCAGTGTGAAAGGGCATGTCTAAAACAGGCCGAGATGAAAGTCATTCTGGTCTGGTTTTAAGGTAAAGTATTCAACACCTGGGCCATTACTTACAGCCCGCTGCACCACTCTCTAAATCACTCTAACAGACACTCAGACTCTTTCATTCTCTCCCCCTCTCCCTCTTTCTCTCATTCTTCTTCTCTCTAAGTACCTCTTTCACTCCCTTTCTCTTTTTAACTCTCTCTTTCTCTCTCTTGCATTCTTCTCTCTAACTCCCTCTTTCTTTCTGTCGCTCCTTAACTCTCTCTCCCTTTCGTTATCTCTCTTTTTAACTGCCTCTCTCTCTCTCTCTCTCTTTCTCTCTCTCTGATTCGTTTTTTTCTTTGTCTCTTTCTCTCTCTCTAACTGAAAAGAAAGAGAGAAAGAGACAGATAGAAAGAAAGAAAGAAAGAAAGGAAGGCTTTTTTTCTTTCTTTCTATCTGTCTCTTTAATTTTCTCTTTATCATTTTCTTTTTCCTTAACTCTTTCTCACTCCTCTTTCTATCATTCTCTTTTTCTTTTTGCTCTCTCTCTCTTTAACTCCCTCTTTCTTTCGTTCTTTCGTTCTTTCTTTCTTTCTTTCTTTCTTTCTCTCTCTTTCTTTCAGTTCCTTTTATTCTCGCTCTTTCTTTCATTCTCTCTATTTCTTTAACTCTTTCTCGCTCCTCTTTCTTTCATTTTTTTTCTTTTTTCTTTCTTTCTCGCCCCCCCCCCCTCTTTATCACACACACTGTTTATCTTTTACAGAGACACGAGCAGCAGTCCAGCTGGCTGAAATTATGCTTCGAGCACAAAACCATTTCTTAAACATCCACTGCAGGTCAAAGCCACATGATTCCTCACACCTATATTCGTCCCTTGCCTTTGCTGTCTCACACCTCTTCTTCTTGTTCTTTTCTTCCATCAGTTCTGCTCCACATACAGGGGACTGCATAAAGTAAAACGAATTCTATTGATATTGGCAGGGCAGTCTGAAAGCATGGCTGTGCAGACAGTCAGTCACTGGAGAGATGTCTGATTATTTCTGCGGTAATTGTATGTAATTGTGGAGCTGTAGGCCTGCACTCGGCCCATTTCCTCTGTGCTGGGTGCTGCAGGCTGGTAGGGACCTGGTCTGGCCGCAGCATATTACAGCTCAGCCTGCTTCAGTGGGCCTAGTTCAACTCACTGAACCCTTCAGAGTTGATCTGAGTTCAAGAACAGAAATGGTAAACCAGCGAAATGCTGTGGCGTCCATGACTGGAACTGTGAAATACTTCAGTAAAAGTAACAAGTTAATTCCAGTTATGTGTATTTAATATCATTTTAAAAATAAAAAGTCAATTTTCATTTTTTTAATCTTCAGTATAGCCTGTAGGACATCTGCATTGAATGCACTTCATTCTGAATTGAAGAACAGCATGGCTGATTTGTTTAGTTTAGCTATGGACATCTGTGGCTGTTGAAAGTAATATTCTAAATTTAAGTCATTGGTGTTATTTTGTAATTTATTTTGTAATTTCATAATTATTATTGCTTACTCATTTGTAATTAGTGCAATAATTGCGTTAAAGGGTAGATTCTAAATGTTTAACTGTGACCAAATGTGTGTTGTAAGTAGAAGAGAAGTAGTGTGGTGGTGGCCTAGTGGGTAGGATTCTTGCCTCTGAACCAAGAGGTCATGGGTTCATACCTACCTTCAGCATACCCCCACTGGGTTCCTGAGCAAGACCCTTAACCCCAAGTTGCTTCAGGGAGACTGTCCCCTGTAGCTAGGGAATGGCAGTTGCTTTGGATAAAAGCGTCTGATAAATTCCATAAATGTAATGTTATTAGTATTTTAATTTGATGAAAATATGTTGTGTGAGAATTTTTTTTGCTATGAAAACAAAGGGAAAAAACTGGAAGATCAGACTGGATCTGGATCAGGCGGCACCTACCAATACAGACTATGAACTGGTGTAAATGTGACACATTAAGTAACTGTTCAATGGATGGTACCATTAGGTAATTGTATTTAAATAAATGAAAATAGTTGTTCTAGGTTTACAGCTTATTCAATAATATGTAATTACACTACATAATTACATTTAAACATTACAGCAAAATATAAGAGTTATTAGGGAAAATAAAGCCTATTTGTTGATACTGACATAGTTTAAGGCAGTGGGAACCAATTCTCACTCTAAGTAGGAGGATTAGTTTAAGAGGACAGAATTGCTTAATTCATTCAATTTTATTTAAATACAATTAAAACCAAAGCAATTATACATTTTCAAAATGTTACATATGTTTATAATGACTAACTGTATATATCTGTCTTTATCTGAAAAATGTGTTACAGTTGCACAGAGTGTACCTAATTATTCGCACCCTGCACACTACACACTGCATTTGCAGTAGACAACTCCACAGCTACACAAAACAAATACACCGAACAAATCCAAATAAGTTTTTCTCTTTCAGCACACAAGTGTACATATCACTGTGATACATTACTTTCTATTTATAGTAGTTATTCACTGAAACTCTGTGAGATAACATTTCACTGTACTTTGTGACTATGAGTGATCACGAAGCATATGGATGAAACAAAGAAACCCTTCAGGGCAGAATACAAATATGCGACTATAAAAACACAAATGTTAGCAGAGAGATGCTTTATCAAATGATAAACGACTCTCCAGATTACTGTCTTGTTTTGTTGTTCTGATATTTTATTATGGCATGCCAACAAGGCAACAGAAGGAAAGCATCAGTTTCTATGTAAGTGAAGAAAATATGTAACAACGTTACTGAAGTATATTCATAACACATTGTTGAGCTAGGCCATCTTGACTTGACACACACTCTTTTTCTCACACACACACACACACACACACATATGCAAATGCATACACACAAAGAGAAAGAGTTAAAGAGGAGCAAAAGGTCACAGTGATACATGTGAGGCTGTTTTAAATAAACAACCAAAACCAACGGTATCTGTGGAGTTGTATGTGTGTGTGTGTGTGTGTGTGTGTGTGTGTGTGTGTGTATGTGTGTGTGTGTGTGTGTGTGTGCGTGTGTGTGTGAAATATCCTCATAACGATAGGAACACTGGAAAAGCTGTAGAAGTGGGGACATCTTGCTGAGAAATGTGCAGTTTTTACCACACAGAGACTGCCTTTTGGTTACTGAGGTTAAGGGTTAAGGTCAGGTTTAGGTTTGTTTTGTTCAATATTTTGTTCAATTTATTGAGATACAGTATTACAGTCAATGGAATGTCTTAACAAATGTAGTAATGCCAGTGTGTGTGTGTGTGTGTGTGTGTGTGTGTGTGTGTGTGTGTGTGTGTGTACGGCTGAGGAGTCCGGCTGTGGAGACCTGGCAGAAACAAACAAATAATCCTATGCACAGACGCTTGCCAACTGTGAACAAACTGTTGGGGTAAATAAACCCGCACCAGAACGCGGGAAATCTTTATTCTCCTGATTATGTGTTTTCAGTGCAATTGTGCTTAATGGTTCTTTCCTGGTCTGTGTTTACCTACGGTAGAATGAGACTATGTAGACTGACACACTGTTTATTTACTGCTAATGCACTCCTGCACTCAGATCATGTGTACTGCAGAGTGACCTGCAAGTGTCTGAAAATGCAAACACATTGTATTTTTAATGGGTATCAGGCCTTTTTGCACATGCCAGCACACAGACCTGCAAAAACAAACACAGAAATAGATGCATTGATCAAACTGTTAAGACATTGAGGAATATTTCAGCAATCCCTGCCCTGGGTCTTCAACCATGAAAATTTTAAGGAAGAAAAATAATGTAAATCTTGATATATACATTAACGTACACTTCAAAATCTTAATCCTGGTAAAAATGTAATTATAGAGTTGAGAAAGGAGAGGGAGACAGAGAGAGAGAGAGACAGAGAGAGAGAGAGACAGAGAGAGAGAGACAGAGAGAGAGAGAGAGAGATTGAGAGAGAGAGAGAGAGAGAGAGAGAGAGATCTTCCCCAAACACAAGCACTCCAAGGATGATGAAAAGTTATAAAGCGTGTATGTATGTATTCTACAGCATCTCATAGTTCTAGCAGAAGAAGCCCATCCTCAGTGTGCCACTCTACCTTTTTCCCTGACCTTAACTCAGTCTGTCCTCACCTCTCCTAGCTCATATAATATAACAACTGTCTGTGACAGCACTTCCACAATGCATTAATGAGTACTATGAGCACCATAACTTTATCACACTGTATGTGTGGATAAGTCATTAGCACTGTTTAGGAGAGTTCATTGGCACTCTGGAGTATTCTGGCCTGGCTTAGGTAGCACACACAGCTAGTGCTGATATTGAATCTAAATCCAATCTCTTAGAATCCTGAATCCAAATCTCTTAGAAATGACAAAAACATCATCAAATGTTTATCATTTCAGACTTTCTTGTTTGATTAATTTCATGAGAGGTTATAATTGTTTATTGTCTTGTATTGTTTGTTTCTTGTATAATCTTCTCTTGGTTTTTAGTAAAGTGGAAAGAACATACTTGAATACAGAATGTCATGTGACTATGCTTCATTATGTAACTAACTATACATTCAGTTATTAATTATTTATTATCAATTATGTTCATTGTGATGTAAATGAGTATGTGTGTGTGTATGTGTGTGTGTGGCATATTTCTTCATACATTCCCACGTCCCCCGCAGACTATCAAGACCTATATAACCATTTAATTATCCTAATCATTGATCAGTGATCGTGTGATGTGCTGCAGCGTGGGAGTGCTTGGAGTAAGTCCTGGTATATATGCCGCACTAATAGTTTGATTGCCTAATCAGTCTTTCTCTCTTAGTGCTAATATGTTGTTCTGTAAGAGAAGTAGGGGGCTAAGCAGTCCCCTGGTGTGGTGTGTTGGCTCAAGGCATTCACTGATTTAGATTTCCACTACAGATTAATGCAGAAATTACTCGCAGATTTCGCCCCGTGTTATGGCATGGCTCTCTCCAAGGACCACACCAGCCACTAACCAGAGCGAAACAGAAATTACATCTTAATAGACATGTACATTAAAGTGGTCTTATCATGCAAAACTACATTTTCCAATTTTTGATGTATAAACATTAATATACACTACCGGTCAAAAGTTTTAGAACACCCCAATTTTTCGTTTTTTTTGTATTGAAATTCAAGCGGTCCAATGTCTCATTGTTCATTCTGCAGAAATTCCCATAAGTGTGCGGCACTTATAGGTTGCTTTGCTTTCACTCTTCTGTCCA
>JBBPCX010000018.1:10560435-10573681 GCA_037974365.1 Hydrocynus forskahlii | reverse complement strand
GACAGAGAGAGACAGAGAGAGAGAGAGAGAGAGAGAGAGAGAGAGAGAGAGAGAGAGAGAGAACTGGAGACAGATAGAAAAAGAGGGGCAGAGGCCTCTGGTGGGATAGCACTTCCCCTTACTGAGGATGTAAGGAGTGAATAAATAGTGGATTTCATTTTAGCTGCCATCACTGATGAATGATAGAGAAACACATCCTTATTTAATTTTGATGTTAAACCATAATTATTTTTGTTTCCATGACATGTACACATGTTACAGTTCTGTGAAAAGATCTATATTCTATTCATATCCTACACATTTTATTTAGCCCTGAGGTACACTTGTGTGGTTGAATACACCTTGCTTTGTCCTTTATATATAAACAGCTTGTTCAGTGACTGATATGTAAATGACCTGATTGGCTGTGTAGTATTGTGCCTCATACAAAAAGCAGTCCAGGTTGGAACACACCTTTAATAACTTCACATTTTATAAACTGTGAATATAGTAAACGACTTGATTTTCAGTAAATGGTACATTTGGAAACAAGTTTTTATTTTTAAAAAAGTTAGTGAAATTAGTCTTTCTGTGATGTAGGCCATTTAGGAGAATCATTTCAAGTAATTTTTGTAGTTTCAACTATCAACTTATACCCGGTATCATTATTGATACTGGGTATCAGTTGTTACTGGGTATCAACTGATACCCAGCTACAATAGTGATACTGACCCTAGGTCATTTACTAGCTGCGTATAAATCTGGATAGCTACCTTTCGAATGCTGCGAAAAAGCGATTTCGGTCACATTTTCTGTTTTTTTGGCCTTCATGCATGACCAGTCAGGGAACTACACCACTATACTGGTAACATTACTAAGGAACTGGGATGAAAACTTGTCCCAAGTTGCATAAAAAATGTAAGAACAGCTTTTTTGTAAGAATTATTGACCATGGCCGTTGGCTGTAGCTAGGATGGGGCAAAATAGAGACAAAAGTAAAAACATTAAAATACGGAATTTCAAGCATTTTTGGTCACCAGGCTGATGAAAGTCTGAGAGCCAGAACATGATACCTGGCACAGGCAGGGGGGAGCCAAGGGGTCTCTGTGTTTGTTTAAGAGGGATCCCAGTGCTGTGCTGTAAGGCACTGTGTGATGAATGGGGTGTGTGTGTGTGTGTGTGTGTGTGTGTGTGTGTGTGCGCGTGCATATGTGCTTGTGGGTGTGTGTGTATTTGGCACTACAGTGCTTGGGTGCTAAGAGCGTGTAACACAGAGGTGCCACTGAATTCTCCTTGTCTTTGTGCCCTGCCCTCTTTTCTCGTCCGAGAGATCCAATATACCTTGAGCCAAGAAGTATACCCAATATACCATGAGCAAACAGCTCGGTGCAGCTGACCTTGGGAAAGAACAAAGCTGTCGTGATGAAAACCTTAAATTCATCATTTTGAATCCACAGTACTTATTACAGACCTCACAAGATGCTTTGCTTTCTGTGCGTGCCAGGTTCAGGATTCTGAATCTCTTTCCTTTATTTTAATTTTGTTTTATTTGGTGCCGCCCTCGACTGTTTTAGACCCATGTTATAGCAGTTGTTAATGAATGTTAAGTTTTATATGTGCCAGTTTTATCTGGAAAATACACACATTTCTGCTTGTGAAACACAATACAGCATTGGAATAAAGTCAAACAAAAATGAATGCAATAAAAAGTAACAAGAATTTCTTGTTTTGAAAATGACTGGGATGTTGTGAACTACTTAGAAGAGCACATGTACCCAGACATTGCATAACGTATCAGCTCGTCCAGTTTGATGTTGGGGCTGTGTTAATACAAGGAGGTGTTAGGAAACGGCTTTATATACTGATGTATATAAAGCACTGCTTTTTGTAATGTATCATGTTCATCTGAGCAAACAAACTCAGTTACTGCCCAATCAAATAGATTTTAAAGTTCATTTCCTCACACAGTTATCATCAATCAATATTTTTAGTACATTAAAATCAGTCCCTGTGTCATATCGTTTGGGCTAAACATGTTGCTGTGCACATGTGTTGTACCATGACTTGATTATATTCCAAAAATCTCCAGATTACCCAGGTATCTTCCTGCAGTTTAGAAAAGAACAATGCCAAGTTTCTTTTTTTTATTAGATTTGTTCAAGCTGAGTCACTGTTCAGTTGATGTTGTTACTGGTAAAGGACTGCTGCAGTTGACAGGAACTCTAACTGATCCATCAATACAGTGTATGAATTATTATGTCTGACGAGGAGGAGTGGCACGGTGGTGGTGCAATCGATAGTACTGTTGCCTCACATCCATAAGGGCCTGGCTTTGTTTCCCATCTGGGGTGGCTGAGGGTCCTTACTCCATAGAGTTTGCATGTTCTCCCGGTGGCCGCATGAGTTTCATTTACATTTATGGCATTTATCAGACGCTTTTATCCAAAGCGACTTCCATTCCCTAACTACAGGGGAGAGTCTCCCTAGAGCAACTTGAGCTTATGGGTCTTGCTCAGGAACCCAGTGGTGATATGCTGAAGGTAGGATTCGAACCCATGACCTCTTGGTCCAGAGGCAAGTATCCTACCCACAAGGCCCCCACCAGGTTCTCCAGTTTCCTTCCACATGTATCCTAAGATATGGCCAATAGGTAAACTGGAGATGCCAAATTGCCCCTAGGTGTGTGTGAGTGTGTTTTTGTGTCCTCTCTGTGATGGACAACGAACCCGTCCAGGGTGTTTCTTTCGCTCTGTGACTACTGCTCCAGCACCTCCGATGGTCCTAGTTAAACATAAGCGGCTCAGATGATGGTTGTCTGAGGAGAAACACTGAGAGAGGGAAAGAGAAAAGAGCCTATTTGGTTATATGTATGCAAGTCTGTGTGTGTGTGTGTGTGTGTGTGTGTGTGTGTGTGTGGGTACATGTTCCTGTGTGTCTAGGCCAACCTTGTCTTCTCTGCCTGTCTTGCTTTCTAAGGCCTTCTGTCAACACCACCAAGGACCTTCACACCTGTGACAGAAGCAGTGAACAAAGTAAAACAACTCTGCTTTATTCTTTTGACACTAAGTCTGTAACTGGCTCAGCTTCTCACCATCTGATCCCTCCACGCTCATTCAGGAGAAACAGGAGAGATTTTCACACGTTCACTCTGAGCAGCGGAATAAGGAGCGGAGACATTATCCCAGCACTTCAGACGAGGGTCACTTTGTCACCACTCCATTGCAGCTATCAGAGTTCCTCTCAGGATGTATAAAGTTACCTATAATTCCAAGGCTTTGTCAGTCAGGCAGCCGGCATTTTGGGGACACAGAGATTTGGTCATTTTGGCTTTAAAGAATCTCTTCACTCCTCTCTCCCTCTTTTTTCTCTCTCTTTCTCACTCTCTCTGTGTGTCAGGAGATATCTACCTGGATCACTCCCAGGTGCATACAGGTACAAGATCTGAAACCTTTCCTCCTTTAAAGATAAGAGGGGGATTAAAAACATATCATTAAACATGGACTTGGCTCAAACAAACAAGGCAGACGTCTACGGAGTTTCCTCACTAATGTTTTCAGAACACAAAGAAAAGCTTTTCCCTCGTCCTCTACCTTTCTGGGGTTATTTGATACTTTTCCAGCTTTGCTTATCTGCTGAATGCCTTGTCCATATTAGGCACAGTGCGGTGATCCATGGCCTAGTGATAGCGTCAGTCAGCAGCACTGCAGATAGTGCAGTGGCTACAAGTCCGGATTGCAGACCTTATGAACGAGTATTGAGGATATGCTCTTTCAACTCTCATATGTTTGGTCTTTTGAGCTGAGGCCAAATCACTGTCTGCACTGTTAAATCAGTACTGTCCCCAAGGTTCAAACAAGGGTTGAATGCTCCTATTGCTGCTAATATAAGCTCTTTGTCATGTGACAATGCCATTAGGTCACTATGATGGATGTCGACAAAGCTCACAACAGATTATAGAAGCGAGATCTTACAAGAAACACAGTGATATTTGGCCAGAGTAGATATTGTTGGGTCATACGAGAGCACTTATTTTAAGGGACTACAACATGGGAAAATGTTTTTGCCCATTTTTAAAAATAAGATTTTAATGTGTTATATCAATGTAGGATTCAAAACAGCCTGTTTAGAATGAGAACCAATGTATTTACACATATCTGCCTGTTCAGCCAACAGCAGTTTAGCCTGCCCTTTCATGTTGATGTTCTACCTAGATGCTTTTTGAGGCACAATACAGAGCAACCAATCAGAACAGAGGCCATTTACGTATATCAGTCTTAAAGGCATGTTAACAAAAACAGCCTGATAATGAGAGTCTGTATAAAAAAGAATTATGACTATTTTTGTTATACAAAGACAAACAAAAATTTTAAAAAGGAGAATGCAGGGTATGAGCCCTTTAAGTGCTGGACGCCACCAGATATCTTATCAAAGGAATCTTTTTAAGTGTTCCTGATCATTTTAGCCTTACAATTAAATGGATCGAAATTATGTCTGGAACTTTCATTTGTAGTGCGGCTGAAAGACGAAAGAATAAAGGGAAAAAGGGAAGCTTGCTTTGTTTTTTTTAACTAAGTTCGGCATACACCAAAACACACATGCACGCCTGCTGGCTGTGCTGGCAGTATGATATATAGGATTGATTAGTGGTTTGTGAGTGGTGGAACTGGAGCTTTTCCTAAAAACATGAGTTCTTTTGCCCTCATACACACAAAAGTATAGTATCATGTGTCATTTGCGACCGACTTACAGACATGCAATTAGTCACTGACGCATGCATGTTGTTTCTAGTGAGGTTAAAATTGATCTAATCCCTTTCATTCATCTGAAATGTTCCACCTTTTTAATACTTCTGAGGGAATTTCAGTATAAATCTTTTCAGAACTGCGCCTGGACCCATCCAAAAACACTGCAGTTTGTAGAGTTGCAGTGAATGTTTCATATTGACCATCCCGTTTGTGACAAATGTTATGTATCAGCTGAAGATGATTAGAACAGCAAAAAGGGAATCGACCAGCAGAGCTCAGTGAAGTAGTTGAAAATGTCTTTACCTGTTTAATTTTTTTTTTCATAATTCCTGTTTCCACACAAAGGTTACATACAGTTGTATGAAAACATCAAAAGTTGAAATTACGACTCATGATTATTTAATTGAGTCTCAAGCACTGCAGTATATCAAAAATAATCAGCGTTAACTGTTACAAGCCAAACCTGTTTTGCATCATTTACGACCACTTTCCCAAAGCCACTATGAGCTATTACATATTTTAGTGTTTCACTTTGAAAAACTGTTCAGAGGTGAAAGGGAGTGAGTGAAGTGGCAAGATGCAGCTGGGAGAATTTACTTTCTTCATTAGTGCGGAGAGAAGTTCACCAGAGAAGCATGACATTCTCATGAACATAAACATCCACATGCAAAGACAACAATTCCGAGGTCCTCTTGTTCGTGTTGAGGGCAGTTGTTTTCACTGAGTGAGGGGAATATAATTCATTCAATGCAGCTTCAGTTATGCCTGCATAATCCAGCTATGGCTTGGTTTTTCTGGCTAAGACCCTCTCTGGAAACTGATGTTCTCACGGAGTCCATCCGCTTTTTTAATTTGAATGATTCAAAATATTTTTTGATGTAATGACGACAAATTTTCTCTGCATGCTGTCATTAGTGTGTTATGAAAATATAGCGTGCCCTTGGCGCGTTAATACTAGCAGTTTTTAAACTGAAGGCCGGAGCAACTCTATACGGTCAGCCCTAAACTCAAGGATTATTGAGTTCTGAGCCAAGAATAACAAAAATAAGTAATCCGAGCTCATAATAATGACCCGTGTTGTGTTTTTCTGCAGTTGAACAGTAAAATAATATTATTCATTTGCTGTGTTTGCAGTAGCCTAGGTGTAGGGCCTTTAAAGAGTAGGTGGGGTATCCAGAACTACTGCAAAAGAAATATAGACCAAAGAAGAAGAAGACGAACAAAAAGGACAACAACAAGAACAAGAAGAAGAACCACTTTTGTTTACGTATAGACTGGTTGATCTTGAAAAACCTGAAGCAAAACTTCTTATTTAAAAGGTCCATGCAAAAAGTTTCTTTGTAGAAAGGATGGAGAGAAGAAAAGGAAAGATGACCTGTTTTGCTCACAGTAAAATGATTTATAACAGGACAACCTGCAGATTACAACCTTCAGAGGGGTACAGACACTGATTAATTTGCCATATTTGATTTTACATTGTGTTATCCTAGTGATTTATTGGGTAGAAATCATTTTGTCTTTATGGGATAACCTCAGTGCCAATGTTCTGATGACACTCAACCTTTGTGCTCACTCCCTCTGCCCCACTCTGCCCTGCTGCGTGTTTCTGCTGCTGTATGATCCATCACCTCCAGGACTACAGCTGCTAGCATGGGCTACATGGGACAGCGCCATTTCCTTAAGTAAACAGAGAGTCAGACTTATCTTTGGATGAGACCTCTCTGCTAGAAATGTGTATAGTCTGTGCGCGTGTTCACTAAGTTGATTCTTCCAAGAGAACGCCTGGTGACAAGATTCCTCTGTCTGAATATTAGACTTGTTTTCCAGACAGTCCTGTTAAATGTGTACGCCCGTGTCCTGGATATGATTAGGCATAAGGGATCTAAAAAAAATTATCTCAAAATGATTGTGAGCATAATGTAAACATCGAACACATGCTTGCAGTGGACACTGAGACGAATGCTTGCGTGTCTCGTTTAATCACCCAGTCATTCATTCATGACTTTGAAAGAATGCAACTGCTAAATTCTCCGAGGCGGAGGAATTCTCACAGGGCAGTTCATGAATATTTGTTCTTAATGATTCCTTGTTAAAGGAAATGACCTTGCCAATAATGAAGCCTCATATAGTGTAGTCTTTTTTCCCACAATTTCACGCCACTCCACAGACTAATGAAGCCAGAAATCGGTCATGATCATGGGCCAGCCGCTCCCAGTTCGTGATGCTATTTGTAATGTGAAAGGCGCAGAGAAAAGGGGTGAAATAAAAGGAACAGCGAAGAGATTGATGGGAGAAAGAAGAACCGGCATTTAAAAAGAGGCTGGAAGTGGCGCTCCTCCACAGGCTGACCTTTTGTTTAGGGACAAACAGATTTAGAGAGGGAGAGGAGGGAACGAAAGAGTCTGTGTGTTGGAGGACAAAAGGAAGGGACCTGAATAGGACAGCAGCTGATACAGAACTGTTCAAATGGACAGAGATGCCTAAAGGAGACCATGGTAAAACAACCGAGTATTCACTCAGGATTTAACAAGGTCACACGCGCATAGTCACGCACACACACCTCCCACAGAGATGCTCGGCCCCTCCCTCCATGACTCCTAACAAGTTAACAAGGCTCTGCTCTCTCCACAGGATTGCAGTAGTAGAGTTTTATCTTCTATGAAGACTGCCACAACCAGCGAGACGTGTCCGGACCTCAGCATCCCCGACAACAGCCCCTTCTGCTGGGCCAGGATGACCCGTCTCTCTCCAGGGTGGAGGAGACTGCTAGGGATGCTTTTGCTGTTCCAGCTGTCTTATGTGGACTGCATGAAGGAGAGTGTACCCAGAGTCAAGCTCAGTTACAAAGGTAGGCATATGAAACTACTGCTGATTAGGTGACAGTTAAACACATTACAACTGTGGTCTTAAATGTTAGAGCTGCTTGGCAATTAATGTGTCTACTTGACTTTAGGTCCATGCATTTCCATAACATTTAAAATAAACTCTTGAAAGAGCTGAGGGGTTAATAAATTAGTTATATGAAGTAAACATTCTGCTTTGCACATGACTGATTATAATGTTGCTTAGGGGATGCACTCTATTTCATTGTGTGTTTTTGTATTGGTAATAAATACATGGTTGCATTTACAGCACAGATAAGATATATAAACATGTGTAAGCACACACATACAATATTTTTACACAGTTTTCTTTCTATTTTATGATGTATTATAGGTTCTAAATATTGCTGTACATTATCTTAATTGTAACTTTGACTCCAGTCACCAAAATAATTTTTTAAAACAAGGTTCAGCCTTCTCATGGGGGTAAATAAATACTGTCACCATGTTAGAAATTTCTTTTTCTCTTTTGCAAAGAGTTGAAGACAACGCAAACACATGTACACATTTTGTTTTTTGTATTTTGGGCAGGGTAGCATCAAAGAGTCGCCACGTGGTGTTGTTGTGGTTTGAGGGTTTGGTTTTCATGAACTCATGGTCTCTCATTACACCTGGCTATTTGCATCACTCATATGTATATGTGTTACATATACATCTATTTTTGTTAAATTGTTTGTGTGGTTCATGTGAAAGTAGTACAGTGTTTTGATGTTTTGATGTTTGTTATTTGATATTATCTATAGCTGTAATAAAGATAATAGCCATTATTAAAACAGTCCTGCATTTCTTATCTTATAACTTATTTTTATTGTTAACTGTTTATCTTATTAAGTCTGAAGCTAAAGTTCCACACTACAGTAAGAATAATGACAGTTAGTGTATTTTTAAAGATACACACATACACACAAACCCACATCCTCAAACACACACCCGCAAGCTGTATAACGAGAGCAGTGGGGGGCCAGATAAACATGTGTGACGCTACTGGATAAATATCTATGAGGCGTAAAGGAAACATAGAAGTGAAAAAGTAGCAGCTCTTTGCGCTTGTTTATTTGAAAACGCTGACACTTGTGGGACATGGATAGTTAAGCCTAAGAGAGCGTTATGCATGTGTGTAGTATGTGAGTGGTATGTACTTGTGGTCCACTGAAGTCAAACTTGTGCGTCTGCACTAGAAGAGCATCTTATCATCACAGCGATCACAGCGACGCCGATGACAAAGCGGTAAATCTCTTACTCAGGTCTTTTGTCCATCCTGATAAAAGTGATTAAAGACTTCTGGTTGTTTATTTCTTTTCTCAGTGTTCTTTTCTTTCTGCTCTATGTTCGGTCTCTGCTGTGACTTTCGGAGTTAAGTAAACGCGCACAGTGTTTGTTTTATGCCACTGAGGAAAATAAAACGTAAAGCTCCCCAAAAACCCTCAGCGACCGAGCTCCAGCAAGCCTGCAGTACTCAGAATAGAGCCTCATTCACATCAACAACTTCAGGCCAATGAAAATATGAGCGACTGCTGGGAATGCGCCATTTATTTTTTAGCTTTTTTGGCATGCAGAAAATATGGGTGTATAAGTACAGTGTAAGTATGCTGTCAAAACTCTGTATTTCACCCTGGGCATACGAGAATGTATTGGAGAAACAGAGAAGACAACATTGTAGAAATGTTAAATTGATTATGTAGTGCATGCAAAATAGCGCAGTGGGTCAATTAGGAATACCTTTAGCCTGAATTTGTGCTTTTTCTTCTCAGCCCTGGGGTCTTGGTTACATAGGACTTTCCCTCCTTAATGACTCTCAGGTCTCATGTGAGATAAAAGGGATAAAAGATTCTGTAATGTAAAATATTCACTTTCTGAGACTGCAGACATCAGTATGAATGCAATCAGATATTTGAAAGCAATGAAAAATAGGTACTTGGTGTACTCATAGATTGGTTTCACTTAGAAGTAGAGGCTTAATTAAACCTTGCTTTTTTTTTACGTCATATCATCCTTTGAAGCCTGTTGTGAGTGAACACTTGGGCTAACTCAGCTGAAAATGATAATCCCATCTATTAAGCTCCTGTCAATTGATGCTGTATATCTAAGCGAAAAACTCGTCCATGTTTGGTTCTTTTTTGTGAAGTTGGAGATGCCGCAGTGAAATCATCCCAGAGCCATCATGTCTGAGTCAATGACCTCCTCAAAAACATCAGCACCTTTTCTGTGTCAGCGCACACCTCAAAAACACAGACCCCTTTCTCTCTGAAGAATGTAGCTCTGAATGGAAAACATCAAATCCAGTGAACTTCACACCTAAAGGCCAGTCAACCATAGGATCGCTCACGTATGCATACATGTTCTGGGAAAATGGGGTAAAGAACATTTGGCGTGACTGGAACACCCTCACACTTCGCCCCAACGTCAGTTTTCCTACAGCACAGATCAGTCACAATGAAACATTTCACTGGCCTCATAATGTAATTATTTCAGTGAGGGTCAGCTTTTCTACACAGGGGATTTAAGCTAATCTTACGGATTGTTTTGTAAGTAGGATATGTGATGTGGCGTATGACAGAAAGAGGTGACCATGCGTGGTGGTGTGGGTCTGCAAGCCTCATGGGAAATTAAGAATGTAAGGACTTTGATGCATATATATGTGTGTAGTATAGCCAGCTAATAATAATCTGAAACATATTATAGTGTAAAATAGATTCATATCACAATGGAAAGCTAATTGCTGTACAAAAACAGCAACATCAGAAAAATATTTGGATTTGCTCAGTCATTTAAACTGATCTATGGGGCATATTTATTGTAAAAGTAGTGTGTTAATGCTGGGCTAATGTGCTAATGTATATGTATATTATTCATTTAATTGCACTTGTTACTTCTCTTTTTACTGCACTTGTTACTCTGTAATTCTAGTCCAGATAGTCCCAATTTCGAAATTTTACAAGTGTTTATGAATCCACATTGACAGACATGTAAATGAAAAATATTGGATAACTACCGTCCCGTAATGGTGAGTCCCTAATCTAAGGTAGTTGGTTTGTGTTTAGCAGGAGCAGGTTCAGCAGATGTGTATCATCATCATTACAAGATTGGCAATTCAGTGGTTGATGTGTATCATCATTATTTACTACCAAGGTTATAAGCAAAAAGCCACTTAGTTCCACTCCCCTGTGGTGTGCTTTAGTTGGAGATAAAAGACTGGAATCCCTTTGAATTATAGTAAGTGATATCTTACTCCTGCTTGGACGACTTGGCAACACATACTGCAGGAAGGAAAATATTGGAATTGAGCATTAAGACCTGTAGTGCAAATACAGGCTTTTAAAAACTGTCCTTAAAAAGAGCCTAATAGTCACCCTAGACTCTTTAATGTCTGATTCAAACAGAGAAGTAGAGGTACACTGTGACAGCCCTTCATTAAGTCAGAATAATAATATGAAACAGGTTCTACTTTGATCAAACACTTTATCCAGTCACAGTCAAAGAAATGAAGGCTGATACGAATTAACTAGTCCACACAAGTTTCTGTCTGGTTAAGAATTTTGTGAAGAACAGTTTTTGAATTCCTCCAAGATGAAACTAAAGCTAATGAGAGAGCAAGGCTTGGTGGCAGCTAAGGAAACAATCGCTAACCACTTACATACTAACTGTCTCCCCCTAAAAACATTCCAAGTAGAGTTCCATGTAATTCTCCTTATGCAACTTTGGCATAGGCGTTATCGTCAAGGACTCTGCATGCTACACTATATCTCATAAACAAACAGAGGGATTAGCTTGAGCGCTAGAGCTAATCAGGGTCTGTTGAGTGGGAGTTAGGGGTTGAGTCTCCTGAGGGTTAGCCACAGATAGGGTGTTGCGGGGATCTTTCAGCAGACCTCAGGCTTGACATTGTTTGTAGAGTAGATTAGCGAAGGCTAGGCTGAGGTTAGCGGGATGGAGGTGTAGTGCGGTTTTTAGAGAGAGTGTCTTTGTATAAATATTGATCGTGGGTAACCTACCCAAGACCCTCACACGTCTGAAGGATAATGCTTGTGTCAATCCGGCTGCAGATTTAGACAGCCTATACCTGGCATTTTCGTCTCAGAACACTTACAGACATGATTGGCTGTTTAAACAGGATGTTGGCCTACTGTATACCTATCCTAGACCCCTACCGAAGAAAATGAGAGGTGTGAAATAACACTAAGAAGTGGAGATTTATTGCTTTGATTGCAGTTCAAATGTAATTATGTTATTACTTACTTAATAACATAGTTGGTTACATAATTAGGTTTGATTTAATCTGCACTTCTGATGTTTGATGTCAGTAATAAGGATATTACAAACACAATGCAAGTGAAGACAGAACTTTTCATCAAACACAAATCATAAAAAATGATCTCTTCTACTTATAAAAGCAAATATGATACATCACCAATTGAATGTTCAGAATCCGCACATTTAAACCTTCCTCTGCTTGTTTCAGTGAGCTATGAATAAGGAATAAATAACAGAAATAAGGTTTTTTTTGGTGGTTGAAAACAGGGATAACAGAACGTTAGCATAGCAGGGTTTGTAAGAGCAAGAGAAGAGGAAATCAGGAAAAAAAAGTGAGGGAAAGAATGTTGATTATGGAGATTAACAACATGAGTGCAAATGAATGTGTTTGTGTTTTTAAAAGTGTGCTTTGGACCAAGCTTTTTAGAGGGAGAAATGCCAAAAGCAAGAGCTGGAGTGATCTCATGGTATCTGTCCAAGCCTGCAGAGACAGCATGCTGAAACTGAGCATACCAAGCAGACCTAAAACCATGAATTATTTAGACAGCTCTGTATATATTTGAGGAAGATCCGCATATGTTTCTGTATGCAGTAATCTATTGCATATTGTTGCTTTCCCTATAGAGACTCACATTTAAATCTGGGTTACTTGGAGTGTGTGAAGGTGAGGGTGTGATATATTTTTGACTGCACCTTCCCGACAGTCCATCCTAGCTGGCTTAGCTGCTAAGTGGTGATCATAAACAGGTATAATTTAATGCGTCTTTCCTCCTCAGAGAGTGACAGGCCTGGAACATGAGGCATGCACACTGTAAATGGGCCATTAGCCTGATGTCTCGCAGCGCTAAGAGACAGACGGGTGGATTAAAATGCATATCTATACATATCTAGTGAATATCTAAGCCCTGATTTCATAGATTTGGTTTGTATGTACTAGTCAGGAAGCATGAGGGCTAACGGACTGGAAAACTGAACTGATAAGAGGATGGAATCGGAGGACTAAGATGACAGATCTGCTCAGAAGTTCTGACACATTGTATAAAATAAGTTGTAAAGTGCTTTTTCCGGAGTTGAAAATGGAGCTTTGCTCTAATGCCGGAATTGAAACCGGAGCTTGCTATAAGGGTTAGATGATAGACTCCAGTTCATCACATGCTCACACTGGTATGAGACACAGATACCTTCTTAAATTATTTGTCAAAATTATACATCTTAGTTCCTATGTGTTCATGTGAATGTATTCATGTAAACCTTGGAGTCCTTTCACTGTAGAATTTTACTTTGCTTACCTTGTGTTTGTTGCGTCTGTGCATGTATTTGTGTGTGTGTGTGTGTGTGTGTGTGTGTGTGTGTGTGTGTGTGTGTGTGTGTGTGTGTGTGTGTGTGTGT
>JBBPCX010000018.1:10532555-10551512 GCA_037974365.1 Hydrocynus forskahlii | reverse complement strand
AGAGAGAGAGAGAGAGAGAGAGAGAGAGAGAGAGAGAGAGAGAGAGAGAGAGAGAGAGAGAGCGAGAGAGCGAGAGACTGACACATGTGTTACTGTGTTTGTGTTTCAGTGTGATACGTGCCTAATTCATATCCGTCACCCCAAAGTAAATATCTGTAAATAGATCAGAAAATGATTCTACCTTCAAATCTGAAGCCATATGGCATTCTACCCAACAAATTTCCATTAGAATGTTGTCTCTATAAACTGCTGATCTATGACATTTCCAAACTGTACAAAGCTTTAGCCTGCCTGAAACCACAACCCTGCATGAGCTGTCAAGCAGATATCACTCACTGGGAGGGTGTGTGTGTGTTTGTTATTCCCCGCAGTATGAGGACCATCTGAGTGATATCAGATAGATGATTATTTTACTTTGAGCAGACATCCCTATGACGTTAGCTCACATTCTCAAAGTTGTCCTTTGGTGGTTGCTATGGAGACTGCTAAGACTGAGAGTAAATTGTTTATGCAGTCTCTGAAAGAACGCACATCTCAGCTGGGGTCACTTATCAAACAACAAAGAGAGAAAGAGCAAGGAAAGAACACAGGCAGACCTTTAAACTATCACCTTTGTGTTCATTTGACAGGTCCTAGTTGGAATCCATAAAACTTTCGTTATCTTGTGCAGCACCAGTTTTAGGGGAATTCCATGGATATTAGCATTTCAATGTGTAATTCAGTCGCTGAGGAGTAAACAAAGTGGAGCAGAGTAGTTTAATGTTGAGTGCTGCAGTGTAAAAAGACATACAAAACAATAAGCATATTGCTTTTAAAGGTTTCCGATAGTTTTAGTAGTTTTTATCTCAGTGCAAGCAATTCGTGTTTACAGCACACAGTTTGGTTGTGTGCTGAAACAGCCACCTTACACCTAATAGAACAAATAAAACCTGGTAGTTGCTGCTGTATTTTTAGACTTGCCTAAATCATTTGTCACAGTTGTCACAATGTTCTTATTTTTAAACTTTCAAGGTTTCTCTTTTTATCTACAGCACTGGTGTAATGTTAATGCAAAGTTAATGATGCACGATGTAGTAACATGGAGCTCACAGTTGGTGTACTTCAAGGATTGCTGTTTAGTTCATATATTAATTATCCTCCACAACCGTACCATAGACTTACAAATGTCGCCCGATAACACAGTTGTATACATATATGCAAAAACAGTTGAACTAGCAGCTGAGAAGCTAACTACTGATATAAAAGGCTTGACTGATCCTATTTTAGCCTGAACATAAGTAAGACATGAGGTATGTTCTTCTCCAAAAGCATTGTACAGCTTCCTTATGTTGAAAACTTTTAATACTGATACGAAACGCTAATATCTTGATGAATTGACTCCAAATCTTAACTTTAAGAAACGCCAAGAAAATGGTCAAAATTATTCAGTACAACATGGCAAATTTGACCCATATTAGAAACTCTGTTTCTGTGGTTGCAGCCAAGATATTTATGCATGCCATGTTCCCTTCCCACTTGTCCTATTGTATTACATTTGAGGGCAGACAGGAAATACAGTTATTAGACCACAAGAATCCTTGTATAAACAAAGTTTAAAATTCTGACTAAAAAGTTATTTCAGTATAATCACTGCAGGATATTAGAGAAACATCATCTTCTGAGCTTTGAAAAGCTTTTCAAATCGGTTTCCAATGTATGAAATGATAAAGGGTTTGGCCTCTACATCACTCGTAAAACTCTGTAAAATCGACAAGAATGGCTTCCAAAACTGATTACACTGTACCTGTGTGTTTCACTTTCTATGAATTTTCAGTGCATAAAAGCCAGTGCTCAGTGGATTGACTACCAGATGACATAAAGAGTTATATATAAAGTCAAAAGAGTTGTTAAAAACAAAGCTCTGTTTATAGCTTTTATTTTCTATGTTTTACTTGACTCTGTATCATTTTCCTTTTGCTCGTGTCACAGTTCAACCAGACCAGACCAAAATACGGAGTAAGAAAAGCAGACTAGTTTATTCCGACAGGCAAAGTGTAGCAAAAAACAAAAACAAGTGAGAGTCCAAAACCAGATGGCAGTCCAATAGGCAAACAAATCCGAATCATCAAGCAAGAAAACTGAATCATAGAGCCAGAACAAAAGGGGTCAATATCCAGTGAAGCAATCCAATGAACAAACAAAGTAAAAGGGGCAAAACAAGAATCACAGTCAAGAAAAACTAACTAGAGGATCAAAAACCAGAACATTAAACAAGAGATAAACAAGAACACTTAGTATGCAGGGTTATCCACTGGCATAACTTGAAAAATTCACTGCTGAATCATATGGTATTCATATAAGAGAAATAGAGTCATATGTTCATAACTGCGGTGAATCAGATCTAGTCCTCAAGTGTTTTGTGGTGGACGGGTTTTGTGGAACGGAGTTGGGTTCAGGGAAAGGATGATTGTTCGGACTGGAATTCTGCTGTGACCGGACAGAATTCCCTTCTCCATGGGCAGCTCCAGACGACTGAAGCCAGGTGGGTGACCCCATGCCTAAGATCCCAGGCAACCACGTGGCCAGCCCTGCAAGGGCCTGGGTGACCAGGTGCATAAGCCCATATTTGGCCCATGAGAGACTGGTAGATAAAGCATAGGGTCCAAATTATCTGAAGCATGCAAACATGACTGCTCATAAACCTTCTAGTTGACCAAATACCCCTTGGTGGTGGGAGTCAGTCAACTCCTGAACTGCATAGGCCATTCTCTGAAGACACCTAAGCAGTGGGGGTGGTTGAGTTTTATGTTTAGGAGGGTGTTGGGAGCTGCAGCAGACTGGCATCAGTAAAGAGACTTGGAAAGTAGGGGAGATGTGGTATCTGGAGGGCAAGAACAAACAGTAAGTAACAGAATTTACCTGAGGATATTACAGGGACCTGTTCTTAGGCAAGCCACACTTGATCGCCCAGATGGATCTGGGGTGCTGGTCACCATCTGCGTTCCGCTTGATTCTTTTGTTGCCGGATGGCCTGGTGTTGGTGCATGTGGAACTCCTCCCAAACCTGGCCTGTCCTCTGGAACCAGTCATCGCCGACTGGGACATTAGTGGATTCTGCTTTCCAGGGGAAGAACAGTGGTTGAAAGCTTTAAACATTTGCCAAGCCCTGAGAGTACTCCGCCCAGGGAAGAAACCTTACCCAGTCATGCTTGTTTCCTGATCAGCATGTCCTAAGAAACCAGCCTATTTCTTGATTAAGGCTCTCTGAACCTGGGACATGAACTGAGGGTCTTGACTCGAGACAGTGTTTTCCAGGATTCCGAATACCTGGAATACCTCCCGGACTAGGAGTTCAGCCATTTCCGTTGCACTGGGCAGATCAGCAAGGGCCAAGGGATGACATGTTTTTGAAAATCAAATCTTCAAAAGTGATGAATCCCTCTGAGTTAGGTAGATTGGTAATGAAATCCATTGACATATGCAACCAGGAATGATGTGGAACAGGTAATGGCTCCAACAAGCCTGTGGGTAATTAATGTGAGGATTCTGCTTGGGTGCAAACATGACATGACAAAACAAAGTCAGTTACACCTTCTTTTATATATAATCACTCAAACAGATTAGTTAGAAGGCTAAGTGGTGAGGGCCTGCTGCTTTAATGTATTGTGGTTGTTTTGGATTTAACCTGTTTGCTTCTCAAGGACACTCTAAATTGTGGTGCTCTGTGAACACAGTAACTAGCCCTCTGTGGCCAGTGCCTCCACCCTTCAAGTTTAAAAATTCTCTGTCCCCGACATCATTGTTGCGCTCGGGTGGTGTGAATTTGTTGTTTTTTCCCACTTCCATTGTGCTGTTAAGGTGTTTGAGTGTGATACATTATTGAATGCGATTTGGCTTTGTGCTGAGTTTATCCAGCTTACTTAAAGTTATTCTGTCACTAAGTGAAGGTTTTAATAATGACATTCCAGGGTACTCAGATAAAAATTATACTCTGGAACAGTGCATAAAATAGTAACATCTATGTTTAATATTGCCTTACAAATAAAACAAATAAATGTAAAACAGTCTGACTCAGATTTCTTCATGTTGATAGTAACCAGGAACTGGAATGTCTACAGTACAATTTTTATATACTAGTCAACATGATCAGTGAATCTACAAACTCCTCTGGATTAAAAAGTCTAATTTCATCCCATTTACAATTTGTGTTTTTTTCTGTGATATATATGTCTTTGAGATTCTGTGAATAGATGTCAGAAGCATTGCAAACAGTTCTAAGTTGGCAGCTCTTCCTTTTAAAGAATGTTATTGTTTAAAGATCTTGATTGTGATTCTGATTCCTGTCTGTTCTCAGATCAGTATCTGTATGCTGGTACAGCATCTGATTTCCTGGGGAAGGATAGCACATTCAGCCGCTCTCTGGGTCCTCCTCCAGACCAGCACTACATCCGCACTGACATATCAGAGGACTACTGGATCAATGGTCAGGAAACCCTACACGCATGCGCACGCGCACACACACACACACACACACACACACACACACACACAGGGTTTCTGTCTGTGGTGTAAAGTGAAATAAACTAAACAAAAAACATGGTGACTTGGTAAATCACACAGATAGCAGGTAAAGCAAGTTACTGTCTTCCAAAATGTAAATGTTTTGTTGTATGACACTACGGCAATAGAAACAAATCAGGAGTTGGCTGAGATGTTCTGTCAGACAACACAGTTGTTGTGTCTTTTTTTGCCTTTCCACTTACATGTTGTGAGTTTAATTCAGACAAAACAAATATTTGGGTTTGTTTTCTTTTTTGGGGTATCATAAGATTTAAAAGTAGTTGATGCTTTCTTATAACCATTGTAAATGGTTATTTTTCTTGCTCTTTTCTTTTGCTGTGATGCTAAGTTTGTGGTCCCGCACAAAATTGTTTTGACAGTCTAAAATTCTGCAGCGTCATGGCAAGAACGCGACATGTGTGTTTTTATTCTCACCTGATGTTGGTCAGTTCAGGATGTTGTTGACATTTCCAGGGTTCTACCCTCCATTTAATACAAAGATCTGTTTTATACACAGTAGAATGGTTGAATTTGAACCAAATTATCTCACTCATCCTTAACGGAAAAAACAGAGATTCAACCATAGGCACATAAACAATCAGGCCACAGATAGAGAAAATCCATAATCCCCCTACAAATTAAGATTTCCATGGCAAGCACACAGATGCCACAAAACCGACACCACACACTTTTTCACATTAGCATACTTTTGTACCAACTCCACCCAAGACCAGCTTCTTTCCCACAGACTTCTTTGCAGTAAAAGGATGTGTGTGCGCAAGCACTGGTTACCATTTAGGTGTGATAAACCACCCTTCAGCTCATTTTACCTACTTTGAGGGCTTGTTTGATTTATATAATTAAATCTTCACTCCTCTGTGGAGCTATATGTCACTCACAGGCTGGTGTCACTGAGCTGTTTTAGTGCCATGATGCTTTGTGTTGAGTATTTATGGGGAAATTAGTTAGCGGCTTAAAATGAGTTATAAATGACTGAAAGTGCTTTGTACTCGTAAATAAATGTGATGGAAAAATACAGCTCATGTTAAATCATGTGAGTCGGTGTCATACTTTGTCAGCTTTGGTCGTCTCCCGTATTTTAGTTGGATTTGACTGTGATTATGATCATATTCACCACAAACTTGCCCTAGACCTATCCAACTGCTAACACAGCCTTTCCACATTCATCTTCTTTTACCACCACTCCTCTCCTTGGTGTATCTGGCTTACATTCACTGCTAGGTTCAGGTTAAAGTACAAAGCTGCTCTGTGTCGAGGGTTTGAGTATGTAGCTCTGCGCTGGTCTGAAGGAGGTTCTCTCCTGGGTGTAAAAGCACTTCCAGCCAGGATAGGATTATAAACATGTACATTTCTTGACTTTCCTTCATGAAAGGATAATATGCCATGTGCTATTTCCCACAGTGTATCTCATTTACAAATACCTCAGAATTTTGACCACATTATCACCATTGTATATTTTTAAACCCCAACGTTAACACAGGGTGAGTGAAAAACTGTGCATGATGCAAACCAGCGCAACACACACTGACATGCCACACTGACGATGTGAGTATCACTACTGTGCTGTGAGAGGCCCATCATTCAAATAGTCTTTGGTCAGTAACAGCCTGGTGGTACTTTTTTGATGGATTGGGTACTGGGTGGCTATCAAATTGTGCAGCAACAGATGTAAGCTACTTTAGCTATTTAAGCTATGTAGGCTACTGTAAGTAATTGTAAACCCACAAAGTGAAGCCCTGTGCCCTGCGACCAATGAGTGCAGATACAAAAATGGCAGTTCAGTTTACTTTACTTGAAGGTTTTAAATTGTCTTTCGTTCTCTCTCTTGTCTCTATATGCATACAGTCTAATACTTGTCAAGGGAGTTCAGTGGTTTGTGTTTCTTATGTCTACAGAGGCCAAGTTTATAGCAGCGCATCCCATTGCAGACACCTTTAACCCAGATGATGACAAGATTTATTTTTTCTTCCGTGAGATGTCCCGGGATGGGAGCACAATGGACAAAGGCGTGCTGTCCCGCGTAGCCCGTGTCTGCAAGGTAAGGGCCCCCATGAGAATGGCCATGCTGCTGTCCTTGCTCCACCTGATCAAAAAAGCCCAGCAGTTTCTCTGATCTGTCCATTTTGCAGCACACCAGATGAGTTAGATGTCCCCAGTGGAAAAGCAGGCTTTCTAGTCCTTTCTACATGATGTGATCTGTTGATGGCACACCAGGCCGCTGTTGTCAGAAGGGTAAATCACACCAAAGGTTTGCCTGTGTAGTCGAGACCAAGTCATAGTTTATGATGACAGTGGAGCTCCCTGTAGTGTTTTGGGCTGTAATCATGCTAACTAGACTCATTATTTCTGTTAGGAGAGTGCTGCCTTTTGTCCCTTAGCAAGAAAGAGATGCCTTTTCATCAGTTTCTACAGTTGTTGCCTTTGCCTTTATGATGTAAAGTTATACCATGCAATGAATGGAGAAGTAGGGATGAATTAAAAACAATAAATCCATCAAAATAACACAAAATAACTTTAAGAATTTATCATATTTCCACTATAGAAGCTATGTACAGGCTATGTACACATATTTAAAAATCATAATGTGTAACAAAATTAAGATTCAGGTGATTTAAGGACGTAATTATAAGGCCTGGCCCTGGATCTGAGGTGGAATTTTAGTCGGACGCTACTAGACAACCCTCTCCAGATCTCCACTCCAGAGTTTCGTACAAGCCCATAATGAGTAGATCAAGATCACCTGAGTACTAGGCCACATATGGTATAAATAGACCTAAGGGTCTACCTGTGCTAAGTATACTTAGTAGTGTCTAGTTGCTGAGCTCTTTTTTGACCTGGCTGTTTTTTTCCTGACCCTTGTTTCTGGATTCTGGTCTTCTCTTTTGCCTTGTGGATTTGTATTTGTTTGCATGTGTTTGGATTTTCTGGTTTCTGGACTATTTTTTACATTCTGGATTTTGGCTACTTTATGGAACTGAATGACTGATTCTCTGTTTTTTGGTACTCTGCATTTGGGTTCATATATGTGCACATTACAATAATAGAGCTGCATGATATGGACTAATTATCATATTGTGATTTTTTTGTCAGACAATTGCCTCTGAAGTTTGATACAACACACTAGGGGTGTATAATATGTAAAAAAATATATGCATAATAATACTTGTTAGAGATACCAACTCAGCACATGTCAACACCTGACTTTGAAAATAAGAGGTTTTTCATTTGTCAACTGAGGGAGGGGGAAGTCACACAGCATATTTTTTGATTGTGTGTGAAATGTGCTGTGATGTATTGCATGCAATGAAATCCCTACATTTGTTCTCCACACAGTCTGCAGACAGTAGATAAGGTGTAATAGATCCGGTTCTGAAAGTTTGGCTGAGACACTCTAAGCCATTATGTAAAATACTGCATGCACGCAATATTATGTGTACAGATACAAATTGTGAGCATTAGATGGTAATGTTAAATGCCTAAACATTTAACAACAGCAGTAGGGCTCAATTCTTTTAACACCTTTTGCTGTGCCAAGTTAATGTTGGTGACAAAAGCGATATAGTATCATAGGATAGCTGCTTATAACAGGCTGTTGAAGCTTACAATTGCTTATGGAAGACATGTAGGTAAGATATGGCTGTCAAACCCAGACTTCAGTAATTATTTGACTTTAAATCTCATGTTCTTGTAGTTAAAAGGTGCAGCGCTGTTGTGAAATATACTGTGCTTGTTCAGTTGGCTTACTGTGACCATTAGACAGCAGCACACATCAACATAACATTTAAGTTCAAAGTTTCATAGTTTAATTGC
This sequence comes from Hydrocynus forskahlii, assembly GCA_037974365.1. Classification (NCBI taxonomy): domain Eukaryota; kingdom Metazoa; phylum Chordata; class Actinopteri; order Characiformes; family Alestidae; genus Hydrocynus; species Hydrocynus forskahlii. The sequence goes on along the minus strand of JBBPCX010000018.1, from coordinate 10,543,142 downwards.
TATAGTTGGGCAGAGACTCTCAAGTGTAACATTACAGTGTGTACAAGTATTGTTTGCATTCCTTCCATCCATTATTATGAACAGTTGTGTGTGTTTAGAAAAGCTCTTTATGCATCCTGATCACAAAATTTATCACAATAAGAATAAAATATCGTCCCTTTCTACCACTCAGTCTGATGTTACACCCTGTCCTACATTATGGTTATTGTTTAGGTATGTCTTTTGGATTAAATGCATGCACTGAAACCTTCACAGATGTACTCACCTTGTCAGGATACTCATAACAAATGTAGAGATTTGTTATTTATTGTGCAGCCTTTTGTGATATTAGCACCGAGAAGGTCAATATTGCGAAAATGACTGACAATATGTTATGCAGCCCTAGATCATGACAAACCTAATACCCAGGCGCTTCATACTGAAATGATTTCTTTGAGAATGCACATTTATTATATAGTTAAATTATAGTGAAATTACACTTCACCCGTGTCTTAAAATCACCCATAATGGTACATTAAAGGAATGATATATTGGTCGCAGCTGTCTGAATTGTATACACGGGGCCTGCTCCAGAAGCTCATTTGCCATTGTCACTTCCAATGGTTTGGATCATGTTTCTTTCATAAAGCCCCTTAAAAGTTCCTTTTTAAAACGTACTTATAAACAGATGTGTGGGGTGTTGTGAGCAGGCTCTGTGCTTGACTTTCTGCTGTAAGCTCTCGTCCTCCCCTGCTCCTTTTGCTTATACACTATAAAAATTCCGAGCTCTATTGCAAAATTCTTGGTCTAAAGCATGCCGGTGTTTACAGCTTTGGGAGTAAGCTGTAAAGCGAGCTGAGGCCAGATTCCTCACTGGGAAACACCACTCACTCTAGAGAAAGCATCTTTGAAGATTAAAGCATTCAGAAAATGCTCCCCCTAAACCCTTTTGTGCATCCCTTTTTTCCTCTGTCTCAAGAGCGTGTGCCACTGAGCAGCCGTAATGACCAGGAATAGCCTTACAGACGGAAGTGAGCAGACTTCAACTGAAGCATTTGATCAAACCCTTCTGAGGAATAACAAGGAGATCCATACAAATGTCCTCAGCAGAGGTTCTCTGCAAGAGCTAGACTCTATTGTCATCAGTCTAAAGACAGTTAGCCGAACCATGGGAATTAATGAAGAGGGTCATTATTCTCTTTATGCACAACACACACACTCTGCTACACACCTGCATTCTGCACCCTCCTAATCCTTAACAACAGGTTTTTAAAATGCTTCTGCCAAAGTAGGACTGTCCAAATTGTTTATCTTACAAATTAATAGAATTACAAATATTCTATAAATTAACTTGATAATCAAGTTACCAGAGTTTTGAAGTTCAGACTGTAAAAATGGACTATAGTGAACTACACCGATGTGAGCTTTGCTATAACCTGGTATTAAAAAAGATGAACTTTTGCAAGCATTTGGAAAGAGAGCAAGTTAGCTCTCCTCCCCACTGCCCACTCTTAATTAAATCAGTTGGTCTAATCAAAGACAGATGGATCTCGTCAAATAGTTTAATGGAAATTTATTTGTAGAGTCTATAAAATAAACTATAACCTTGTTAAAAATACATACCTGTGAGTTTGTTTTGAATGATGAAACTGATTTGTGGAGCCACACCTATTTGTGTGTGTGTGGATTTCAGAATGATGTGGGAGGGTTGAGAAGCCTGACCAATAAGTGGACGACGTTCCTCAAGGCCCGCCTTGTCTGTTCTATCCCAGGAACGGACGGAGTGGATACTCACTTTGATGAACTCCGTAAGTTTTTACACACAGCCAGACATACACAGTCTTGTTTTCTCATGCGAAGGCTTTTCAAGGTTTCATTATACCTTTTCCACTTCACAGCAGGTTATCCTCATCCTTTCTTATACTTGGTTTATGTGTTTATCTAGGCCTGGTTTTACATGCCCTGGGTTCATTATGGTTCTTGTCTCATACAATTTGTTTGCCTCTACATTTTAGAGGACATATTTCTGCTCCCCAGTAGAGATGAGAGGAACCCCAAGGTTTATGGAGTCTTCACCACTACTAGGTAATCACTCTCTTTTTTGTGTTAGTGGTACAATACTGAGGCCTTTGCCATCAGATAATTCTGATTTCATGAGGCCAAGAATATAATCCAATCCAAAGCTCTGGCTTCTCTCTGTTTATTACCTAAAAGTTGTAAAATGTCACGTGCTTAGTTTGTTATTATCAGCCCAGCTGATAATAGCACAGCTCTGATTCCATTTCTGCAGTCCTCCACCTTTCTTGATCAACTGCCTTGGGCTTTTGCTTATCTTTGCTCTGCAAAAATGTTGCCAAGTGTCCACTTTTTCTGCAAATGTAAATTTAATTACTCTGCATGTAGGATGAAGCTTACAATTTCTGTGTATGAAATGTAGCCCTGTGTGTTGTGCTATCATTGTTTATCTGTGTTTGTGTGCCATCAGCTCTATTTTTAAGGGCTCAGCAGTATGTGTATATAATATGGACGATATCCGTGCTGTGTTTAATGGGCCGTATGCTCATAAGGAAGGGCCTCACCATCGCTGGGTGGAATATGAGGGAAGAATCCCCTACCCAAGACCAGGCACGGTCAGGACCACCTCATTTATTTTCGTACTTTGCCTTCTGTATTTTTGTCATTGCCTTTGACTCTTACACACTCTGGTTATTTTTTTTATCAAACCTGTGTTTAGCAAATCCATAAACATTTTACTGTAGTTTTGTGTTTCACCACTAGAGGGGGATATAACCTAATCACTACATCTGCATGAAATTACCCTCTAAAGAAAAGCACAATATCATTACATTTATTAAGTATAATGGGCACTTACAATATTACTTATTATATATTTCCATATTCTGCTATCCCAACAGTGTCCAAGTCGGACTTATGACCCACGCATCAAGACCACTAAAGACTTTCCTGATGATGTCATCAGCTTTATCCGTGTGCATTCACTCATGTATCACTCTGTATACCCCATCTTGGGCCGGCCAATCTTCACACGGATCAACACCGAGTACCGGCTCACTCAGATTGTAGTGGACCGTGTCTCTGCTGAGGATGGCCAGTATGCTGTCATGTTCTTGGGTACAGGTAAGATATGGTTATTACATAGTGGCATTAATTAACATATGGTCCCTAACTCCAGCATTGAAGGACATTTTATGACTGCTTATGGACAGAATACTTATCAAGAATGTTTTAGTAGAATAGAACAATAATGTAGTTTTACCCCTTTTCACAGTATGTACAAAATGCTATTGTTCAAGAAGCCCTTTAGTTCAACCTTGAATTTTGAGATTTCTTTTTAAATTTAAAGATTAAGTTCAAATAAAAAATTTGAATGAAAATATTTGATTGGATTATGTATAACAAATGTATAACAAATGCCCATTTCTCTGATAGAATGGCCACTAGGAGGCCTGCACCCACCAGCAGGTGGTGGTGCAGTCTAATTTTCTGAGAGAGATTGGAACTCGTGTTGGTTTCTGTGCGTGTGTGTGTGTGTGTGTGTGTGTGTGTGTTTTATAGATGTTGGTTCCGTTTTGAAAGTGGTTAGCATCACCCAGGAAAACTGGGCCACAGAAGAAATTGTGCTGGAAGAACTGCAGGTTTTCAAGGTAAAAGAATAAACAAAATAATTGCTCACAATTAAGACAATCTGTTTGTTATCTGTAATCATTTCTACCATGCTTTCATGTATTTCAGAATCCATCACCCATCCTCAACATGGAAATCTCATCTAAACAGGTATGAGCACTGCAGGATGCTGCACAAACTGCATTCTCTATCACGTCTATGGGAGTCTTTTCAGTGTTTAAGTCACTGGGATAGTAGCCTCTTTCCACTTGCTTCTCCCTCTGTTTTTCCATCTCTCTCTCTCTCTCTCTCTCTCTCTCTCTCTCTCTCTCATACATACAAACATACACGTACTTCCCTTGTTCCTGTTTGTCTCATTATCTGCTGAACTCCAGTGCTGGGTCAGGCCAAGGCCATTCTTTAGCTTTTTTCTCTGCCAATCGATCTCTCTTTCTTTCTAGTCAGAAACGACTACAGGGTCACGCAGACCAGACTTTTCCCAATTGGAATTTTATCTTTTCTGCATTGATCATTATTTCTTTCATAAATATTCATATTTCAATCTCTGCCCACCTTATTCCCTTCAGTCTAAATAACTTTGAACTGATATATCTCCATCAAAACAAAATGTATTCACCATTCACCAGTTCAGCAGATGAGACACTAAGGCTTAGGAATAAAGAGAAAAAAGAGAAGAGAAGCATCCATTTACTTGGAGCTGGATGCGTACTAATTACTCAACAATAGGCAATAAATCACATATACTGATAGGTCTTTCTTGAGAGTTTTTAAAAAAGCACTTCTGACAGTGTAAGCAGTTTTCCTGGCCATGCTGCCAGTTTTGTCTTGTTTGTGAGGCTGTGTTGTACTTGTGTTTTCAGCAACAACTATTTGTTGGAGGAGAGGACAGCCTGGTGCTGGTGGCCCTGCACAGGTGCCACATTTATGGGCAGGGCTGTGCTGAGTGCTGCCTGGCCAGAGACCCATATTGCGCATGGGACGGTTCACATTGCTCCAGATACATACCGGCATCCAAACGGTAAATATTTTTGAGGTATTACAGAGATTTGACCATGATTAAGTGTTGTTGCTTGGCACAGTCTTACTGCTTTTATAAAACAGTAACACAGTACACAATGATATCAAATGTGACTCAGATTTTTAAATTAGTTCTATAATAACGATTGAGGAAATGGTGCACATGGGTAAGTATGAGAGAGCAGCACTGAGAGTTAGGAGAGATTAGTATGAGTGACTGTGTATGAGTAGTATGTGTATGAGTGTGGGTATGTGGAAAGTTTAATGAAGGAGAGAGCAAGTGGACTCGGCTGTGCCCTGACTCTGACCTACTTCTTCAGGGTGAGCTTTTTTCCTGGAGTTCAGCACAAGAAAAAAATTATAAATATTTGATTTTGCTCTGTGGCTCTGATGCCACAGGGTGTTGTGGGAGTGGACTGGACAGGCAAATTGATTAGAGGAGTTTTGTTGTTGAGATGATGTATGTGAGCTGCCAAAGAAGTTTTCTTGCCCTTTTCTCTCCTGCCCTGGCTTTTGGGTTTGCTGCTGACACAAGCAGGTCAGGTCATCCCTAGCAGATGCAAAGTCAGAGAGAGACAGAGAGCGAGAGAGAGAGACAGAGAGAGTGAGAGAGAGAGAGAGAGAGAGAGAGAGAGACAGACACACACACACAGACAGAAAGAGAGAGAGAGACTTTGTTTTTTGCACTTGCTATGATTGTCATCAGGTCTGGGGAGTCCATGTCTTGTAAAATTTAATACTACTCTCAGTCCACTGCAAAATGTGTTAAGCAAGTGAACATTAAGCTACAGTTATTAGCAACAGTTATTAGAATCTCTTTTTACAGTTAGTAACTGTCAAATGAAAACACCGCATTGGATAGATTGGTAATTAGGACGTGTGTTTTTCCTTGATAGTTGGATTACCTCTGGAATTAGATTTAGAATAGCTGGGTATTCACTTGGTTATGTTGGTATTTGTTTCTTTGTTTAGCATTTAGAAGCTTCTTTTTTTCCCAATTTAATTACCTATAAGTCTACCCACTTTCTAGTGTTCCCAAATTTAGTAGCGCGCAGACACGAGCCTGCTGCAGCATTTAATGACTGCTCCGTGTCTCGTTTTGTGTGTATGTGTGTGCGTGTGTTTGTATATAGTGTATTTCCATTTTGAATGTTTTTAAAATTTATTTAGACTTTATATTTTGTATTGTTCTGGTCTCTTCGCCCTGTGTGTCTTTGCAGTCATTACATGAGCGATTTCCTTTGGGATCAGTAAAGTTTTCTGATTCTAATACTGACAATCACACAATAGCACCAACAGTGGGAGGGTGAAGGCAGGCTTGTGCTCCCAACGAGTCACATGAAGCCAGCCACCGCATTCTTTTTGAGCTACCGCTATTGCAATGTCTTTGGACAGTTTGACATGCTTGGAGGAGAGCACTGACTGCCAATTCTGTTCCGTCAGCTAGCAGACGCCTTCGCAGGCTAGCGTCACACTGGGGTGATGGGGTCACCTTACTCACCCAGAGAGAGTGAAGCCAATTGTTCTCTCTTGGAGTTCCAGCCATGGATGGCTGCGGCACCTCAGGGGATCAAACTCGCAGTCTTCCAATAATAGGGCCAGTGGTTAGGCAGTTAGACAGCGCCACTCAGTCATCATTTGTTACCCATGTGAATCATAGCTCACTCTTGTGTACTTCTTGAATTTTCAGAAATACAGAAGTATTTAGTATGGTCCCACCAGTGGAATTTGTTGTAATTCATGTGTAGATAGCAGCATGCACAAAGTGTGTTACAAAATACACTGCAATGTTTCACACCTATGTCATTCATGTAAAAACACCAAGGGAGTGTTCTGCTTTGTCAGCCATGCAGGACACTTCTGGTTTAAAACAAGCTTGCCTAATTTGTGCTGCTGATATTTTATGCTCCGTGTCATCACTTTGTTAAAACATGAAAGAAAACATTTATTAAAAAAGCACTGCAGGTTCCATCATGAGATCTTGCCTGCATGTGGCCTGCTGATTCTCTGTAAACTGTTCCGTAGATGACTTACGGTGCGTAGCAATAACATTCTAGAGCTGTAGCTACATATGTGCTAAAAGGTCTCACTTTGGACTAACCCTTGGAGGTCAAAAAAACATTTAATCAACACAAAAAATAGCAGTTGCATAAGGATGTACAAGGGTATTAGGCTATAAAAAAAAATCATTTCATACCCATTATCAAAAGACTAAATGCGGCTGAACCACCTCATTTGATTTTGCCAGTCCCTCTATATCTTTACAAGATTAAAGCAAGATAAGTTAGTGGAAGATGTTAACAGTAGACAAGAAACAAAGAGAGTCATATTCAACTTTAATTTGTTTGGTTTTAGTTTTTGTAACTCTTGAAAGACATTTAGGCAAGAGAGCTGAGCTCATCCTTGTGTAGCCATCGCAGAGCTCAGAGGCTGGGACAGACAGATAGCAGGCTAGGTAATTGGTTTAGCTGATTCTTATATGATACAAACTCCCATAAATGTCTACAAATGTAATAAATAATATTAAAATAACTTTCAAGTCGTTAATACTGAATGAGATTTGTCTCCGTCTATCAAAGTTATTTCACCAGTGATGGGTCTTGATCTTTGCTCACCAAGTTAGAAATGGAATATGCTCTTTGCTGCATTTCAGTTAATCAGCTAAATTAACTATTACACATTATTATACAAAGGTTTTGTATAATTTTTGTCTTGAATATACTACTGTCTTTGGGACATCCACCATAAAAAGAACTATATAAATGTGTAAAAGCATTTGTGATTTGATATCTGGAATGCTTGTAAAGGCCTGTTCTAAATGTAGTGTTAAAGTGTGTCACGATTCCCCTCGTTTCCCCAATGAGGGCAGTCGCATAGGCAGACATCCATGCTTGCTTCTTTTTTATTTCTCAAAAACACAACAAAACCTAAAGGCATGAGGGCCAGAGTCAAAACTCAGAACACAAGGAGACAGAGGAAACAAAACCAACATAGTCTGATGGTGGACCGACAACTAAGGTCCACCTAAACTGAACTTAAATACAAAAACACAAAACCCTAACACCCAATAACAAAACACAAGCACTTATCACTGACAAACACCAGCTGTGACTAATAACCAAGAAAACACCCCAAAACATAACTTTACATGTGGCAGCCTCTAGCGGCCACTTACGGGACAGGACAGTACCCCCCCTCCTAGGGCGCACCACGGGGGCACCAGACCATAACACCACCCCAAGGCCGGAGGAGGGGTAAGCGGTGGCAAAGGGCAGCGTCCCACCCGATCGAATCTCACTGGACGACATCCTGGCCGGCGCACCGCATGGCCAGGGCGGCACGGGTTGGTCCCATGGGACGCTCCCTTTTGAGAGTCCCAATCCTTTCTTATGGAGCCCCCTCCTGGGAGCCCCTTACTGTCCTCTGGGGTGGAGCCCCCTACCGGGAGCCCCTCACCGTCATTGTCGGGGCGGAGACCCCTACCTGGAGCCCGTTACTGTCCTCAAGTTTGGAGCCCCCTACCGGGAGCCCCTCACTGTCCTCATCGGGGCGAATCCCCCTCCGGGGAGCCCCTCACTGTTCTCATCAGGGCGAAGCCCCCTCTGGGGAGCCCCTCACTGTTCTCATCGGGGCGAAGCCCCCTCCGGGGAGCCCCTCACTGTTCTCAGGGGCGAAGCCCCCTACAGGGAGTTTCTCTCTGTCCTCCTGGGCAAGGCCCACTCTTGGGAGCCAGTCAGCAGGGATCCCCTGGCTGTCCTCAGGGGCTGAGCCCCCTACCTGGGAGCCCTTCACTGTCCTCAGGTGTGGAGCCTCCTACTGGGAGCCCCTCACTGTCCTCGAGAGTGGAGGCCCTACTGGGAGCCCTGCCTTGTCCTCTTGTATGGAGCCCCCAACGGGTAGCCCCTCCATGTTCTCTAGCCCGAAGCTCCTTCCCTGTAGCCCACTACCGGGAGCTATTCCTTGGCCCCCAGGTCCAAGGCTATGCCAGGGAGCTCAAACGGCCCCTCCGCAGGGCTTAGCTGCCCCAAGAAAAACCATTTACACTTCAAAACAAAAGCCCCAAAACGTAACTTTACATGTGGCGGCCTCTAGGAGCCACTTATGGGACATGACAGACTGAAAGCAAATCATAGCATACAAGAAAGATGTCAAATAATTCCTTAGCGTAGACCATCTGTAAATATCATATCCAAGCAATTAGTAAATTTTGTGCTAACTTACCATTTATGTACATTTATAAATGTATTGAAATAAACCTGTATTTGTATGTTTCCATCCTCAGGAGGGCAAGGAGGCAGGACATCAAACATGGAGACCCATCCAGCCATTGCTGGGACACAGATGATGGTGAGTAAGTGTGTGTTTAGAGTCAGAAAATACAGAGGATGGACACACAGACACAGACACATACACATAAACCGGCATTTACACTTATCCAGTATTATCTAAATGCATGTTCTCTTTCCATGTGTGTATGCAGTGTTGGGGAAGAATGTAGAAGAAAAGGTGTTGTATGGTGTGGAGACTAACTCTTCTTTCTTGGAGTGTGTCCCTAAATCGCAGCAGGCCCAGATCCGCTGGTTTATACAGAGACCTGGAGCAGACCACCGCCAAGAGGTAAATAGTACAAAAGCTTTGGAGAGATGGTGAGAGTACATGAGTTCAAAATTTACAATGACTATTTTGTATTCTTAATATGTGTTAAAGTGTTCTATAATTGCACCTTAGTCAAAAAGTTGATTTTGAAATATTACAATTCGTCTTAATTTAGTATAATTACATTTAATATTGTACATTCATGTTTTATGGCCAAAATCGAATCATTTTGAATTTAGAAATTTCATGAAACTTGACCAACTTCAATAGAATAATTTGCTGATTAAATGTAATCAATTCCGGGTGAGATCAGATATTTACATGCCTTATTTTCAACATAGCATTAGCAGGTTTTCAAAAATGTCTGCTGTGATTTATTGGTGGGCTGCTATATTTGGTCCCCTGTGTCAGATTTGGTTACAGTTGAATCCCACACTAAATAATATGAGAGTGGTGGGATAAAGGCTAGTTGCCTCTTTGACTACTCCTGCTGTATCACAGCTGCCACCTCCATGCACCTCTCCATAATTCTCTCTCTAGATGTCACAGCATGATTAGACTTTACCTCAAAGAGAGTAAAGCAGTTCTGAGGAACACCATGACTTCATTCATGTCATCTACTCCCTCTTCTCTCCTTTCAGTTTTCACACATCTCACTTGTCCATCTCTCAGTGGTCTTAAAATCTTCTCCTTTTCTCCATCCCCCACTGCCATTTCACCCCTGGACACCAGAAAGTACCCTACTGCCCCTATCTTTCCACACACACACACACACACACACACACACACAAACCCAAACCCAGCTCCTAATGACCCAAGACCCCCATAACCCTCATATCATGCAGCTCCCCACCCCCTTGAGAGTGTAGATATGGAGGATTGTTTGACCTTGTTGTTGTATGAGTGTGTTTGTTTGTGTGTGTGTTTGTGTGTGTGTTATGATGAATGGATATGACTTGGACTAACTCCTCTGAGTGTTACATCAGCAACATTGTTGTACTCGACCATCACTACTATAGTTTATCACTGCTGAATAGACATACTGCATGTTTGTGTATGTGTGTGTGATCCTATGCCTGACCTTTATGGGGGCTACATAGATGCGCTGCATGTTGCTCTCAGAATGCTGTTATAAGTCTTGCTGTAAATAAACACCATCGCCCTGTTTGAGCTTAGGTTTTAATTCACACGTATTCTCCTCCTCTCCTCACCACCACCTCTCATTCATCTTTTCCAGATGTTGCATGGCACAGCTGTTCTTAGCACCTGCAAAACACACACAAACACACACACACATACACACACACACACACACACACACACACACACACACACACACACACACACACA
>JBBPCX010000018.1:10517169-10527972 GCA_037974365.1 Hydrocynus forskahlii | reverse complement strand
TTAGAGGCAGTTTACACATCAGATGAATGAATAGTCCTTGTATATGTTCAAATAGCAAGGAAAAATAAAACAATGGGTGTGTCCGAAATTGCGCACTTACGAGAGTGCACTGGAATGTAGGACAAAGTGCGCACTGAGCACTTCCTTCTGTAGTGCACACTGCCGTGGGTTAGTGTTGTCCAAATTGGAACACTAATGTTTTGCACTTAGCGGAAGTGATGGACTAACATTTGCTTGCAATTCTCCAGCCCGCCAAAATATCTGCCGGTTATACCGCAATATACATCAGTAATTTTAATTATTTTAATTAACCATTTTAATTAAAATAATTGTATTAATGTTGCTTACATTTATACGAACCAGTTGCCTCCGCTTGGGCTTGCATTTCACTGTTGGCCGCCATTATTCAACACTGAAACCTTGTCAATCACGTTCCACTACGTGGTCAAAATGGCGTCCGTTTAGTGCACGCAGTGTCCATCGTTCTGCACTGCGTTTTTTGGCCATTAGTGCACCATCCGGGTACTTTCACTGCACTGTTTTAGCTTGGTTGTCAGTGTGAAAGCACTATGCACCAAAATCGCACACAAAGTGTGCAAGTGCGTGATTTCGGACACACCCACTGAATGTTATCCTGCCACTGAGCCCCTAAACTGCCCATTTAATCGCCATGCTCCCTGCACCCTCAGCCTACACACTGGACTCCAGGGCCCTGGTCCCCCTTATAGTCTTACTTTTATGCCATTTAGCAGACGCTTTTATCCAAAGCACTTTCCGTTCCCTAACTACAGGGGGCAGTCTCCCCGGAGCAACTTGGGGTTAAGGGTCTTGCTCAAGAACCCAGTGGTGGTGTGCTGAAGGTAGGATTTGAACCCTGACCACCACCACCCTTTACACGTGAACACAGTACAATGTGTTCTGCATTTAACCCATTCACCAAGTGAAGCAGGGGGCACCCACCAATGAGGGGCGTCCCAGGTGCAGTGTGTGTCGCTCAAGGGTACCTCAATGGTACCACTAACACTAGCAGTGGGATTCAAACCCACAACCTTCTGACCACAGGGGCAACACCCTAACCACTAGGCCACCAGCTGCCATATGTGAACACAGCACAGCACAGTGTGAAATTCTTTCTCTGTATTTAACCCATTCACCAAGTGAAGCAGTGAGGTTGCCAACAACAGAGGGCAGTCAAGGAGCAGTGTGGGGCGGGAGGGTACCATGCTCAAGGGTACCTCAGTGGTGCCGCTAGCAGTCCCGGAATTCAAACCCACAGCCTCCTGATTGCAGGGGCAACTAACTACTAGGCGACCAGCTGCCCCTATTACAGGCTTGTACAAACATAATGAACAGCAAGCTCTTTACCCATCCACAAACAAATGCATACACAGAATAAAAAAGGCACGACCATGATACCAAAGATCAGAAGATGATTACTGGTGTCTGGTATCCAGTAAGAGTGTCAGCTTGCAGCAGTGTCTTCTGAGGCAATGAGTCAATTTCAATTCAATTTGGGTTTTATTTATAAAATGCTTTTTATAACCAATGCTGTCAAAAAGCAGCTTTACAGAACCCAAGTTTGAGCCCCTAGAGAGCCAAAGACAACAGAGGTGAGGAAAACTGCCTAATGCTGGAGGAAGAAACCTCAGGAGGAATCAAGACTCAAAAGTGGAACCCTTCCTTCACTGGTCAACCTGGAGAGTGAGAAAGAGAGTCTCTATGGTGACTAACAATAGAAGACCAAGACTTAATCACCACAGAACAGATTGACAGTCTATGGCTAAGAATCAGTAGAGGTAGTTTCTGTTGGAGTCTGAGTGAGGAGGAACAGTTAGAGTCAGTAGTTTTTGTTGGAGTCTGTGTGATAGAGTTTAGATTCTCTGCCCGAACCCGAACACGGGCTGAGCCCGGTCTGGCCCGTGGGTTGGGTCGGGCCGATATTTCCTGATCACTGGCCGTGATCAAGCGCTCCGAGTGTCAGTTTATGAACGCACCCACAGCTGAGAACGTGTTATAACGGCCCGCGTATTAAAAACTGTCAGGTTTAGTCGGGCTCGGGCCGATAATTACAGTTAGTGTGTCGGGCCGGGCCGGGCTCGGACACAAGGTGCACGGGCTCGGGTAGGGTCGGTTTCATTTTTTGGGCCCGATCTAAACTCTACTGTGTGAGGAGGAACAGTTGGAGTCAGTAGTTTTTGTTGGAGTCTGTGTCATGTCAATCACTATCAATCTGTCAAGGCCCCATCAAGCTTTAGCAAAGTGCTGATTTGTCTGGGATGCTCGTCCTCAAGACTGATGAAATATCATTTCAAGAAAGGCCAGGTTTGCATGAGCTGAGAGATTAAGTAAAAGCCATCTTGATGTGACACGCCGAAAGATTTCTCTGAACTCTGTCACAGGACTCATAAAATTATTTCAGTGAATCTTTTCTTCTAGCAGATGCAGAGAAGTGACTTTTCACCTTCAGAACCACATTCTCAACACTAATGGTCAGACTGTCTAGAGCACGCTTGGCTGTGTTATGCACAATATCGGCCTAACAGTCACAGTAACAAAGATTAATCTGTTTTTTTCAACACTGTGTAGACTGAGTTGTGAATATCATAGCTGTTATGTGTTGTCAGCTGAAACATGATCCAAAGACAGTCCACCTTTTTCAAATGAGTGCAGTGGGCAATTCACAATTCCTTCTGCAAATTCAATTAGATTCTCTATTAAATAAACCATTTTCAGGCGTACAGAACCACACTGCACATGCATTTCCCTTGTTTGAGACATCACTTTGAACAAAAGGAGAGGTCTTTCTGATGTCTGAAATTTCACCACAACCTCACCTGCCTTTGGTGAAAGGACATATTTTTCTAATCTTTCTGACTTTGCTCGCTCATTTTCTTTTTTTGCAAACAAATGTTTTTGTTTTATGAACAATATGAATACAAAAAGGAACTGCACAGTACAATTCCTTCGGGCTGGACAATCCCAAAAGAAATGCATAAAGGTCCCTAATACCCCTTCAGAGCATAAGATACAGTTTGGAGATAAGGAAATATCCCTGCAAAATCACTTTAAAGGGGTTAAATCAATTCTATGAACCAGGTTCCAATGTATCATCTGATGATTAGGATTTCTGGATGACAGAGATTGTTTCTCAAATGTTATTCAAAAGCGTATCATGTACATCACATCCCAAATCACTGGACCAAACTGCAACACCACCCAAAGGTTTATAAGAGGATTTAAGAGGGAAATAATATATTTTGGAGGCAGTGCAGGAGCTACTATGAACTAACTTACAGAGGGGATGTAAGGGAACCCATAAGCATGGAGTGCTATGTGTTTTAAAGGAATGTCCCTGCTGGTGTAATGGTCAGGAGTCCCAGTGCTTTGATCCATTTGGTTTATAACAGCAAGCTCTTCAGCCCTTGTAGCTGAAGGTAGCCAGCAGTAAGCAAAACTACTAGCTAAAATCAGGACAGGTTGTCTACTTAGCAGTACACCAAGACAATTATTTCGATTCTTATAAGACCAGACTACTCTGTCTTTGAGTGTGCAGAGACTTTTAAATTGAAAACTGAAAGCCACATCAAATAATTACATAAATAATGTTTGGCTTAAAAGAATGTGTCCAGATGCTTTGCTTGCAGAAATCTCCACAACGAGGGCGAGCTTTTCTGGTTTGCATCTTTCAGTGGAATCCAACTGCCTCTTTATTGTAGACTGGGATTTTCCATGGAAAACATTAAAAACTTTCATTTTACACTGAGCTCCGCCTTTATAATGTCTTGCAGATTTAGAGAAGACTCTTGATTTGTCACATGCATAGTCAAGTACAACACACAGCGAAATTCTTTCTCTGCATTTAACCCGTTCACCAAGTGAAGCAGTGGGCTGCTGCCAGCGAGGCGCCCGGGGAGCAGTGTGTGGGGGCGGTGACACTTGCAGGGCCAACACCCTAACCACTAGGTCATCCAGCTGCTACTTCCTGTTTCAGTTACCATCATTAAAACGCTAAATACACTATGTCAAAAAGTTCTCAGACATCCCTTTCTAATGATTTAATTCAGCTATTTTTGTAAATATTTATATATTCTGTTGTATTTATATTTGCAAACATGCGTTCAACCGTGCACTCACAGTTTGTATCATCTTCATAGAAAAGGACTGTCAATCGAACGGGACACTCTGGAGCAGCTGCACATTGGCCAAAGGTCACCATGCCCAATGCCAGGCATCAGTGAGGAGGTGCTGGACTGTGGAGCAGCAGAACTGCATTCTCTGGAGTGACGGTGTTAAATTCAGTACCTTTGGTATGAGCTGAAGTGGTGTTTGTGATCCAGAGCGACTCTTACTGCACAGGTACAAACTATGTATATTCTCGCTAACCAGTTACTGAAATTCCGCCAACCAGATGGAGCGTGCAGACATACAGTGTACATTCTTTCTCCTTACACCCATTTCAGGAGATCGTAAAATCCTGTTTATTGAGATATCCTGTTTTATTGACAGGAGTCAAAAAAAAATGTTCTAGTGTGACTAAAGAAAGGCTTGTGAGAAGCAGGTACATTCAAACAAATTCAGTTCAAGCTGTTTTTAATTTATAAGTTGAAAAGTTGACAAAACAATGGCAAATAGTATATTTTATTCATGAAACTACACTGACTACACTACATACACCCAATGATTTAGATGATAAATAAGATTACTAACAGCCCTTACAATCTTAAAATGCACGCAACAACATTTGGCCTGGTTTCTCTCTTTTTTTATGAAATATGGAATCAGACTACTGAGAATGAACTGACCTGTGACATGTTGGTATATGTGTGTCGGGACTTAAATTGATAACATTGTCTGACAGCACTGCCTTAGCTTTTGAATGATGATTTCCCTCCTGATGGGAGCGTTCTTTTCCAGAATGAAAATGGTCCCATTGTCAGGAGTGGGACCCAATATTTTCACTATAAATGTTGAATTCATACACCATGATCTTCAAAGTCACCAGATCTCAATTCAACCAAGACAAGGGAGATTGTGTTTCAAGTTACTTCAAATTAGGGTTGGTTTACATAACCACACTTCAAAAAAAGTTGATTTTCTTTTTTACCTGGACCAGATGTAATTGGTGGCCACAGCGTCATTGTTAGACTCACATCGATACTCTTCAGCATGGATCGGATCCTCAACACGAGTCACCCTGAGAGTGACTGAAACAGAAAATAAATGTGCAAACAGGTTACATCATTCAGAATGTGACCTTTAAGTCGTGACTAATTATTCATTTGCAGAGTATTTGCAGAGCCATGGAAATTTCATCAGATAATGCAACTGAAACTGCTATTTCAGTGCCATTTGCACTGCCCTGTCTTATACAAAATGACTGGAGAGGAAAAATAAGAATAAGTGTTTCTTTTGAAGTCAAAGAAGTCGCCCCAGACGCCCTTTACAAAACTGATCCTGAAATATGATTTAATTAAGTTTTCATCTGAAAAGTCACAAAGTTTCTGAACACAAGCTGCAGACTCACCAGCTAGTTTTAAGGTAACTTGCTAGGGGTTACACACAAACACACTCCATTCACTCTCTCTCACACACACACACACACACACACTCCATTCACTCTCTCTCACACACACACACACACACACACACACACACACACACACACACACACACACATTCACATGCTTCACACCTGCAGCGTAATCTTAAAATGTGACCCAACACTTCACGTTGTAAAGAACGATGCTGAGTGATGGGAAAGGAATGGGCTCTTTGTGTTTATGTGAACAGGGATGTGTATGTGTGTTGGGGTGAATGTTTATCCAAACTAAACTGATACAGGTTTGTGCGTGCTATCCAAAAAACATGTTTTCTTCCCTCAGTGCTGAAACCTGGCAGTCCAGGCTGATAGAGGGCTGTGATGAGAGAAAGGTGGACTAAAGTATCTCATGGGTTTTGTAGAAGGGGAAAGGTCCTTCTTTGACCCAAGAAATGTGTGTTTGTGTGTGTGTATGTGTGTGTGCGTGTGTGTGTGTGTGTGTGTGTTCTTCAGTCACTGTAACCGTTTCCTGCGCTGGTGTTTTCATCATGATGGGAGAAAAGGATACCCTTCCCCTGCTAGCTGTACTCATGTACAAACACACAGACAGAATCCAAGTTTCAGGACGATTGCTGTGCCACTACATCACACACCTTTTTCAAGTTTTAAAGATAACAGTCTGTCGTACAGATGAGCAAGTGTATCTGAATATGCATTACAACTAAATGTAGTTGAGGTAAATGGGTGAAGATTGAAATTTGCATGATGCTAATTGGTGGGGTAAAGTTAAGTAAAGTGGCCACTCATAGTCATGTGTGAACACACCACAGCACAGCACACAGTGTGTCCATGACTTATTAGGCTACAGTAGCCTCAAAGCTTCAGTGCAAAACAAGAAGCAAACTTCAAACACTGAACATGTCTTCTCCGATTGTGTAGGTTTGGGTTAAGGGGAAAGTTGTGTAAGTGAACCACTGCTTTAAACGTCTCCTTTGTGCTGTGTCTCTTCCCACGCTTTAACAACCAAGAGTGATTTCCCAGGAGGCTCTATGACTGTGTTAAAGCGAGTGCGACTGATCCTGACCAGAAGGCCGTGTTCTTTCATTCAGCATCTCACACAGCCCTCAGATGGACTCTAACTGAGCCTTTACTGGATGAGGACGCCCTGACCTGGTTCAGCTTTGACAGAGCAAAGCTGAACTCAAGCCTTCTGCTGTGATAAGGGCATGATAAAACCTTCAACAGCAGATACAGAGCATGATCTACAACTACCACACAGTTTTACCTTTCGCTAGGGTAAATTATTGTACATATGTGCAAACACTCATACCAGAAGACCATGACATCACCATGACAAGTGCATGTTTGGTCTTGACTTGTGTAAGCGCCTTTGCATTTTAGACAGGCATCACAGGTGTGGACAAAGTACAAAGCTCAAACGTCTCATAATGATAAAGCTAGCAATTAAATAAGAATGATTGTTCTATTCCTTGTATTCTATCTGTTTTTGATGCCCTTTCAACTCCTAGAAGTTTTGAGATATTGGCACCATGTCAGCTCTGACATGTCCGTCCTTATTTTGTCCAGTGCACTTGTATAAATGCTAATAATGTAATGTACAGTGTCTGAGCAGTCATCACTCAGTCACTCAGTTTTATTTCTTATAGGCAATAAATGGAAGAATAGTATGCAGTAATCAGAACTGTTGTCTCACACCAAAGTCTGTGGTCCAGACACTTCCAGTCCCAAACATACTTTAAACATTCAGAAATAGCCTAATGTTTCTGCACTTCTCCTTTTAGCCGTGATGCATCCGTGTTTTACAGTAGTGATGTTTACTTTCTTATGTTGATATTCTAATATTGCTGTTTCCTCTGCAAGTAAAGAATTCTTAAAAGGGCAATTGTAAATGCTAATAGAGCGTGAACTTGAGTGAGTGAGTGTGTGTGCGTGTGTGTTTGCATGAATGTGTGCTTGTTTAAAAGGGGTTAGGTATGCTTTGAAGCCCCCTTATTTCTCTAGAGCACAGCTGTATTGTTTTAGCCCTTGACAACAGCATGACATGAAATAAGAGTTGGCAGGCATAGAAAACGAGAGAGAGAGAGAGAGAGAGAGAGAGAGAGAGAGAGAGAGAGAGAGAGAGAGTATGCAGATTAAGGAATCTGGGCTGACACCAAGAGAATCTGAGAGCAATATAGTGATTGATGTGACAAGCAACCGGAAGAAGAGGGTCATTAGTGTGTTGGACAGTCTTTTCTTTGACCATGTCATCACCTCTTTATCATTGGTACACACTGCATCTTCACATCAGCCTCCTCAACTCTGACCCTGCCAGCTCTGAGTAAGCTTCCTGTAGGGGTCACCTAAGACGTGGACATGCACCTTGAATATAGATCAAACTACCTCATTACAAACACACACTCACACCTTGGATATAGATCAGGCCCACTAATAGCTCTTGGCACACATGTTGCTGAATTCAGCTTCAAGGGCAGGTCACCTCTCACACACACATTTACATACGCACACACTCTCTTTCCACACCATCATTATTCGTTTTTCTGATCCGTCTAAGATGACTTTAATAAACAGTCAAACGAAGTAATGAGAGGTCAGCAGGAAGCTGAACCTAGAGGTGAAGGACCCACCTTTGACCTGTGTGTAGAGCCGTCCTCCATGCTGCTGCCCTTCCCAATGGCTGTGCAAGGACGGACCAGAATGATTTATGGGCAGGAGCTCCACAGGTGACATGTGAATTCTCCATTTGGAGTTTGAAGTGACACTTAATTATGCTGGATTTCACTAAATGTGCCCTTTTCCCAGAGATTTACCTTAATAACCAGAAACTGGATTGGAAAGTGATAAATGAACAACTTTATTTGGTCTGTAAGGGTGTTGATCTAGAAGCAGGGGTGATTTTACTAGATAATTCCTTAGGAATCTTACATTTTGGCATTTTTCATTTTTTAAATAAAAAAAATTACTAGTGTTGTAAATAAAACAATAAAATGAAGTAAAAATAATACACCAAGAATATCTGGATGTTTTCATTTGAAAACAGCTTGAGTATTTTATTTTGGCCAAAAAAATGAGTACCTTGTAACTGATTATGATAGAATTTATACAGAATTTACACATTCCCATATTATTGCAGTTGATGCATTACAATACACCAATCCATTGGTAAACAAATTACATCTTGATCACACTTTGTAAAGATAATAAATATCACCCAAAAAGACAGTGAAGTTATTGAGTAATGTAATTTTGTATATCTGTTCCAGATAAAGCCGGACGAGCGTGTGTTAGTGACAGAGCGGGGGTTGCTCATTCGCTGGCTGCTACGGAGTGATGCTGGTTCATATTTCTGTACAGCACAGGAGCACAGCTTCACGCGCACTCTCCTAAACCTCTCTTTGAGGGTATTGGAGCGTGGGCAGCTCCATGGACAGCAGCTGGCCTCACGGGGGCCTTTTGAGGACCCCACCGCTGTGGCCGTCATGGCTTCGGAGTCTCGGCAGCGCTATAAGGACTATCTGCGTGTGCTAAGCGCGCCCTCTCTGGATGAATACTGCGAGACGCTGTGGCACAGAGAGAAGAAACAGAGGCAGAAAGGCAAGTGGAAACATGTTCAAGAGCTGCGCAAGAGCAGGAACAGACGGCACCATCGGGGGGCGCCCATCTGAGAGAAGTCGGGGCGGGGTAGAGAAAAGTAAAGATGCGTATACACAGCACTGGTTTTGGGCAAATGTTCCGTACTGCATCTTATTCCAGCACAGACTCGTACCCCAGTACAAATGCACATTTCTTTAGGTCAGGGGTATCCATCCTTAGCCTAAGGTCTTAGTCTAGCTCAGCTTGTGGATTTTCCTACATGAACAAACCAGATATTGTTTGTGTTTTGAGTTTTACCCAATTGTCTCCCTAATTTAGTCATAGCAAATTTCACCAAATAGCTAGGTCTCCCCAATGACAAATGCAACGAAGTTAGTAGGCACATGCTTCCATTGAGTCACCTGCCACATCCTTTCAAACTGTTGTTTATCATGGCATCACTGAACAGCCCAACACGCTTGAAGGAGGTTGGCAATTCTGTTACATCACCTAACAGGCACCTACATTGCATATCATCGCACTGAGTCATGTAGGTGAGTGAGGGAAATTCTAATCACTCAGCCAGTTATGCTCTCTTGGACTCCAGACCACACTGGCTGTGGCATTGCCCTGAAACGTGTGATCTCTTGGCAATAAAAGTGCTTAGATGTTGTGCTACTCAGGGGCCCAGTTTTTTTTTTTAGTAGAAATATTTGACCAGGGAACTCAACAGAATGTGTTGGACTTGTACACTTTTTGCCATCCAGAATGTAAGATCCTTAGCCAGCATCTCCATGAAAACCAGCCAGCGTGTGAACTGCTGAACAAGTTCAACTTTCAGGCCTAAAAGGATTATATGGCTCATGCATTCAGCAAATTCACTGGAAAAGGGGATTAGAGTTATTCAGAACTTCATTTTGGGTATAAAACTCTTCTGACATGTCCAAAGAAACAAGACATTGCCCATTCACAGTGCTTTAATCATAACAAGTATCGACAATGCATTCATGTTGAATGACTGTAAATATATATTTTGTACAGGAGGTTGTGCATGCTGTAGTGCTGTTGACATATGAACCTTTGGGGGACTACAATGATAACCAGACATTTATTTTAGGTAGAAAAAGTATGATATTTTTGTATATTGCCATTGTCCTTTATAGCTAGTTTGTTTATGGTATATGAACTTATTTAAGGTTACAACAGAGTTGAAATAAACTCTTTCTTCTTAAAATGTGTCCATGCTTTTACACACTATAACAGAAAAGATCAATCACGCTTTTATCTGTTTTTCGATGAAAGAGAACAGAGATGATATTGAATCACTGTTACCTAAAACCAGAGTTTTTTTTTCCAGACTGAAACTTTTAACACAAAAACACAGTCTTATCTTGCATCCCATGACTGTAAGTATAAACTGAAGTCATGCCGTCTAGCCCTTCTGATTTCATTTTGAGAAATGGCACTATTGACAGTCAGCCTGGCCAGCTGGAAAGAGAGGTCAAACAGCCTGAGATAAGATTAGAAAGAAGGCAACTTCCTCAACCCTTGCTGCCATCCATCAGTCCACAGAAATTGACCTCATATTACCCTGCAGCCTGGAGCAGTGAGTATCCTGTGTGTGTGAAATGAGTGTGTGTGTGTGTGTGTGTGTGTGTGTGTGTGTGTGT
>JBBPCX010000018.1:10478153-10512943 GCA_037974365.1 Hydrocynus forskahlii | reverse complement strand
TCTCTCTCTCTCTCTCTCTCTCTCTCTCTCTCTCTCTCTCTCTCTCTCTCTCTCTCTCTCTCTCTCCCTATCTCTCTTTCTATCTCTGGGTTTCTCTTTTTGTCTGTCTCCATTTCTCTCCTTCTTTCCCTTTCTTTTTCTCCCGGTCTCTCTGGCTTTCTCATTTTCTCTATGTCTTTCTGTCTCTTTCTGTCTCTCTATCTCTCTTTCTCTTGGTTGCTCCTTTTCTCTCTCTGTCATTCTTTCTTTCTCTCTCTCTCTCTCTCTCTCTCTCTCTCTCTCTCTCTCTCACTGTCTTCTTTTCTTTCTTTCTGTAAGCAAACCTAATGAATATTTCAGCCTGTGCATTTGAGCGCTTTTGAAGACGCATTGTTTATTTATTTGTTCAGAACAAATTACCTCCAGCTGTCACAAGGAAAAAGGAGAGATGGAGAAATAATTAAGAGATTCAGGTAGAGGAATGTGGCCTTCAACACCATTTCTTAAACCCAGGGTGACCAGGTAGTAAAGAATGAGTGAGGATCTACAGATGTACAGACTATGAAATAAAAGACAGCGCTATGGAATGAATCGCTTGTCTAATATTCATGCTTCTGTCATTTCATTTCTTATTCAGAAGAAGGAAAGAAAGTACTTGGAATACACATAAAAGAACAAAACGTTTTAAAATACTTTGGCCTCTCTCACTTACTTCATTATTCTTCGGAAGACTCTGCAGCAGTGAGAAGAAAGCAGAAGAGAAGAAAAAAAATGAATTTTGAAGGTGGGAAGGAGGAAAGAATAAAAATAGAAACAAAAGCTCGTTGACTGATGCTGGGAGACGGCATACAAACGAAGTACAAACCAATACACTAAGTAACAACACTGAAAATAAAGGAGGAGAGAGAACAGAGTCAACACTGAGAGTTTAATGTGGACAGAGTAATTCTGAAATTTCCATGATGTGTGGGCCACTTCTAGATGCAGATGACCTCATTTAATGGCAATGATAGAAATATAGTATGTGTTTCGGACATGGGGTATGGCACACCCGCCATTTGTGCCCTGTAGAGAATATGTTACTTCGTTTACAATTAGGAAATCAACAACGAATTTGATGGGTGTGGCCAAACCTTTGCATTAGATTCTAACTGTACAGTACAAGATTTGTTATTGACTAGTGATAACTTGGCAAGAATTTAAGTAAATTACATCTGCAATAAAAACATTTAGTAAATGTACCAGAAAACCATTCATCTGTAATCAGCAAGTCTTGCCCACTGTGTGTAATACACTGATCCTTCACACATGATGTGTGTCTAATCTCTGTTCACATGTTAGTGTATTCTGCTCTGAGCATCATGTATACATCATCCATTCCGTCAGGCCCTGTCTATGCACATGTATACAGGCGCCAAGCCTGCGTTTCATGTCTGATGTTTCACTAGCATAATGACCTGAAACAGCAGGAACCATGCTAACCTAATGATTAAAATAAGACGAGAATGTTTTTTTTTTTATTTATCGTCTGTAGAACTAAGACACGTTGCTGATAAATCTGTACCTAGCTGTGAACCTTAATCCCTTAAAACTAAAGTTCTTCCCACTCATAGGAACACAGCTTCACAATAGCCTCCAATTCCATGCAATATTTCCTGGATTCATATAGCCACTGTAGATATAGCCCTCTTTCCTGGGCGATATCAGTTTCTTCAGGAAGACAGTGCTACAAAAAATAAGGCAAGAATTCAAATGGGCTTCATGCTATTTACTAAATGGAAAGGTGTACATCTAAAAGGAAAACTTCATGTAAAGTTCCTAAATATCTCTTAAATGTCTTATTTAAATCCAAACACTCATGGCAAAGTACACAGCTTAAAGGAGCAGTCAAATGTACGTCATTTTCTACTTACGCCAGATGAAGTTGATCAACTTCAAAGTCCAAGTCATAATGTAGACAAAGATCGTTGTTGACTTCAGGAGAGCATGCCATGCCCATTAGTTGTTAAACATCAAGAACCCCTCAGTGGTGATCATCCAAAGTTCCAAGTTACTTGGTGATCACAATGTAGTGAATTTCACTTGCATCCTCAACACCAGGTCCATTGCCAAGAAAGCCCAGCAGTGTCTAATTCTTGTGGAACTTGGAGCCTGTGAAGACCTCCCATCTTCACCACTTTCCACAGAGGTATGATGGGGAGTGCTCTGAGCAGCAGCATCATGGCCTGGTTTGAAAACTGCACAACCTTGGACTGAAAGACCCCACAGCAGACATTGAGGACAGCTGAAAAGATCACCAGGGTCTCTTTTCCCTGTTCCACCAGATACCGCATCCGCAAAGCCACCAGCATTGTAAACAAACCCACTCAAGCCACTTACTTGCACACATACACACAAACTGTTCCCTCACAAACAAATCACACTCTAACTGCCACACTCCATAAACATACTCACACTGTGCCATTCCTTTTATATATTTACTGTTACATTTTTATCCTGTTGTTGCTATTTCCAATATTTACCACTGCTATTCCTTACCCCAAAAATCCTTTTTTGCACATTTAATTGCTCGGCTGCCATTCAATATCTGCCTCAATATTGTATTCCCTTTCACTTGGTACTGTGTCTGCTTCTTGTCGACTGCACTATATGCTGTCTTGACCAGTAATATCATACATTTTTACACTTTCCTTTTTGCACTTTGTAGTGTGGTCTACACTAGTCTTGTACGATTTTTTTGTTTCATAATGGTCCTGGAGGAACATTGCATAATTTCACTGTGCACTTGTGTAAACGGTTTACAGTGGACAATAAACACCTACCTGATGTGACTACTCCATTAAACTTAAACTTTTTTCCCCATCTGTTCCCTTAAGCTAATTCTGCCTATTGCTGGGACGTATTTGGGGAGTGAACTCTAAGGGCAGGAATATGGGTGGCTTTCTGTTGAGCCATTTCAGTTCAAATTTCCTGTAACTAGTTGTGTTACTTAACTAAATGTGTCTGGCACTGAGGCTTGTTTCATAGCAGTGACTAAATAATTTATAATAGGCTAAATAATAAGTCATAAATTATAAGTTCTGATTAATAATAATAATTATGATTAAAATAGAACAATAATGGGTTAACCTGTGCTTTCCATTGCTACACACTTGCAGTAGTGACACCCCAGTAATGACATTGTGCAGCTTATGTAGGCTAAAAGAAGAGCAAGAATTAAGTTATCAAAACGCATACCACAGAAAAGTACAGGATTGAAATATCAAGGCGGTGCATGAGATGTTTGGCACTGTATTATAGGGCAATTACACTTCTCCAGATGTGAGCAAGACTGTGGCGATGAAAGAGAAAGAGAGAGAGAGAGAGAGAGAGAGAGAGTCAGAAAGAGAAGGATATAGTTCTTGCAGGGACCTTCCGCAGACTCAGCGACAGACTGAATACTGACAGTGTCCTGGGGGCAGTGGGCTGAAGGAATGTGTGAGTGAGGGAGAAACAGTTGTTCACTGTGTGAGGGTAATGAGTACCTGTGAAGCTCACTTCTGATTTATATCCCCCGTCTCTCCACCTCACTTCAACAACATGCTGCCACAACACACACACCCTCGCACATGCTGAGTGATGGCTTCATTCACAGGAAGCAAGTGCAATTTCTGTTCCTTTCCAGTCACTGTCATTACAAGCCACAGTTGGTTTGATAAATGAAATATTCAGGACACAATCTAGTACCGCACCTTTACCCTATCAGGTGATTTATTCATATGAAGTAAAAGCTGAGAAGTAAAAGCTACATACTTTTCAAAGTATGGCATCACCAGCATTTCCTTTCGACCGCTGGCAGAACAGTACCTCACGTCTTCACAATGGCAAGTGTAAAAGAGACGGAAAACCTTTCAAAAATATATATATATATATATTTTATTTAAAGGATTTCATTAGTTTTAATAATGGTGTTTTTAAATTATGTAAAAAAAATAGACACAGGGTTTTGTTCTGACATCACCAGATTTTAGTTTTTTGTTATTTCACTTTTATTTATTTATTTATTCATGTTTTTTTGCACCATATGAAAACCTGCTGCATGTTGTGTGAACATTTCATTTTCATCCAAAAGTTATAAGTGTTTTTCCTCCTCCTGAGAAGTTATCATTTTGGAGCTTTGAAAGCATGCATAAACAGAACATATAAAATGGAACAGATTGGTAGTTAAACTGATAAGGAATAAAAAGTAGCGTAAGATCCTGATTAAGTGAGACATCTCAGGCTGAAATGCACTCTGTAGCCTCTTGGGGGTCTTGTGGTTGAGTATAGAGTTACAGCTTCCAGACTGCTTCATCTGTATTGAGTTCTGCTCTAGTCTTGATCATGCACAAAGGCTAAACGACTGCTGATCTGGGGTCATTAGGACTTCAGCAGAGGGCACATGTGCCCTGGACATCAAAGCTTTAGCAGAACACATTTTGGCTTCAATCTGCCATTTCTGATCCCAGCTAACCCCTTTGAACCATGGGCTTATTCTTCTGTTATTAGTCTTAAGGCTCATTATTTAGTACCTATTATAAATTATTCAGGAACTACTAATAGTGAGTAATAAGTAGGTTATGTGCTCATGAACATAAGGAGCTGTCCTTGTACTTTTGGGGTAAAACAGATGCCTGTTCTAAGGAAAAAAAATACATTACTCAAATAGAATTTTGCTTCACATTATTTTATTGACACCTATTGGCATGCACTTAACATAAGCTATTCGATAAAACGGTAAAGATGCTCACTGGGTGCAATGGTTTACTTCTTGTAGACCACCTAATCAGTTCAGGTGTTAGCTCTAAACGTTTGTCTTTTTAAGACATAGGAATGACCTGTCACTCAACTTCAATCCCAAGCAAAGTTTAACCTCTGACCTAGGCACTCTGGGTTTGAGGGTAAGAACGTTTGGCAGGACACTTCAGCCTCATCAGCTCAATCTGGCCACGGCTCACTCCACACACATCACACCAATCAACTCGCCCAAGCTTGACCGCTCCATCATCCTAATCGAATGAGCTTCAGAAAGAAAGACGCTCAAACAACATATGGGACAACCTCTGTATAAACTGAAGGAAGCACTCATAGATATTCAGTGCTCAGAGAGGACTCACTGGCAGAAAAGGTTTTAAAATACATAGAATATAAATTCAATTTTGTTGTTGTTGTTATTGTTGTTGATGTTTCCATTGTTTGTGTTTCTCCCTCATGCACTTAGAGGTTTTCCTTCTATAATCTTATTCATAAAGACCTGAGCGTGTTTGTAACAATGTCTGGGTTCAAAAGTGAATATACAAGTGAAACACATTTGAAGTACATTTGAATTTGACCGTATTGAATCTAGAAGAACAAGTCTTTCTAGCACAGTCTTTCTAGTCAAAAGAGATTCAACGATTATATATATAATTAAACAATTATATGCCGGGGGAAATAGTCCTGAAGCATTACAGCAGTAGTACAACGGTATACGTGTTAGGTCTCCTGTTGCTCATTGCATAGTCAAACATTTTTTCTTACCAGCAACAGGGCTTCATCCCTGGGGAAAGTGCTGCTTTATTACACTTTAAATGAATTTCATGCATTTCTCCACAAAGACAGGTCTTGCTCTTTTGCTGACTTTCAATCTGTACCCATTAAAAAGTGGCTTTTTAAAAATCTTTAAGCAGTCCAAACACAGCACTAGAGATGTGTATCTCATGGCCTAATCGACTGTTACAGACTCAGAGCAGTAGGCTTATTGTGCTTGCATGGTACATTGCCACAGGCCTGGCTGAGGCACACACACACACAGTGCACCAGAGCTGACCACGTAGTAACTCCGGGAGTCATCTCCTTGCCCAGGCTGGGAATCAAATCCAGGCCTTTCTTGCCATCAGGTGACAGCGCTAACCACTGTACCACCATGCCACCCACTGTGAACAATTATGACTCAGTAAGTTTGACTGGAACTAAGCATTTCACATTCAACCACTCTGGATAATTTTGTTTATATCTGAACCATTTAAATATGCAGAACTTTCTGGAAATTTGGAGGAATTCCCCTTTAACAACGTAGTGGTGTGGGCGGAGTTCACAGGTTCCTGACTGATCATATGTGGATACTATGACACTAAGACTACAAGAACAGCTTTCTTTCATCTGCCTCAGTTCACATTGTATAGTCAAACAGTTTATTCAGATAATTTATTCTGCCCATTCTTTTATAAGTAATTTTTAGTGAACAGTTCTGTTCTTTCCTAAGCATGAGGAAATGTGCTGAAATGGTTGTCTGTTATAATTAAAGATACAATACAGATACAGTCGAGATTAGGCTGAGAAATGCTAGTGTGTTTTTAAACATGCTTTTTCACTGATTATCTGTTTAATAGCGGAGCTCCAAAAGGTCTTCAGAGCTGAAGATCTACTGTAGATGTGTAACATTCACAGCAGGTCTGTGATCTCTTGGTCCCAGTTGTGTTCACGTATTCTCACAGCCATTCAGCATTCAGAAAGGTTACATACTATAGAGTGGGAGATTCTGCTTTTCAACATAAAACTCATTTACAACGTCCTACACAAACGTGCAATGTTGTTTTACACCAAGTCCATTTTCTTAATTAAATTAAGTGGAAGTCATAACCTTAATCTCTACGTGACATTAGGAAGAGATTGGTCTAAATGAACAGAAATTCATTGTAAAATAGTAAAGTCGAGAGTGAAAGAGGAGCACGGGGAGTCTAACTGAGAGGGTGTTATTGTATGGTGATGAAATTAATAAAGGACAGAGGTGGAGGACAGACTGGACAGCAGCACTGAGGCCTTTAGTAATCCAAGTGTTTTCAGTGCTGTCCCATCAAACTAGAGTATAGTGAGCTAAACTTGGATAACTCTAGTGCTTATAGTCAGTTGCAGACAAATTGCAGTACTTCTGCATTGTGTAAAAGTAGACATACTCTTGTTAAATAGTAAAATTTTAAAAAGTGCCTCAGTAAAAATACAAAAGAACTTCCTTATAAATGTTCAAGTATTCAAAGTAACAATATTTTAATTTTTAATAGATCTTGTGTAAAGTCATATAAAAGACACATGTGGCTGCAGATATAAAAACTTGTTCATTTCTGCAGCTATTCACATTTTCTGAATGAAACTTTCTCAACACAAGAGCATAATCATTCATTTTTTGGTTCTTTTATTCAAGTGATATTTTACTAAAATGAAGTTTTGTACATTGTGTGGGGATGATACCTTGCTCAAGGATACCTCAGTGGTGCCACTGGCAGTCCTGGGATTAAGTGGACGCCTAACATTTTGTGACCATTTGTCTGAAGGCCTTGAATGAAGTAGTTCTGCATCCTTGACATCAAATATTTTACACATTCATTCATTTGAATTTCCATTTGATATATATGTATGTTTGACAGAAACACATGTCTCTGGTGATTTGGCGAGGGTAACTTGACAGAAAGAAATGTAATATAATACATGGCAGGTAAAATGTTACAAATGCTTGAGATATAATGGCCTATGGCTGCATGTGTTGTGCTAAGCTGCAGAGAGCCACAGTATCAGAGTATTCATCAGTGTGATTTAGGAAGGGCAGCTGCACATGTCAGCACACTACTTTCCCATACATACAGATCTCGGCTCTCTCTCTTATTCTCTGTTTCTCTGTCTCTCTCTCTCTCTCTCTCTCTCTCTCTCTCTTTCTCTCTCTCTCTCCCCCTCTCTCTCTCCCTCTCTCACACAGAAATAAGAGTTATGAGAATAATCTCTTTTTCTTGCTGCCTATCTCTTTCTTTCTCTCTCTCTCTCACACACATGGTCAAAAGCACACGTGGAGCATAAAAAATGACAAAATGACAAAAAGGGACAAAAACAAGGTGGGTATTTTTAAAGAGCTGTTATTGGAAATAAGCTGTGCAAATGTAAAGTTCATTTATTTTCTAGATATGAACATCCAACATGGGAACCACTTAGCTTTTATTTTTAATACTTTGTGTAGACTGTCCCCTTAGCAAGCTATTGTTACATCGAGCTCTAAGTGCTTTGACTGTATGTCAAAGGGAATTAAATAACATTTCAGTCTGATGGCACAGTCTGATTGAGAGGCTGTTATTGCATTTTTTCACAATAACTATTATTTAGATGAGCGCCGGATGCTGATTAATTACTTGCTTTATGCTGTAGCTCACCATTACTAATTTTCTACATTAGCATGTACAGAAACAGAAAATGCGTAGCCTATATTAGATTGCATTAAGACAATATTTTAATACTATGCTGCAGCCTAGTATTACAGATACTACACTATCTTTCTTGTTCTGTCATTTATAGGGACTATTAAACTACGACATACATTAAATATGTGCTTTTGAAAAATCTCACAAAGGGACTGAATGAAAGTGAGTTCTGGTGTCCTATTGATCACAGTGATATTTCCACCCAGTCTCACATGTTCCTGGTGTATGAGTGCCGTGCTGGGTGGAAGGATCGGATTTACCCTGCACTCAGAGATTAACAGCTCTCTCCAGCCAGCTAGTGTGCTTGTGAAAACACCAAGGCGAGTCAGACATGTTCCCTCATTGCAGCATTTCTTTTCATTTAATCATTTTATTATTTTATGAGAGAAAGTGGTGGAGTTGAAGTGGACGAGTTGTAGTACTGTTGACACTGAAGGACACTGGGACTGGCTGAAGCTGTGGCATCACTGCCCTGCAGGAGGAAAACTATGTCTGCAGAGAAAGCAGCGCCACTGCAGGTGTTTGGACACACACACGAATGTCCTAGACCTTAGGCTCCTCAACCACACAACCAGTATGAGTAAGAAGCAGGAGTCTTAAAAGAGTAGCCTTTACTTGCCTTCCGGGGCCTCTTGCTCTACGACCTCATTGCAGAGTTCTTTTGCTTGCAATTGGAAACCAAGCATATCTGCACATTAAAGTCAAGGTAAGAAAATCCTCTTTGTTCTTCTTGAAATCAGATTTACTCTTATAACACTGACTTGTTCGGTCAGAAGTCAGGTTTGTCCGGTGGTGAACATTATTGCAGAGTTGTTCATGTACATGGTCTGAATAGGAGTATTCATATTTTGTAATATAATTAGACCACATTGCTCACTCTCATGGCTTAGAGCAACGAATTATGTCATTTTGGGTCAGCTGACAGGGATGAGGACTTTCAGCGGGGCTTCTGATGTCTGATGATACATACTGATCCCCATCTAAACCAACATACTCCAACCATAAAAGTATTATTTTCTTATTGCTAAAAAAATATGTTGCAGATGCAGGATTATACTGCATACGAGTGTGCTATAGAATCCCACTTAACACTGAGCTAAGTGATGCAGATATTACTGTGTTACCATGGACACATTTTCTGAAAGGCCTACTTTTAGAACTGCATCAGCTTTAGCTCCTTAAAGCAATGTGTGTGTCCACATGCTTTTTCTCTGTGAGTGAAGCCTTGCTAATTTATAATGAAATAAGTAGTACTCTGATTTAAGGCTCTTGCTTTATACTTCTGCTAAACAAAGCAGCATTCTGTTTTGATGTGGAACAATTCCAAGACAAAAATTCTAATTGGTTTAATTCCCATCGCGTGTTGGAAGTTGTTAAAATGTTGCATAAGAGAACAACCTCAGCTGAGTAAACAGTAATGATTGCAAACAATGCCAAAAGTGAGGCTCAGCATGCCTTATTTACTCAGGTAAATGCTGCCTGCCGGGAACAGCGCCATGAGACTGCTCACAAACGGCCTTTATTCTGCAGTAGCCTCACACATTAGCCCTAATACACTGCATCATCTGAGTTCTGATTATGGTTATCCAGTTTTGAATTATTCAGTCATTCGGGCCTATGAGATTTCATGGTGTGTGTCTGCTGGCCGGTTCACTGACCTCTGCTGTGCTATTCACGCCCTTTTTTTTGGTGAATTAATGGATGCACGCTGGCTGGGCCACTCTTCAGCGGATATAAAGCACCATCTGCAAAGCTGAGTAAAAGACCTACGGGATGGATTCTAGTGTGTAAAGTGACATCAGTGTGTACTACTGGATAGTCCACTACTACTACAATGCTAGCCACAAAATTCAATATTCAATCTCAAATGGTGCTATTTCCTTATCTGTACATATCACATGGTGCTATTTCCTTATCTATGTGTCATTGCTGTAGTGCTTTCTAGTCAGCTCTACACCACTCCTACAATACTGACCAACTGGTGTTGGTGCTGGTATAGAGCTGTATAGACAGTATTGTAGCATTGGTACACCACTGCTACAAAACTGTCTATACAGCTCTACATGATTTCTTCAATACCTTCAACCCTACACTGCTACAATACTGTCTTTTTATCCCTGCACCATTTCTAAAACACCACTGCTGCAACGCTGTCTATTCAACTCTACACCATTTCTACAATACTGTGTATTCAGCTCTACATCACTGCTACAACACTGTCTATTCAAGTCTACACAATTTCTACAGAACTGTCTACTCAGCTCTACATCACTGCTGCAACAGTGTTTTCATACTGTCTGTACAGCTCTACACCACTGTTGTAATACTGCCTATACAGCTCTACACCACTGTTGTAATACTGCCTATACAGCTCTACACCACTGTTGTAATACTGTCTATACAGCTCTACACCACAGTTGTAATACTGTCTATACAGCTCTACACCACAGTTGTAATACTGCCTATACAGCTCTACACCACTGTTGTAATACTGCCTATACAGCTCTTCTACACTGTTGTAATACTGCCTATACAGCTCTACACCACTGTTGTAATACTGTCTATTCAGTTTTACACCACTGCTTTAATACTGTCTATTCAGTCCTACACCTCTCCTACGATACTGTCTATTTTATCTGTTTAGCTCTATAACAATAGATACACTGCGTTCTATTCAACCTTATACTGATGCTGTGATGTGTATGTATGTAAAATGCCTGCTATACAAGTGGTGACTTTATTCCTTTATTTCTTATACAGATTACCACTCTATCCAGCTTTTGTTGTGTAACACAACTGGCTCTTGAAATGCGTTTCTTTCATTACTGAATTTAGTGTTCAGTTTTTATAGACAGATAGCTGCAGGCATGTTGTAATGACTGTTGATTTTTTACTCAAAGAGTCTGCAGGACACTCATGAGGCTTAACTGGGTGCCGTCCAGACCCCAGCTTTTTTCTATCACAAATGACTTTGTTTTGCCTGTTGTATTTACTGCATGCCAATGCTGGTCCATTTCAGAACACTTAGTGAAGGAATGCTTCTGCGTGTGGCTTTTGTAATGTAAATGAATGTGTCATCATGACGAGCGAAATCTAGGAAACTGTGTTCAGCCGGACCAGTGGAGCCTGTGGTTTGTACTTTCATGCTTGTCGTAAGTGTCACAAAACTCACAAGCACTTATATTCTAGGCCTGGTCATTTGCACATCACACAGTTCTTTTTTAATAAGTTATCTTTATATATGACAAATCAGCATTTGGGAAATTGAAAAGGTAATTAGATGTCTGTTGCTCATGATATTGTATATGCATTTAATGATGAGAAGAATCTCTATATCTTCACTGGTGCAGGCAGTAAATGTCAGAATCGCTATACCTTCACTGGTGCAGGCAGTAAATGAAAGAATGTTATTCAGATAATGAGGCAAACGTCCCTGCTTTTTGTCACAGAATGGATGCATGGTAGCTGGTGATTTGTCACCACTAATGGAAATCTGAAGGCAAGCAGATGTTTTCATTGCTTAATATGTACCATTTGTGAAGGTATATGGCACTAAAGAAACTGTGGAAGTTTTGAAAGATATTTTACAGAATAGCCTTAGAATTAATAGGGCCAGATGTGTATAGAAGTGCAGGCACAGCACAAGACAGGCCATGTAATCACCATATGTGTTCAGTTTTACTAAGAACGCAGCTTATCTCTCAAACTGTGCATAGACTCGCTCCACTAATTGGTTTGGTTCAGTGACAAAGAGGTAGGAGTGTCAATAAAGAAATTCTTTCCCACCAAACCATTCTACAGGGGTGTAGATCCTCTGGCTCTACAGTTCATGAGACAATAACATGGACTGTCTTTTCAGACCCTAACAGAAATTCCAGAGGACAATCAATACAAAACTGCCAGCTGTGAGCTGCTCAAACTTCAGGTGGAGTGTGTATTCAGCCACACATATAATATCCACTTTTTGCAGTCCTCCCACATATTACGGGGCCCTTCCTCAAATGAATATTGGGGGAGTGTTTCACCAGACACCAAACCACTGTCCATAAACTGCATGTTTAGGCTGGTTTCTTGCATAACACGTGTACAGAATGGGTCTGACTTGCACTGAAACTGATACAAAAAGCATTGTGCACTGGACCTAGGGTACATATCTCTTTCTTGATATTTACCATTCAGAATGCATGTTTGCTTTTTTATCTTCTGAGAGGCTTTAGAAAAATGTGTTCCACATTTACCTCCACAACTCAACATCTGGAACTGCCCGGCATACAATGCCAACAAATTGCTTCATAGGCTGAACTGACAGTCAGTTTCAAAATGCAGAAAATGCAGAATTCTGACAGGGATGGTGACAAAGTTTGTGAATATTTATACAATTCTGAAGGACTTCATATTTCAGAAAGCGATTCTAAACATAAGAAGTGGTGCTGGCCTTTATGAATGGTGGTATGTATGCATGCCCTCTCTCTCTTGGGCTTTATTGGTGTGTGCAGTCTGTTTTGGACCCAGTAATCTGAAGCAGATGGCAGTTCGTTTGAAGTTCCTTGCTTTCCTGAGTGCTTTCCTCCACGGTACCTGCGACACAGGGGGATCCAGATACCACACAGAGTCTTTACCTGCTACATGAGCGAAAAAGGCCAAGAGGGCTTCACGACAAAAAAACCTCTCTGACCTACATTATGACCATGAACACCCACATTCGTTTAAATAACTCATCACTACGAGACGCTGCAATATCACTGAAATCACATACAGCAGAGATAATTCCACCAGTGAGGGGAATACATGACTACATGAAAACATGATAACATGGTTAATGCAAGATTTCAGTAATCGCATTTTTTGAAACAGGTTTGTGGTCGCACTGTGTTATGGAGATTTTATGAGAGTATTTCTAGCTGGGTGTCCAATTTTATGTGCATTTTGATATATCAAATAAAATATCAATTGAAAACGTTCATGTGCTTGAGGTGCCTATGAGATAAATTATGGTAAAAACGCATTTGTTGAATGAATAGTGTAAATGCAAATAAAAGCAAAATGACTGATCAGGTGCTTCCATTTTTGCCTGATCATACAACAAATGACAGAAGGCAGTAGAACTGATGCAGAAATGAAAACTTACCTTTATCCAATCAAACAAAAGTGGCTGGAGAGGGTAAACAGACAAAAGATGCCAGCAGCTGATCTTAAGAATTTATATTTGTCAGTGCATCTCCACACATTTCTGACATAAAACAGCCACAAAATCAAACAGAATAGCAAGTATTACGCATTTCTCTGCAGGCTCCATACGTTTCAGAAGTGTTCTCATGAACATTGTGTCGAGTTTTATTCTGTTGTAAAGAGCTGATGGACACAAGTTCAGTTATTTAGATGGAACCCTAGCTGGTGCCAAATGAAATTAATATTTGAAAAATACCTTTACAACTTAGAAAAGTACAACTTTTATTGTGACTTCACAATTAGTCAATCAGTCAAGACGTGTTTAGTGTCATTTTTTTCTGTAGTTCTGCACTGTCGTTACAAGTAGTGGGAGCTTATAACCAGCATGACAACTAACCAGCTAGTGTTGTGAAACCGCATGCCAAAACCACATGCAGAGCTTAAAAAGCAAACCTTGGCCATGAAACCTGTCTTGGATGATCATCTACATTTGGGGCAAAGGGGGAGAGTTATATAAATTTGATTTTTGGCTGAACCATTGGTTTAAGTAAGAGAAACAATCTGCAGTGATTTTGTTTATACTTTAGACATATTTTGCAACTCTTGGCTTATTTCCATCAAAGCGTCTTCCTTGGTGGGAAGAGCAGTTGTTTTTTTTTAAACAATTCTGATGTGCAGTAGCTGTGTGGAGAGCACTGGGTCCCGATAGCGGAGTGCTAGGCTGAACTGTGACAGCAGAAGAGATTAGATCCAGAGGAGATTTGGACCCCACCGATGCAACAGATGCAGGGTAATGAAGAATAAAGACATTATCCTTCAGCAGAGAGCACTCAGCCTTGCCATCCTTTAACTAAAGGAGGAAAGCTGGCGTTATTTCTCTGCCCGGTTACGCCCAATGGGCAGAATCCTTAACACTGTCCTTTGCCTTTGTCTTTCACTTTGAGTACTTTGGATGCGGCAATCCAACACCAACATGACAAAAAAGTCATTTCATACTCCAGAAAGCATGAAGGATACAGCTGCTGACACGCCAGCACTTTTTCCACTCGCTAGCCTCGCCAAAGACCTCTGAGATGAATGCCGATCGCATTAAACATTAGTTGATCTGCCTTGCATGGACATTGATGCTGAAAACAATCAGTGGACATAATCATCATTTCTCTTCCTCTGTTTCCTCCCGTGTCAGTCCGTGAATGCCATGTGGAAATCTGACCCATAGCATTCAGATGCCTGTGGACGCAAAGATCTGGAGTTACAGCCACGTTCCATTAAATGAGCTGACAGAGAGATGTATTTTAGAGGAAATGGCTGTTTTGTTCAATCACTCGAACATGTTCAGTAGGGTGTCACATTTCCTATTGTTAAAGAAGAAAGACACACTGTAAAAAGTGGTTTGTCATTTTAGCTTTATGTGCCTAATGCACAGAACTGGTTTTATACAATATAAATAAACATTATGTGAATACTTCACATAAAACAACACACACAAATAAAATGGTTAAATGAGCTAACACAGTATTTTGCATTCATTCATCCCTTAAAATCTGAACTGTTCCACTTTTTACAGTGTCTGTCATGGCAAGTCAAGTTAGTCAGAGCAGTGTTGATGCTGACAGCTGGCAGGAATTTTAATAGGTGCTCTACACCTGTTGTTTTAGAAAGAAGCAGAACATGTTTGTGCAGGTGCTAACTGATCATAGGTCTTGGAAATAAAGACCTTTAAGTGCTTTTTTATGAAAAAATAACATTTTTGCAGCATCTTTTTAAAACAAAGGACTGTAATTATTCAGGTCTTGAAGGTAGTTGGCTCACTTTTGTGTGGAGTAATTAAATAGGTGTTTCTTTCTTTTTTTTTTCAACGGAAGTGGTCCAAATCTTCATAAATCTCCTACCTTTTCACTTATCTAGACCTTAGCACGTCAAAATGTATAAAATGTGTGAAATGCCAAATCTTCAGTCTCCACATCACCTTTATGCGCCTCAACATGCTCAATGCAGGACTGCGTCAACTGTACAAGAAGATAAATTTAAAAAGGCGTCAACATTTTTGAAAAAGCCTATACAGGTAGATAAAGTGTCACTTCATTTCCAAATGCGTTCTCTTAACGCATCACATCATTTCCAGACTCATTTCTTTTAAGGTGGTAATGAGAAGGTTGGGATGGGGGATGTTATCAGTCATACCTGCATCCTGACTGATAGCTTAGCTGCTCTCTCTGGCCATTAATCAACACACACACACACACACACACACACAGACACACACACACACACACACAATCACCGTCTTGCAGCATGCTATGTCAGGTCATTGACATCATCCACTTCATACTCCAAGAGTGGATAGGATGCACACCAACACACAACACACGCACACACGCACATACACACATACAAGCACACACTGATACGGGGGTAATTTTGCTCTGGTAATAGAAGAGGTACATCATCACATCATCCACTCCATCTCACAACACCTACACACACTTTGCTCTAATGTATCCTGCTATCAGGGCTAGAATTATCCTTTGACATTTAGGTGGGGGTGGGGTGGGGTTTGAGGACACATACAGCAATTCCTGCTACAATGACAACCCAAAGTCTGATGGTCAAATCAGCCAGCTACTCTGCTATACTTGTAAAACTCTGTAAATTGGACAGCTAGACTTTTATTTTGGTGAGCTAACAGGTTATCAACCAATGGCCATTGCTTAAAGAACAGCTTCATAATACACATATAGTACATAATACAGACATAATATAATAAAACTATGCTTAGATCAGTCTATTTATGCTTGGATTACATCTTGCTAATGCTAATTTGACTGGTATCTCATTTCACATACAACAACTAGCTCTCACTTTGGAGTGTAGTCTATGTGTGAATACAGCTGACTAGGTATCTTGCTTAATATGTACACTCAGCATCAAGGTCAAGAAGAGAGAATATTTCCAATGCCCAATTGCTCAATAAATATTTCAAACATTTCCAATAAATACCAGCCAACTAGTTTTGTTACCTCCAATAAAAAAGTTTAAAATCTATATTACAAGACGTTTGCATTGTTGTTCATTTAGTCAGTTTAAACAATGCAAAAATAACTATAGTTAAATGTACATAATTATGGATCTTTGACAATACTTAACTGTGTATGACTAATAGTTCTGAGATATGTAGCAGGGCTGTGAAAGTGAAGATTAAAATAACTAAATGATTGGCTAAATAAGTAGCCTATTGGAGTGTGTATAATGCACTTAATGCACTCAAACCTACAATCAACCATAACATTAAAACCTAATATTGTGTAAGTCCTCCTTGTGACACCAAAAAAGCTGTGACCTGTCTAAGCATGGACACTGTACGGCCTCTGAAGGTATGCTGTGGTATCTGGCATCTAGACGTCAGCAGTAGATCCTTAAAATTTTGTAAGTTGTAAGGTGGAGCCTCCATACATCAGACTAGTTTCCACATCTCACAAATTGCTCGACTGGGTTGAGATCTGTGGAATCTAGAGGTCAACTCCTTGACCTGTTATGTTCCTCAAACTATTTCTGAACAAATTTGTGTGGCAGGGCACATTATCCTGCTGAAAGTGGCTTCTTCAATTATAGAATACTGTTGCCCTTGGTCTGCAACAATGTTCAGGTAGGTGTTATGTGTTAATGAAACATCCACATACATTCCAGGATTCAAGGTTTCTCAGCATCCACACAAATGTAAAAGAAAAGGTGATCAGACGTGCCCACTGTAAATGCTTTCAGTGGTGGACAGGGGCCAGCAAGGGCACTATGACTGAACTGCAGCCCCATACACAGCCAGCTGCAATACATTATGTTTTCTGACACCTTTTTGTCACAGTCAGCATTAACTTTAACTGAGCAGTTTGTGCTACAGTACTTCTTTTTGGGGATTGGAACAGACAGTCAAACCTTCATTCTCCACACATATTGGTGAGCCTTGGGAACCTATGACCCTGTTGCCAGGTAACCAATTGTCCTTCCTCAGACCACTTTTGGCAGGTGCTTACTAGGATCACCCCACAAGACCTGCCGCTTTGGAGAGACTCAGTTCTAGCCGATACAATGTGGCCCTTGTCAGATCCTTATGCTTACAACACATCAACTGCAATAACCAACCAATATATAAGAATATGTTCAAGAACTGCCTAAAATGTCAAACTCCTTGATCGGTGCCAATATAACTAGATAATCACTGTTATTTCAGTTCACCTGTCAGTTCACAGTGGTTTTAATGTTGTTGCTGATTGGTGTAATAATGTGCTGTTACTGCAAACCATTCATGTAGAACCAATGATAACAATTAAATTATGATAATTTTTATATACACTACCGGTCAAAAGTTTTAGAACACCCCAATTTTCCTGGGTGACCTTACCATTTTTAAACCTCTCGCAGTTCAGCACTGTCCTTTGTACCATTTCATGCTATTTATTGGACTTGAACTGTTAGAATTTCAATTAAAAAAAGCTTGAAACACTGCGGTGTTCTAAAACTTTTGGCCGGTAGTGTATATACATGTTTTTGCTGTTGGTTTACTGTTTCAAATCAGTTCTAGGATATATGGTTATAGACAGGTACACTGTGTAACAGCACCCAGCTGGATTACTAATGACTTTTACAGTGTATGGGTCAAGCCCTTCTCTGGCTGAACATTTAACCCTGTGTGGTATTCAGTACAAGAATGTTGAGGAGAGACCTTGACCCTGACTAATTAGCCTGTCTGTGCCTAGCCCAGCCTCATAGCTGGAGGACATACTGTTTACTCTCCCTAAAAATAAGAGATCGCCTATAAACATGCTGAGCTCCTGCATGCCTCTCGAAATGGAGACACAGGGAGAGACAGAGCATGGTATGTTATGAAGATATCCAGCCAGGTGCTGGCAAAGGAGTGCCGACACTCTCCACGTACCCAGAGCCCTAAACGTGATAGGGTCGGGTGAGATGTGCACAGGGGTAGTTTACAGTGTGGTTATCACTTCCTATTCATTCATTCATTATCTGAGCAGCTTATCCTGACCAGGGTTGCAGCTTATCTCAGTGCTCATCACAGTCCTTCACAGAGCAGACACACAGACCAACGTTCACACCTAGAGACAATTTAGTATCCCAATTCTCCTCACATGCAAGTCTTTAGACTGTAGGAGGAAACCAGAGCTCCCAGTGGAAACCCACATAGACAGGAGGCGAACATGCAGACAAAAAAGTACCCCGGGCACCGCAGCCAGGAGTCAAAAATAAGACCCTCTTGCTAGGAGACAACAGCAATAAACAATGCACCACTGTGCCTCTATTACTTACGAGTACATATTAATCTGATCTTATTAAACCGATCAACATTGTTTCAACAAATCTAAAGCACATCTAGCACGTCTAACAATAATGGATAGGCAGGCGGTTGTAAAGAAAAAAGCTGTAATAAATTTGGTTCTGAAATCTCATTGGCATTCAAAGGCATTTAAAATACTCCATAAACACATACCATATCACCACCTTTAACAATTCACAGAATGACCTGTTAAGTTCCATGACAACTGCAGCCTGTTGTTACTGAACTGCACTCCTTTGAAGAAAATTGTTTACTGAGCATATTATTAATAATATGTGAAATAATTGATTATATCCCATTAGGAATTGCTTCACTATTGATACAGCAGTTTTACTTAAGGAGAACTGGAACTGGCAATCGACATTTTCTTCACCATTGACAGAGACCAAAGATGTACCGGACTATAGTTTGGTTAGGTTGGCCAAGGCTTTATTTTATAGAATTTTGCATATTTTATTTGTTAAAACATCTTGATTATACAGATAGATGGTTGGACACACCATCTCATCATATTTTATTATATGTCATAATTTATTGCTTTATTTTTATACTTTAGGAGCACTGGACCTGCTCGTTGTCATTTTCTTTGTACAATAATAGCAACAGTACTAACAGCAAGAATGCCTCAAGAAGCTGCACTGGAAGTACGTTAGTTCTTCTAAACTGACCACATTGCACCACAATGCAGAAATGGTGATTAAGTTATAGTTAGAATCGACCAGCAGCCATGACGACAGCCCAGGCCATGTGAGCACAGGGTTCAACCTAATGTTTAAAAGATGAAAGCTGAGTGAGTGGCTGCTGGTTCGTTAGCCAGGCTGGCTGGAGTTTCAGCCGCAGTGGTGTGAAGGAGAGAGAGGCACGTACATTTGCAGGAGCTGGGTGTAGTCTTACAGACCACACGGACTGTGGGCACCTCTCTAATGCAACATATGTGTCTCACATATTCACCCACTCTGCAAAACTGGGCCACGGGCAAGAGCTGCAGTTTGTTTCACACTTGTGTCTGTGACTTTCAGATGACTCTTTGCAGGCTGCATAACTCCAGGTCAGGTTGATTAATGTATTTGGTGAATGTGCATCTACTGTAAGTCAACAAACCACACTCGGCATGCGTCTCTTCTTTCAAGAACGCTTCATTTTATACCCAAGTTAGACAGATCCATTTTTTATACGTTTATAATCCAATCATTAAGACACTTCCAACAGTCAAGAAGTGCAACACAAGTTTCTCTAGAGTGAAACCGGTGTGGAATGGTAGTTTAATTAGTACAACACATCATAACGACCAAACAATGCAGCATTTGGTTTGTATTATCCAGTTCCTCCCAAGAGGGTAAGTGGCCAGTTGTATTCAACACAGTGTCCTTTTTTTTAAACACAAGTGAAAGTTGATTGTAGGTGCAGAACACAATTCTGCACTGTATTTTTAAAAGATTCAGAATCAGAAATCAGTCCTACAGAGACACAGAGACAACAACAATATCAATATAAAGTCAAAAATATAAGTCTGAAATACTCAGAACAATACTCTGTACAAAATACACTATGTGGTGTACATAAAATGCTGTGGTGGGTATAAATACTCTAGATAAAACAAATAGTGGTTTTGATTTGTTCTCTATACTGACATTTTTCCACAGAGTAAAGTGAATATTGACATGAGTTGCGATATTGCATATGGTAAGACTACTGCATATAATAATAAAATATTGCACATAATGGCAATGATTTAACACCAAATAAGGAACTGCACATCTGAGCATCAGCAGGTTATTGCACTATTGCGTGGGTGTGTGACAGAAGGAGGAGTTATAACTTTTTGGGGAAAGAGTTGATGAATACATGGTGTGTAAACACTGATAAAGTTTCCAAAACAGCTATTTCTGAATTTTTTTGTGATGAGACTAAAATGTATTCAATTATTTCAGCCTTCAACTGTTTAGGCTGGTTGTTTGTGAAATTGCATACAATACAGGGCACCCAATCAGAGCAGAGCTCATTTACAAATCCCACAGCAAGAAAAACATACTTTTTTATTTTAAGGGATAAAAAGAGGTTGAACAGTTGTTGCGTTGTGTTATTGTAAGGACTAGCCCTGGAGTGGACTCAGACACGGGTACCACCACACAACCCTCTCTGGATACCCACTCTGGAGTTTCACTCCAGCCCTTAACTAGGAGATCAGGGTCACCTGAATAGGGGCAGGGGTATAAAACCCAAAGGACAGTACAAGGGTGCAAAGTATACTTAGGCCTGCCTAGTCACGAACAAGTTTTCTTGCCATAATTTCTTTTTGTGTGTTTCGTAATGTGTTTTGACCTTTTTTTTGCTTCTTGATTGCCTTGTGTTAGATA
This sequence comes from Hydrocynus forskahlii, assembly GCA_037974365.1. Classification (NCBI taxonomy): domain Eukaryota; kingdom Metazoa; phylum Chordata; class Actinopteri; order Characiformes; family Alestidae; genus Hydrocynus; species Hydrocynus forskahlii. The sequence continues at coordinate 10,491,851 of JBBPCX010000018.1, read as the reverse complement.
TCCTGATTTTTGGACTTTACTGCTACTCTGCGTTTGGATTCATATCTGCGATCGTTACGATTATACTGTTATTTATGATACAAGAAGTGTGTAGTCTGTTTTACCTTAACAATTTCACCAGCAGGTTTAGGTTTCTTATTTTTCTGTATTTATTATATATAAAACAAATGATTCAATGATTTTGCATATAGTTGCGTAAGTTATTGTTTAATAATGAACACCAAATTTACAGGACTTGAGCAAAAACTTGGCAATTCTGTATCACCAGAGAAAGAAAAGCAGGAGTTTGAGAACTCCAGTTGTCTGAAAGCTTGCAGTGTAAGAAGAAGAGGATCAGTCCAACCCAAACACATCCTGCTTTAGGTAAACACCCAGAGCCTGCCGTCCCGCTCAGGGAGAGCAGAGCAGGCCAAACATACTGGGTTATCTGATCCTCTCAGAGACACACTCCTCTCATCAGAGAGCATGGAGGACCCAGACACATCTTTTCAACCGCTAGAGTCCCATTTCCTCCAGACACATCCAAACATGCAAGCTTTTTTTCTCCTTTTACCACCTTATTGCTGTCTTGCATGTGCAGGTCCGTAGCCCTGCCCTGATGCAGCGGGTACCATTAAGAAAACGACTACTATGAGGGAATAATAGAAAAGTTTCCTTTCACTATCTGAGAGGGCACATATTCTTTTTACGCACCAAACAAGCCATATTTTTACATAACCGTTTTATTTCCCATGGCGCTGACCAGCCAGACTGTTTTTATTATTGTGCCGTCAAGACTGGTATATGTAAACAATCTGTTTTTGATTGGCTGCCTTGTATTGTGTTTTGATTCGGCGGCCTTGTATTATGCTTCACTCAAAAAGCTATAAACATTTATAACTTTCTAACTTTACTGTGAAAGAGTGAAATATATGTAAATGTGTTGGCACTGGTGACAGAAATCCTTCAGTCAAATCTGGCTGTTTTTGCAGCTTGGTTTCCAAATTTGGACTGCACTGAATTGGGGAGTGATTGGCAAGTTTTGGAACTTTATGCATGTTTACCTACAATATTTAACTGTTATTTCAAAACTGTTTTCCATGATATGGCCTTTTTCAACCTGCAGAGGGGCCCCCAGTGGGTAACCTCTGATAAAAAATGTAATATTGATAAGAACCACGTTGGTCCATGTGCAGGAGCGGTTGTTATTTCTTCTTATTCTATCATCCTCCACCTAACCGATCTGTTCTGTTTTCTTTCTCTCCATGGAGGACAGAACCAAACTCATACTCTCTGGCAAGAGCTCACCATGCATTTAAACATGAACATGCTGCTTTGTTGTAATTTCTCTTGGAAGGCCTAGCAGCATAATAACAGAATTTTGGTCCCGGTATAAAGCTTTAGGCAGGCGCCGTGTTTGTCCTGGGCTAGGGGACTGTTTTGCTGCCTGACCCCTGTGCTGCTGCGGCCTGCTCTGGTAGCTCAGGCTTGCTGTGATCTTACCCTTGTTTGACATTGTAAAGCATGCAAAGTGTTGAGCTGTCTCATCCTCACCATCACAAGGCACTTACGTACTTGTAGATGATTCCAGATGTCTGACCTGTTGCAGCTAATCACTGGTGGGGTCTGGCGTTATGGTAAAAAGGTTTCAATCAAAACCGTTTCGGTGAGGTGTGTTAACAAGGACCACAGCCACCAAACCAGCATTTTTGGGAAAGTAGTCTTGGTAATGGAAATGTTTAGCTTGAAGATGCAAAGTTCACTGTTTTGTGTGTGTGTGTGTGTGTGTGTGTGTGTGTGTGTGTGTGTGAGAGTGCTGTGCCTATTTAGTGATGAGCGATGGGTGTATAGAATAACACAGAGACCAACAGTCTGGCTTCAAGCTGGTAATGAATATGTTTTTGAAGCCGACACATCCAGTATGTCAGCCTGCCAAGACTCATCTTCATGGGGGTATGTACCCATGGTGGGGTTAAATATGCCAGCAATACCAGAGCATGTTACCTTGGGGGATGAGTTAGTGTAAAATAAGAACTTGCGGTTATGACAAAGCAAGAAAACAAAAGCTGAATAATCACTTCTTTTATTCATTTATTAAACCAAAGAGCGGAACTTACAGTCTATCATTACAAACCAAACTGTCCTAAATTAAAAAGGTACATTGAGAGCTGTAAATACAGAGGCCAACTCTTAACCTGTGCACTCACAATGCAGTCAGGGCAACAATGTAGTCAAGGAACAAAAGCTAAATAGCTTGACTGAATTTCCTGTATTTGTGCAACACACCCAGATATAGCGTGGACACCTCCTCTAAACACTGGCTTGTTTAACTGGGGTGCAGTGATCCAGGCTATAACACTCCTTGCAAAACTGATTTGCTAATCAGATCTAATATCGAGCACAGATGGTGTGCATAGTGCTTGACTGAGCAATATAAAAATCTGAAATGCAAGCATCTAAGGTTCATTTTCTTGGTCAGTGTATATAGACCTAAACTATACTTTTCTTTCAGTAGAAAATCTCCATGCACAGTGCTTAATTCCTAATCAGTCATGTTGAGCACACAATAGGGAGAGAAATTAACACTTCAGCATTTTTTTGTGCCTCATTATGTGAAAATTGATGTGGAAACTGTTGTGAACCCGCAACAACAGGATCTCAGTAATGCACATATGTTTGCAGTCACAAATAGTGCATATGAAGTAAAAGGGCTAAAAAATATACTAAAACACCCAGCACAGAATCATTGTATTATTCAACAACAGAATCTAAGGCGACAAGTTCAGCAGATACTGATAGAGTGGATAGCTACAATATTAACAGTAATATTAGAGTAACACATACTGTATTTACTTCAGATCTTATTAGAACTATATACTTTGCATTATGGTCATCTGTAACTAAACTATATGTCACTGAAATGTCTGTTATTTGCTTTAAATATCCATATCTGATCTACAGCTAAACCCAGCTTAAGTGCAATTTTACAGCTGACAACCTAAAAAGGACAGATTTTGCAGATTTGCTGTGACATAATGTTAGATAAGGAAACAGATAAATTTGACATTTGCTAGTGTAGATGGAAGCACTAATATAGAAGTAAGACAAACCTTTTAAAATCTTTGTTACAAAGTCTGTTTAGCTGATTTACTGATCAGAGAAACAATGATTAGCTTAATGGTTCAAATAGTGAAACATGGACATACATTTTATTCAGGATTGATGTCATGGCAAGTTATTTCTATGCTTTATAATTAAGATTCAGCTCATCTGATAAGCTAGCCTGTTATCTCTTTCATCTCTATATTTCACCCAAATGAATGAGTGAGCTTGAGCTTTTTTTCCTGAATATTACTCAACGGTCAGAACTACAGCCAAGTAAATTATTGTGTATTTGGCAGTTTCTCTTTGTTTAGACATTGCCATTTTATATAATGTATCATTAAAAGTCTTAATACATTGTAAAGGGCCTTTGGCTGTGTTCAGTCTTTAGTTAATGTCTTCTGTATCTTTATAGTCTAACATTCTGTGGGGAGCTCCCAGAGCCTTCTGGGCCATAAGAGAAGGCCTAATGTATTCTGGGAACTACAAAAAACCTGTAATTTGCTGTTCATTTTGATTTAATAGAAACATGTTTGTTTTGAACTTGACATGTACAACAGTACTCTTAGTTCATTATAAGTTTGGAAACAATAACATAAAATTCCCAAAGGAAAATGATCCAATCAGAGTTTTTTAGAAGCCAATAATGGAATTAACCAGTAATAATATCATTTCCAATGGATGTGACCATTTATGTGAGAGAAGCCATCACTTTAAACCTTTTGGAAGTCCAAGATACATCACTGACTATAAATATGACCAATTGTCTGACCAGGATTCAGTCAATTGTTAGAAATGGAAAAGAACAGCAACAGCAGCATGTCCGAGCTCTTTACTGAAGAAGTCACTGTACAACTGCTCCATGTGAGGTCAAATACATGGTTGTATATTTACTATGAGCATATGTTTACAATCAGTAAAACCTAGAACAGTGTGACCTAGAACAGCCAAAACATGTTCATATGCCATAAAGTATGCTAACTGCTTACATATTTCTAAAATCCAGTAGAGGTGGAATCACAAATGTATATTATTGTAGAGATATGCTGTTCCCAAAACTTTGGCCCGTTTTGATATTTAGCTATGGACCAAACTGAAGGCCTACATTTAACAGGCATGGGGCGGCTGGTGGTCTGGTGGGTAGAACTATTTTGTGCTGTTCACACTTTGTGCTGGGGTGTGTTCACATATGACAAATGGACACTTTCCACTAACCACTGCTTGTATCATACCAGTCATTAAGAAATCAACCGTTTCTCTTGCTTTTATGATGAAATGTTTTGTTTGAAAGAAGTGATAAATATATATAAACGACTGTATTATAAGAGGCATTATAATTGTGTCTTAAGCAGCTCAGCTTTAGAGTTAATACTGAACGCTGTGGTCACAGCACTTGTAACTTTAGTCAGGCTGTATATTTTCACCAGTGTGACAGAACTATTCCCATCACAGTCTCTGTGGCCACGCGGGGTGTGTGTGAACATGAGCTGGCTGATCTAACACTTATTTTATGGCAAGTGTATTTACGACTTCCAAGTAGTTCCTCATTGCATCAAATACTTACATGGCCTAGCTGTTGCTTCAGATGTCTTAACCAAATCTGTAGATGTGCAGTGCAGGTTGGCATGACATGGTGTGAAAACACTGGCCTTCAATGACTTGTCATTTGCTCTTGAAGCTTTCCTATACATTAACAACAGTCTGCACATCCTGTTTATGTTTTCATTCATTTACTCTAAGGATTTCTCCTCATGGAAGGTTGTTTCCATTACCCCTGTAATGGATCTCACTCTCTGTGGTTTTGATATTGATGCCTCACGCCTGTAATGGAAATAAACCAAACTAACTGATAAAATGATTAAAACATGTATAATATTTTACCTCCTAAGAAGTCTTTCATATTCACAGTAATACGTTTCATTACATGTAATGAATTCTAAATGCTGATGTGGTAGCAAGTGCATGTTATGGTGAGTAGTAAGTTTGTCACTGGTTAAATGAAGATGTAGAGAGATAATCCACTTATTTGTATTCATAGAGCAACTAGGATGGAGGTTTGTAATATTGTTTCATCTTTAGTAAATATGAATGTTTTGTGCTAGCACCCACATTCCACATGTACCTATAAAACCAAATGGCACTGAGGCACTCTGAATAATTCTTTCAATTACATAAAACTAACTGAATTTCAGACTCCATAATATAATTATTGTACATAGATCATTAAATAGACTAATAGATGATTTGCTTTCCCCCAAAATACTTCAAATATTGAATAAAACATTTTACATAAAACATTTTGCCATGAAGTTCATATCGAAATCTACGTTGCATAAGTTATTCTTGCATATTAAAAATGATTGGCATGAGAAGTGATTCTAAACGTTTGTGTAGTGTAAAACAGTCATTGCCATATTGTTTGGCCCTTGCTTTGTTAGGACCAATGCCCTTGGACTTTCCGCTCTTATCCCCCAGAGGTGAAGGGTAGTTTTTAATGCTGACGGGTGGCAGTGGAAACCCCAGCAGTGTAAAACTGGAGAACCCCTGGGGAAGCAGGGTCTCTGGACTTCATCTGAATTCTCTCAGATTGGGTTTCAGTGGCTGCGCTCGGGATCGCTCTTCAGGAAACTGGCTCTGATGGACAAAGGTGCAGCCACTCCCAAGAGGCTGGTGTTGCATGAAGCTTTTTGTTGCGCTTGTGGGTTCCGCTGGGCTGCAGACGTTGGTGTCGGAGTCTGTGGATGACTAATGAAAATACACATACGCACAGGATATGAGGAGAATGGTCAATGTCACAGGAACACGCTCTAGTGCGAGTGCTCCCCCGAGTTCAGGCGAAGAGGAGGAGGAGGACGAGGTCATTGTGTTGCTTTTCCTCTGATTCACTGAGCTGCACCCATACTGAATGTCCAGTCCAGGTGCAGGCGGACAAAGCTCTATTTACCCTGCATTACATACCATACAAGACACCATGTATACACATTTATTTTGTGTGTACAATTCCTTTGTCCTTGATTAGAACAACTGCACACTGCACAATATCAGGTTCTCATATTAGTTTCAACCAGCCTTGATTTACTTTCACTTTCCACATTTTTAACAAATCATTTTCTAGTACGTAAACTGGTCATTTGCTGTCTAATAGGCTCTGCCCAATGTATTTACCTAAAAGCAACCGTCAGGAAGATGTTTCTGGTCTCTAAAAACAAGAAGTGGATGCAATTATAATAGCGTCTTCCTGGCTAGGGAGCATTCAAGGGAACTACAAATGTTGACTTGCCAAGAGTACCTCTTTTGACTGTGCCGACAGTGCTATTGTCATTACTGGTTCGTGCACTGGATGCTTTTTCCTGTGTATTTTATTATTTTGGGCTTGCATTGTCTAAAATAGCTGCTTGTCTACATGCCTACAAGGGTGTCTACATGCTAGGCAAATGAAGAAAGAATAGTAGAAGCAAATGGATGCAAATGTTGTCTGTTTACATGGCCTGAGTGTGGAAGGGGTTTGTATGGTTTACGTTCAAGCAGGTAATCTGTCTTAGCTAGGCCATGAATGTTCTCATTGACTGATGCACTTCTACACTGCAGATATACTGTAGCAGATGTTTATGGAATGTATAACAGCTGATGATAATGTTCATACAAAAGCACTGCCAGTAAAACAGGATGCTCTCAAGCGACACATGAACCTAAGGTCACCATGCTCGATGCCAAGTGTCGACTTCTGGGGTTTAGCTCCCCAACACTAGGAGCAGCGGAACTGCGCAGTTATCGGTGGTAGAGCACCAGTGAGTATTGTTTGTAATGAATTGGAATGGTGACTTCATTAATGTTGAAGATGTTTATTATTTGTCACATATAAAGTTATACACATACAATATGCTGTTAAATGTAACCTTGAATCTCTCCTGAGTGCAGTAACCAGAAAATAAATATAAACTGTGAATAATTGAATAGAACAATATATATGGACTAAATGTAGCTATAAATATTTACTGTGGAAATAAATACCATTTTGCAAATGTACAACTGGACATTGTGCAAATGGCAAATGGTACAATGTCAGTTTGCACATTTGCAAAATACTTGTATTTATTTTCCACAGTAAATGGAAAATGGTCATGCGCTTTAATAGTAAAAAGTGAATGGAATCAATTCCCTCCAGAAGAGTAGAGGCAGCAGAGAGGGGCAAACTCCCTATTAATACTCTTGATTTTGGAAGAAATGTTGGATGAGAAGGCACCTACAAATGTCTGAAGATGTTTTGTAGCACATGCTACTACCAAAGTCCAAGACAAATTCCTACCTTAAAATACATTAAAGCATTATGCTGTAAAATACTGACTCTGATTCTGTTAAAGTCATTAGGACAGGCCTCAAACCAGTTAATCTCATTGATAAACATCTGGATAAAACATCTGGGTTATGCACTCGCACCACACTGTAGGCCTTAAACACTCTTTGGAGTTAGCATTAGCATTCACATATGCAGTTTCTGAAAAATCATGTGCAACAGGGTTTGGCAGGAAATTGTCTGAGACTACCTTTCTCGGTCTACATGTTTAGTGTGCATCCCAGTTCAAATGGGGCTTCCACACCTGTCAAAACGAACCAAACCATACGGTGAAAGCATGGACCAAAGCATCTGGTGAAAACAGGGTGTGAAACTACTGAACTCGAAGAGTCTGTCTATAGACCAACACTTAGATTCCTTATCGTTATATCTACAGTCAATTCCATAATAAGTAATGAAAAATGTGTTTGTGGTAAACTAGTTTAATTTCTCATTAAAAATGACTAAAAAACCATTTTTATTTCAGTTGAAATAAAGTTAGCCTAAGCAGAAAAAATTGTTTTTTATGTCACAATTATTAGTCTTTTAATATTTAGTACTTTGTGAAAGTTCCCTTTGCCAATAACAGCAATGAGTCTTCTGCCATAATGGAAAAAACAGATCAAGCAATCTGGGGCAGCCTCTCAATACACAATCCTTCCTGATCCTCCAGGATCTTTGGTTCACACTTCTGGACTCTCCTCTTTATCTCACCCAACAGGTATTCAATGGTGTTTATGTAAGTGGAATAGGATAACCAGGTTGATTGTGTTGTCATTGAACAATTTTTGTGAAGATTTTGACATATGTTTTAAATTGTGGTAACCCCAGAATGCTACCACCTTCTTCAAACCTTGCACCCATGCAAATTAGCAAATGTGACCCGTAGAGAAAGTTTTTGCTTCTCTAACAATCCTACTATATGTGCAGGCAGGAGGTAAGAGTGCAGGCATGGGGTGAAAAAAACACATCTTCCTCCAGGCAGGTTCATTACAGCTCCAGTTGTTTTAAACTTATTCATTATTGTTCTTAGAGTGGATATGAACATTTTCAGGTGTAAAATGGTGAGGGATCTAATTATAACTTGCATACTAGCTTCAAAGCAGTTATTAGATACAGTTGTAACTAAATTACAAGGCTCCAACCTAAAACCTGAATAAAAGCCTAAAGAGTTCAAGGGGTTACTGTATCAGCACTTTGCGCACTGTAGTGTAGGCACAATCTATTTCATGTCACAAATCTACTTTGTTTATTGTACCACTTTTCTGTCATGTCTTGTGCAATGAACGTGTAACACTTGTGTTATATTGCACTTTCATATTTTACAGTATTTTTAGTTTTTCTGATTTGTTTTTGTCTTATAAATGCTTGTAATATCTAGTGTAAAATGTCTAAGCGTGCCATTTAATTTAGGTAACAGTTTGCTCTGTGTGAAATGACCACTTCAGCTGGTTCTTGTTTGCTGTTAAATGACATTCAAAAGAATGAGTTAGCTAAAGCTGGATTGGGGAATAGGTTTTGCAATCATTTGGTGCTGGCTGTCATGACAGTGCTGCTTATTGGGCTGTGGGTTCAAAAAAGGTGTAAATAAAAGTTGCGTTAACTGGTGCAGCAGGTTTAAAATCCACTAACTAGCCTTACATTTATTCTATTGGGTTTTTTTATTGTGGTGGTTATGCTGCTTCTACATTGTTTTGTTCTGTCCACTTTACTGCCATAATAATGCAAATTTCCCACTTTTTGGATTATCTTATCTTTTCGTATTTTATCTTATCTTGTCTTACTGATTGTTTAATATCCATGCTGGTGTTTTTGGATGACTTTAGTCTAGGAACTTCTTAACTAGATTTTTTCAGTGTCTAGGGTCCAGGTATAATGTTTTTTAAACAGGTCTGTCATGAAAGTCTGCCTCTCCTTAAGAATGATTTCTTGTCCACCCTCTCCCAGTCTGAGTAACAGTCTTATCATGTATTGTATATAAGAAGCTGTTATCTCTGCCTCTCTCTGACCAGGTGCATGACCTGCACTGTTTAGCACTCATGCTGTGGCTGGTCCTGCGTGGTGCTGTTGATTCTCCCCCACTAGCTTCCCTACTGAGTGCTAATGACCCGAGAACTCTTACAATAACGTTATGCACTCTCCTCCCCCTTCTTTCTCTCTCTCACTCTCTCCCTGTGTCTGCCTCTCACACACCAGCCTGATGATTTTACCACTTGTGCTGTTGGTGTTTGAATGCCCCTGTTTCCCCTGGCTGACAGAGAGAGCTCTGTTCTGCTGTCTGCATAAATCATCACGCCAACTGGTTTAAAGCCATTCACCTAAACACTTGTAGGAGTCAATAGCCTTTTCCTTCCCTCTGCGTTTTGCAGAAACAGGTGAGACAACTTGCTGTCTCAGAGATTGAAGAGGAGGCCGTATAAGAGAATATTTGCAGCAGCTATGAGTTTCCCTTCCCTTCAAATTACATATCATAAATTGCATGTGTTCACGCACCATTTATTATGGCTGATTTATGACCACTTTTGAGACAGAGTGAAAGAGTGTATGCGTGTGGTGATTTGTTTTCATACATTTTCAAGACAATACAGTCCTGACTGTGTAAAAAAAATGCAGAGAAAAAAGAGCTAACATAAAAAGTGGAATTCTGATTTCTGAAAGTGCTTTTTTTCCTTATAAGTGACATGGTTCACGTTTTAAAAGTGAAAGGGCAAACACATTTATTTTTTGTTACAGAGGCTTGAGCTATGGTTAGTAATAATAAAAAAAAGCCTCTTTGCTTGAATCATGCTGCATGACATTGATATAGTTGTACTATAACCATGAAAGATACTACAGTGCATGATGTCATGACAGTTGATGTCACATGCAAACATGATAATAACCTGTCATGATATTTACCGATTTTAGTAACATGACACGGTTATTTTATGTCCATAATATGTCATGACAACTCATGATAGCATATGACATCTGCCATGACATTTTTATGTCAGTATTATATCGTAGAGTGATTAAAAAGTGCCACTAAAATGATTACATTTCGGTTAGCAACACATTTGGAACATATATATTATCCCACAGTCTGATGTTGTATAAAAACATGTGTGTGTGAGTTTGTATTTGTGGGTATGAAGCCTGTGCAGTCGATTATGTCGAGCCACTCCAGTTCCACATGAGTTGTGATTGGATAATGAGTGATGTTAAGGTTGATAATAAGGACATGTGCACTGAGACTGAGTGTAAAAAGTCACCCCTGCTGTTAAACACTGCCACCTGTGCACCACACTACCAAGAATGAAGGAGGGAGGAGAGAAGGAGTTTCCATCCCCCTCTTCCTTGTGTAAGCTACTCATTCACCCATAATCTAAAAACAATAACAGCAAAATGTCCAGGGACTTGCTTTCCATGTCCCACAGCTCATGGGCTTTTAAAGTGTACATTTCCACTCTTTTCTCTTCGCTACTCCACTCTCTTTAGTTCTTCACTTTCTTCTTCAGTCTGAATGTGACCCTTAATACTACGGTCGTGTGTGTAGAGCTTAATGAGCGTGTGCGTGTAAATTCGTAAGGTAAATGGAAGCTCTTTGGAAACACTCATTTACCAAATGACTTTCGCTGCTGTAGAGTAATCTGATACAAGTAGCTTTAGCACCGACCTGAGAATGCTTAGCCAGATGCATGGACACGACCATAATCCATCATGTCTTCAAGTTACAAGTGCTTTTAATGGCTGTAATAAGCAAAATGTGCATTATAACACTCATTTGAGAACTTCCTGGTTAATGTTTGAGACATTTTTTTTTTGCAGGACAGACTGGCATGGCTGGACTGTGTAGTCTGATGTTCCACCTGTGAGTGCGAGAGTATGCGTTCCAAGTTGTGGCTGGTCACCCGCAGAGTCACCTTCATCTGGACACTGCATTAACCTTTCACTGCAACCAATCGCAGCCATCCCAGGCCTCTTCATTCATCTTCATCCCTCTCTCTTAGCCCTCCATGTGGTTTCTCAATCCACGAGTGCCCACACACACGCGTTTTCTCACACTCTTGCCTGGTTGCCATTCCAAACGGGCCCCGCTTTGATCACTCTTAGGAGAAAACTCGGCAAAGTAACAAGAGGCAGTGTGTGTTTTACCCATTGGCTGCATGAGAGTCCAAAGAAAAAGTCATCTTAAATGTAGATTGTATTTCTGATATTTCTCATTTTCAATTAATTACTAGACAGTTTGAACTTTTTCATCTAGTGACGTTATCTCACTATATAGGCACAAAATAACCTTATAGAAGTTCTTCTAGAACTAAGTAATTGTACAATAATCTTACAACAAAGATAGAAATGTCACATATATCACTGCATTGCAGACAATATATTTTGCAGGCTGGAATAAAACATCAGTACAGTACAATATGTACACCAAGTACACCAATGTTATGAAATAATTTAACATATTATTAATAATAAACCCAGTAAACAGTTCTTACACCTGATAATGTTGGTATTATCAGTAGACTATGACTGCCATGTAAGATCCAAGTTTTCAGCTGATTCATCTAACCGTGTGTTGATCAACATGGTTCAGTTAGAATTTAGATTTAAAAATATAAAAATATAAAAAGCAATTGCTATTTAACAAAAATGGCTTCATTACTCAATGCTGCTAGAGCTATTTTATATGGTGAAGGTAACTGGCAGTATCTGAAACGTATTTGAAGCAATATATCTTGATTTACTTGTGTTTTTCATGTTGTATAAAAGCCATAGAACACATAAGACCAAATCACAGCTGTGATGTGGTAACACACTTCTTCTCGTGTGCTAGGAAATGCACTTAGTACAGTATATCATGAGAGTTAAAAAAATAAAGTGCTTTCCTCATGTGAAATGGGCAGGATTACTCCACTGTGGTCTTTGAACAGACAAGTATATTCTGACGGCAGAGATTTCCTTCTGTTAGGCTTACAACTTATGCAACACACTGAATACACGAGCGATGATAAGAATGACTCAGACCCCCACCACGCCCAACCGCGCACATCCGTCTCGTTTCAGCACTATTTTATTGCTGTCAAAGCACCAAATTTCCGCTGTGTCTCTATCCTTTGCTCTCCTGTCCTTCCACTCATCCTGTGACATCTCTTCCTGTCCTGGCCTCGCTGAAGGACTTCCACACTCACTCATGAGACCACACCAGCTCTTATCAGCATTAAAGACACCCACAGTTCATAGACGTTTCCAAGGAATTTTGTACCGCGGTCTATTTTTTGTTCAAGGGATGCTGGGTTATCAGAAATGCTGATGAAATATTGTGGCCAGCTCTGGGGTCAGCAGGAAGTGTAGCACTCCGCCTTCATCACGTGTGGTACTCTTGGACAAAGATCAATTTTATTTTATTACCAGCATTCATTTTCTTTCATATTATCACATTTTGTACACTCTTTATGTAAAAACTATCAAGCAAGAATGTTTTATCTTGTATTTTATCACACAAACAATATTGGTTTAGTATATATTTGAATTTCTGTATATATATATATTTGAGTTTTGAGTTTCTGGGTATATTTTTATATATTTTATGTGTATGTTGAGTGTTGTTATATTGAATGTTAGCTTTTATGACTTGGTTCTGGCATTCTGTTAGTCAGAGAACTAGATCTAGACATAAACTATATTTATTGTCATATTTAATTATTTATATTCACTTTCAATTGTAATGTTATTTACTGATTGCAACATTACACTATATATGTATTTGTTAACTTTATGGTGAGTCCCTGCCTCACACCCATTGACCCCAGGATGGGCTCCGGGTACCTGCGGCGACCCTAGTGAGGATTAAGTGTTTGCAGAAAGTTAGTGAGTGAGTAAGTAAGGGTTAGATCTTGGGGGATATTACAATTCAGAGTGGAGAATAACCAGTTTTGCAAACTGAATCATTTGATCAAGATTAATTTCGTGTTAATTCAAACTATGCTTACTGTGTTGCTCACATTTTTATAGCGATAAAGAGGACAGTGCTAATCTGAGATCAAGCATCAGCCTGAGGTCCTACTGCCTCAGTGTTTGTGTTTGTAGGACATTCTAATTTGAACATGATGGTATGTATACATGAGGGATGGTCATTTGTTGCATATATGAGGGACGGTCATATATTTGGCCAGTGTGCAGAAACAAATAGACATAAGTGAGTTACAGAAATGCATTGTCATGCAGGAATACAGCGTTGTATTTCATTTTGTATATATATATATATATATATATATATATATATATATATGTGTGTGTGT
>JBBPCX010000018.1:10428739-10460664 GCA_037974365.1 Hydrocynus forskahlii | reverse complement strand
CCTACACACACACACACACACACACACACCTACACACACACACACACACACACACACACACACACACACACACACGCACACACACACATATATTCACATTCTGTTTGCCTAGAGTCAGCGATCAGATGATGATCCAAAAAAGCTTCCTTTAAAAAGCAGAGATGCATCGAATTCAATTCTGTATAGAATTTCCACATAAGTATAAAAAACTACATCAGCAATTACTTCCAATTGCCAGATAGTAAACTGAAAAACAAAACTGAATCACTCTTCTCTTGGATAGTCCCCTATAGATCCAAACAGATCCATAGACATCCAGATCAATGACAAAATATTTGGTGAAAGTCCATTCTCAAGAGTGTGAAGGTTATAGATTCAGTTGAAAGTTACATTACATACATGCACTTGGCAGAACCCTGGCTTACATAAAAAAAAAAAATCACATTACAGATGGAGGTGAATGCAGTGTTAGGGTCTCTTTAAGGTTTCTCATTGGTGTAGTGTGGTGCTGTATGGAGGTCAGTGGTGTTACCTAACATGCAACAACAGGTTCAGGTTCACAGTCTTAAAAATAAAGGTGCAAGGAAGGATACATTTTATTCAATTTGAGTAGCTGAAAATATGGTTCTTTAAATGACCATTTTGTGAAATATGTGAATGTGAAGGAAGTTGGAAAGTTTTTTTCACTCTTTGAAAAAAGTGCTAAGACGTTCATATTATGCAAAAAGGTGTAAAGCTGGGTTTCTTACCATAAACAAAATAGGCACACATTTCAAAAAGCCAAAATATCTACATCATAGATTTTTTCTGCAGCGCACTTCTTCTTTTAATTTTTACCAGAATTTTACGAATTAAATTACTGCCAGAATTTTTGCCTAACCATCTTGTTGTTAATATAATTTCTGTAGTTTTGCAAATTGCTAAGTTTAAAAAAAAAATCTTGGTAGGAATTAAGGTAGGAACCTTGATTTTCAAGTGTGCTTTGGGTTTTGGGTTGAGGTTAAGGTCTTAGGTCTGGAGTTTACCTAGAGTTTACTTTAGGCTTACCTCAGATTAAAGGTAATAATAGGTATTTACTTGAATATACGCTGTGGTGAGGGCAGGAATCTGGAAAGCACCCACAATGAGCTCACTGAATAAAATGGGTTGGGTGTAGCATGTTTCACTGATATAAAATGATGTACAGATTTGACTGTATTTTCGTGGTACTGGTAAGAAGTGAAGAGTGGTGTTTATAATTGAGGGAAGTAGGTTAGAATACTGAGGCACTGCTTAGAATGATAAATCAATTTAGTGATGCTACACAATCAACACCGCACCAAATCGTTGGACTGAGAGGATTGACATTTTTGTTGGGAAAGTTTCCACTCCTCATGAATGAGTCCTTTCTCAGACTGGCACGTCGGGCACAGGGGCACAGAGCTGGCGGCACAAGCTCCACTCAACGTAATGTGGCATGAGTTTTTTGGTCGCCCATCAAAGAGACAGCAGCCCAGTGTGTGTGAAGCGAGGCAGGATGAGCTCAGCCTTGGTGAGAGACGGAGAGAGAAACACTATCGGAAGCTGCAGTTTCTCACTGCATTCCACTCTTACAATGTGCCTCCTTCACCATGGAGAAAGCATTTCTACTTATCAACACGGTAATCAGAGAAGTGTGTGTCTGTGTGTGTGGGTCTATTTTCAGGCATTTTCAAGACAACCTGTCTTGACTTTATGAGGACAAGATCATCATCACAAGTATCTCCAAACTGGTAACTTTACAGGAGGAGACAAAGCATTCTTTACCTCTAATATCAGTTCATGCAAAGTAAGCAGCTGTATTTTTAAATAATTTCTTTTGGTTCATTCATCACAAAAACATTGACACAATGTAAAGGTGGCTGCTGCGTGCAAATGAAAATAAATGGAAAAAATGCATATGATGTCCTTACATTGCATAAAAACAAGCGTGTGTGTGTGTGTGTAAAACAAACCTGCGTATGTATGTGTGTGTGAGTGGGTGTGTGTCGGTGTTTATACTCTGCCCTCAGGGTAAGCAGGCGTTTGGCAGTCAGGCATAAACCAAGATGGTTATGAGTGTCACATGGTCATCCCTCCTCCATTCTCTAAATGTTATTGTTTTCTTTCAGGCTAAATTCCTGAACTTACACTTCTGAGTAGCCAGTAAGTCTTCCATAATATTTGGTTGGTATTACACAGGGCAGGTTTTTCAGGTAAAAATAATACAAAGCAAGTGGGATCATGGCTCTTAGCTCACTGGAGTTAAGTGGTCTTATGGATAGCATGTCCAGGTTGACATTCACCTTGGAACTGCTGAATTCCTTGTGAATTTGATTTAAATTGCACTTTACCTCACACGTCTAGAGGTATTACTGTTACACTGCACATTCCCTTTACAGCACATGTGCAAAGTTACAGTATAGTTTAGTATTATACTGTATACTGTAATTACATAATTAACATAACTACTTTTGTGTTACAGGTTTGAGACATTTTCTAGTTTGTTTCAGAAATGACAAACATAACAGACATGTATGAGGTATGACAAAATTGAGAAAAGAAATTAGAAAAAACAGTTACAGATGGAGGTGAATGTAGTGTTAGGAGTCCTGGTGCAGTGTGGTCTGCTTGCCCATGCAACACGCCGAACCCCAGTCTGCTGCATGGAGGTCAGTGGTGTTACCCACCATGCAACATACTGATATAGTTAAGCTTAAGTTTAGACTCACATTCTTAAAAACAAAGGTGTCAAAATTGACTCATTTGGACTCTCTGAAGGACCTATCAGTGCACAACTATACTATTCAAATTCATGATCATACTGACTGAACTAAATTAATATTTCACTGATTTTGACAGAATCTGCACTTTCGATTTAGTGAGCTCCCAGAGAGAAATAACATATATGCATGAACTGTAAAGAATAATTGTAACTCATAAAAGAAACAAAACATGTCTCTTTAAAACATCTTAAATGCAAAAGCACAAAATTAAATACAGCTGATGCTAACTGTGGTTATTTTCAGCATTTTTTTTTTTTGCTTACAGTTTGGGGAATGTACGCATGCAGGCACATCTTCTGATAATGACGAATTGCACACAGCTGTTTGAGGAAAGAAGAAGCTGTTTTTCGTGTCTAGACTTCCAGACACGCAAAAAGAAGTTAAGAGTTTTTCCGGTCTTTTCTTCTTTCCTTACCTCTCTCCCTCTCTCTCTCTCTCTCTCTCTCTCTCTCTCTCTCTCTCTCTCTCCATCTTTCTGTCTGTGGTCCAACACCTGGACAGACCAGGCACGAAGGCGTGTTGAGTCAAATATCTGCTGCTGTCAAGCTGTAAATTAAAACGAGGTGCAATTTCCTCCAGTCTAATTAGCAGTAAATTGGTAGTGTATGTTTGTCCAGTCTGCCCCGGGGCAGAACTAGGTGGCATTGAAGTGTTGAAATGAACATGTCAAAGGATGTCTGTATTAAAAAGAGCGAGGTAGGGTGCAGCATGGGGAGACCTTTTGGGGGGGATTTAAAAAAAAAAAGCTCCTTATTGACTTTCACAAGTAATTCAGATTATGTATATAAGAAACAAAACATGCCTCTTTAAATTGTCTTGAGCGCAAAATCTATGTATATATAAATATCCATATATATATAGATGGATAAATAGATAGATAGGTAGATAGTTAGATAGATAAATGTAGTAAGTTATACTACATAATCTGCATTGATCCTGGATACAAATTTGTATTACACTGAAATGCCCATCCTAACAGATACAGCGTGAGGGTGTGGTACTGTGTAAGAACTGGCCTGGTCTGAGAATGAAAATCAGCTGTAACACATTCCTTTACCATTTTTATTCTATAAAAGGAGCAGCGGCTGAAGGTGGCCCTCCACCCTAATCCCCCTCCCCCTGAGCTAGACTGGAGCATGTGCAGTGGGTAAATGACTATAACGGTAATGAAACAGTGATGGGATCTGCTGTTGAAAGCCTGCCCAGCCACCTAGCCATAACTCAGAACTCCTTTCACAAACATGTTCAGCTAGCCTTTACTGCTCCTCTCCCATGAGTCTCACTCTCTAACTGTCATCTTTTCCTTCTCTACATCTGAGCTAGTCCTTTATGCCCTGTATGGCCAGGGCAAGGAGAAGCTCAGGAGTGATTATTTGATCCTGTGGTTGTCCAGACTCTCTTGGAAGAGGAGATGTAAAGCCCATAATCCATTCAAGTTGACCTTTCTCTTTCACCCTTCGCGGCCAATGTTAAACACCCAGGGCTGATGGATTGGTGTGGATTTATAGATGAGACAGAGTCCTTGTAGGGTCGTCTGATCAGGTCCACCAGGGGTCTTCTGCCCTGAAGAAAGTGAGGGGGACATATTCTCCTGTCTAAAGCCAATTCAGTCTAATACAAAAGATTACAATGATTTCTATGTAATAAAATGTTGTAATGAGGAGGGATACTTTTTCAACCATTTACTGCCTGTAGTGTGTAGTCAATGTCCATTGACAGTAAAAGTAACTTCAATGTGAATTTCAAACTTTTGCCTTTTGCCTTACCTTGTTTTCTGGTATTTCTATGGGATATTTCATAGTATCCAACTCTGCACATACCTCTCTACACTGGTAGCATACTTGCACAAATGATTCCCTCCGAAAAACATGTCCCAACTCTAAAGTATATAATTACACAGGCTTATAATATAACTGACAGTTGACTTGAGGATTCATGAACATGTTTACTGACACATTTCAGCAGCAGCCCAGTGGCTTGTATTACGGGTATTTAGACAAAAGAGAATTATTGTAGGTGCACTCCCGAGTGACACAACTGTGTAAGCGTTGACCCTCTCATCCCTGCTGAAGCCACAGCCATCCAAAGGCAACAGAGCACAGCTGGCTTTGGATAGGGCCATCTCCTTCTTCTTCCTCCTTCACTTAGTGTGATGATAGCCAGCTCTTTGCTAATGTAAACACAATTGCGGGTTCTCCTCCAAGCATGTTGAGCCGTTCAGTGGCATTGCATTACCAGCTGTTCAAAAAGATGCAGCGCTTCATGCAACTTGGAGGAAGCACATGCAGGCCTTCACCCTCCCAGTGTTGGTGTTATTGTGTGGGGAGCCCTAGTTAGTGGGTGGAATTGGATGTGACTGAAACTGAGGAGAGAATTGGGATGACTGGCTGTTGCTTTATATTATACGGTATTGTAATTTCCACTCTTTAAAATAAAGCATAATTGAAACTTTATTTGATATATAACTTTCTATATTTACTTCCAAGTCTATGCATATGTGCACTGCTTCTGTATGTAATACAATTACAGGGTCATCAGTCACCACACCTGAAATACTTTAATGTTATAGGGTAATTGGCTGGGCTGACATTCTCTCTGCCATTATCACTTGGCTCCTGCCCAGGCACTGATAAGGCCCCTTTGTCTACAGTTTGACCTGCTATACATCTTCAGGATATAACACCTATTAGAGTATCAGCCGAAACTATTGTCCTTTATTGATTCTGCCTCCAAACAATGCATGTGAATTGGCCTCCATTCAGTCTCTGTCTCTGCCTGTTCCAGTACAACACTGCAGCACTGCACATGTGTTTATGGACATGGAGAAACCTGATTTCGAATTCTACTATAAAAAGATCAACACATAACCAGTCACTGCTTAGCAACTATCTCTAAGCTAGTTTCCTCTGTTACTAACTGCTCAAATTCAGCAGACATGTATTAGCCTGATTTAGCAAGCTGAGAGATGACTGAATTGTGTGGACACGTGTCATCCAGAACTTGTGACAGGGTGGTGTTTTGTTTTTTTTTGCTGATTTTCATTAGGCTTTTAACCTAAAACTCACTGTGCTGGTTCACATTCTTAAATGAAAAATCAGTTGCCTATTCAGAAAACAATTAAACAGAGCAATACATCGAGATAACACACAAGTCACATATAATTACTTTTACTCTATTATTCCACTGACTGGAGAGTAACTGCTAGTCATTCTGAACACTTTCTAATATCCAGGGATTTATATCGGCGGTGGAAGTCTCTCTGAGGAGAAATCAATCTTCCTTTTTCATTCTTCACAGGAATGTATTGTTTGGCGTGTTCGCCTTTTTTACATTAATGAATTAAAGTCAGTTACTCATCAAAGCCTTAATGAGTTGAACGAGGACTTTTAAGGCAGAGGAAACAGTAAACAGTTCAGTGCTGCATCCCTTCAGGACAGGGAGTGGTGAACTCAACCCAGGTTGGATTTCACCTCTGAGCCACTGTGTCATAAAGCTTCTCTTGCTGCTATAAATCTCCGGACCCTGTGTTCTGCGGAGCTGTGGTAAGTTTAGAGGCTGCTTCTTTACCAGAACATATTATCTTCTAAAACAGCACTCATCTCTCCCCCTGTGGAGGGATTATAGAGCCCTCATTCACACCTAACGTTGTGTGGCATATGTCCGCTTCCATCCAAGCCCAATCTAGTGATCAAAGCCTACCAGGCAGCCTTTCTTCAAGCTGCTTAATAAGATTTTAATGAGAGGGCCAGCCCACCCTCTGTTTCTGCCTAATAGTTATCTCCTCACATTTGCCTTTAGCCAGCCTGTTTTTCTTACTTTAAAATTTCCTATTTTGAGCGTCGCCTTCATTTCATTTCAGTCATGTGCGCAAAGATAAACTTGTGTGTTTTTGGGGGAGTGGGGTGGAATTGTTTTTTATATATATATATATAAATTTGTATAAATGATCAATTTTAGCAAACATTTATACTTAAAAAAATAAAGGTTCCTTACAGATTCTTTGTTTGGAGGTTTGGTGCTGGGAAAACCTCAGACTGGTATTAAACCGTCACGTTATGTGCAGGTTCTTAAACCTTCTTTAATGAACCTTTCATTCAAAGCTTCTTCAAGGATCCAAAAGCAATTCTAAAACATTGCTCCAGTGAACTCTTTCTGGCACCTTTCTGTTTGAGGGCGTAGTCTAGTTTTAAGTGGGATAAAGTGTGTGTGCACTACTGCAGCAACAAGCAATGTCAGTTTCTGAAAGATGTTCACCTGTAAATGAGACAGAAGGGCACTTGCAACACCCAGCCTGTAACCCTGTGGGCACTTTCACTTAAAAGGGGAAGAAGGAGGCCAGAGGAAAGGGCTTTCTGGCTTTGGTGAAGTTTATTGTTATGTCTACTTTTGGAGGTGTAACCTTACATGCTGGGCAGTGGGCAACATTCAGGCACTTCTTTCTTTCTCCCCGTGCTCACGTGGGCTCTCATTTTCTCACTCTCTTGAGTTGTTTGGTTAACTGATCCAAGGTCTAATCTAGAGAGGCCCAGTAGTTCAAGAGGATAGAAAGTGGCACACACTGAAAAACAGCAACATTTGCAATGTTCTCACCTTCTTCACATTCCAGTTCTGATTTATCTCTGCTGGCTAAGCAGTGTACGATGCAGCTACATAACTGTACCTTTTAGACCTTCCAATCAAAGTCAAGGAGTATTATTTTTGCTGCACTATTGAAATGATGGCATTATATTGAATTATGGTAACTTACACACCATTACATGATTACATTTTTCAGCATGAAGAAATTATAGGACAGTTTGTTTCACCCACAAAACAAAGCTTGTTTCATTAAATTCATATCAGCTATAATAAAATGTCTCCTTTTCTACTTACAAGCATAAATGCTGTATTAATGAAGGCTTTAGAAATTCTTGTTTAGAAAATTTCTTTGCTCGATGCATTGAGGTACAAGTGAAACAATTCATATTCAACACTTTTATGATCACATGTGATAAGTGAGACTTTTATGGGTTAAGCTGTCAACAGCATCAGTGCAGTGCATCTGGTGAAGTTCTTCAGTTCTTCTGCGGCCCAAGGAAAAGCACTTTTAGAGGGGCAAAGCGTGTTATGTCATTGTTTGTGTTTGACGTAAGGTGGCCCTGCATAAATAAAGCGAATGATTGATGGATTTCAGGAGGTTGCGGTCTGCACACAGACAGGACACAGAAAGTGCTTCTATTCCAAAATGTTTTAACGCTCTAGTTTGTGTAAGTACAGGCTGAAAACTGCTGACATTCCTCTCTGAGCCCACCAGCTAATTGAGTCAAAACTAGAGGAGAGAATTCAAAGAAGACATAAATGTGTTATTGTACCTTCAGTGTGTTACTGAACAGTGCTGTGTTAAGCAGGGAATTTATTCGGTTACATTCAGAAAGAAGTCAAAACCGTTCATTGGAGCAGCTCTGCACACTCTTTTAATGGAGGTTCTCCTGTTATGGGATTTTACTCAGAAATGTCGTCGAGGAGTAGGTTTCCGAAAGCTCTGGCTTAAGGTTATGTTTTTGCTTTCAAGAACATGCCAACCATAAAGCATGACCATCCATGAGGGTGTACACTGAAGGACATGAAAGTCATTCCACATAAGAATGTATTTTAGAGCTTCAATATGTATAGCTTTTGTAGGTCAGTGTACAGTTCAACACGATGAACAATGTTCTAGAGGTGCACCAACCATGGATTCCATTTGGTTTCAAATGGTTGATTTTCTAGCCCATTTATTTATTTAGTTATATATTTCAAAACTGAAGCTCACACTGTATGAGCCACTTGAATACATGAAGCACACTAGAGCCAGTTTCTTATTATGCAAACTTGCAACATGACATTATAATTACCTAATGCTCTTTACTGGGCCAAATTTGCATTTAAAACACAAACATCAATTTAAGCAAACCACTTGGAAAGGAAGAGGCAACTGACTGTTTGGCTCAGTGAGTAATGCATTACATTACTTGCTCACATTATTTACATACTGAACTTGCAAGACAGATTGGTCAAAAGCTAAATGAAAAATGGACTAATTGTTGATTGTTTAAACAGACCATTTCCAGTCATGGCCTGATCCTTATGAAGAATGTTCAAGAAAGGTTCATATTATTCCAAAAAATCACTTGATCTGTTTGAGACAGTGATCTGTTTGAAACAACAATGCATTGTTAAACAACCAATATGCTCTTAGTTCTTCAAAGAATTCTTTTACAAATTAAGTTTGTGAGTGTGAACATTTTTTAAGTTTAAAGAACCTCCACACAATGTAACGTTATCAAAAATACTTTAGGAGCCTTTATTTAGGTTGTTGAGTTCATCTCAAAACCTTTCATGAAGGGACACAAAGCTTTAAAAAGCTTTAAAAGGGCTTCTCACACACATTTATTTCATCCACTCAAGCATTTAAAGTGTTTAATCATTACCATTATGTGCATTATTTTCATGTTGTTACACAACACAGTCTACCTTGTACATTATCATGCAATTTTAGTACCGGGTGGTATTATGTGCAATAGCCATGTGAAATATTACCTCTTACGTTAATATTACTTATACACCACAGATCTTTATTACAGCAATAACATACTTCTAACTATCATTTGTGTTACTAGTAATTCCCTTATCTGAAAGTAATTTATCTATTGTATTTATACCACAGAATGTGTATGTAGCGTAGTGTATTTCATATTGAGTATTTTCTGCAGATTTCTTTCTGTATTTATTTAGACTTTATATTTTATATCTTTCTTGTCTCTTTGTGTGTCTGTGCAGTCATAATATAAGCAGTTTCCTCTGGGATCAGTAAAGTTTTCTGATTCTGATTCTCTTGGGAACCAAAAGTAGGTTTGTCTCACGAATCTCTCCAGAAACCCTTTCATTACTTTGTCACTGTTGGTTGTTTCACATTGAAGCACGGTGCTTGGGACACCTCTGTGATCTCTGCATTACCAGGTTCACTTATTTTCCAATTCTCTGGCTTCTCCAACCATGTTTTCTCCAGTTTCCTTGGTTTGGCTCTGACCGCTGCTCTGTGTGTGTCGTTTTGTATGTGTGGAAGGCGATTAGCTATGACTGCAGACCTGCTTTTGTATGGAACTGAAGATCTGATCTGGATTCTGTTAATCCCTCTCCACAGCTGTGATATACTCTTTCCTGGAGTGGCTGGCTTAAAACACTGAACTTTTCAGCCTCACACATTTACAACGTGGTTGCTTCTTACGCGGAATTTTAGCTGTATGTAGTAATCTAGATTTAGATTTAGTCCTTAACTGAACAGAGGAACCAGCACTGAAAGTACATGGTAGACAGGATTTAGAGACTCACTGGCAAAGTAGTGCTTGAGGGTGAACCACACCATTTTACACTCAAAACAAAGGTTAGTTAAAGGGTGCTTTGATGTGAAGTTAAAGAAAAACTGCACGTGATTCCGTAAAGAGGCTTCCAGTGAATCATTCTGAAAAAACATGAGCGTGAGAAGAACTTTAAAATTTTTCACAAACTGTAAGCATTTAATTCCAATTAAGGATTTTCCTTGAACATTAATAATACCTTTTCTCATATAAAATGTAGAAATACTTCATACATTGCACAGCACCACCACCTCATTGTGAGGCATTAAATGCATCCATAATGCTTGAAATATGTGAAAGATCTAATTATACAATAGCAAAACAAGAGATAACTGTTTCCTTTTGAGGAAGCTGATGGTAGGAGGCAGTAGTACAAAAAGACTGAAATATTCATAAATGATAATGAATTCATGTAGGTGGCAAAGTAGTGAAGCATGGCCTGGGATATACTTCTCCAGGTGGTTATAGCACAGGCATTCGATACATAATTCAGAGATAAAGCACACCAACCACAACATCCTATTATAATCATATTATACAATCATATTATAATTAGATAGGCATTTCTTGGATATTACCAATTTATTCAGCCTCATAATGCACTCTTTTCTTTTCATCTATCTGACAGTCCAATCATTTTCACTGCCAAATGATTGTACACATGCAATTTGTTGCTGTCAGGATAAAACTGACATTACTTTGAAAACACTGCCGGCCCTTAAAAATTTTATAATGAATGTTCCAGTCTCTATATATATTTATATATATATCTGGATCATACTACTTTTGAGGTCTGTCAACACAGTTCCAGAGCGCATTATACTGCTGAAAGAGGTCACTGCTCTCAGACAACACTGTTGTCATCAAGGGGTGTACTTGGCAACAATGTTTAGGTAGGTGGTACATGTCAAAGTAACATCTAACATCTGCATAAATGCCAGGACCCAAGGTTTCTCACCAGAACACTGCCCAGAGCCTCACACTGCTCTTCCCTAAGTAGGCAGAACACACAATGTAAAAGAAAATGTGATTCACCAGGACACCAGGACACCTTTTTTCATTGTTTCAAGGTCCAGTTCTGATGTTCACATGCCCATTGTAGTAGTTTTTGGCGGTGGACATGGGTCAGCATGGGATTTTGCTTGGTCTGCGGCTATGCAGCCCGATATGAAGCATGCTGTGATGCACTGTGTGTTGTGATCAAAACATTCTAAAGGTTCTATCATGGTCAACATTAGCTTTTTCCTTTGTGCTGCAACTTTTTTGTGGGATTGGTCTAGACTTTGCTCCCCATGACCTGGTTGCCAGTTCAGCAGTTGTCCTTCCTTGGACCAGTTTAGGTTGGAATGAACTACATTCCAGGAACACTCCACAAAGCCTGCCATTTTGGAGATACCCTGACCCAGATCTCTAGCCACTGCAATTTGGCCCTTGTCAAAGTAACTGAGATCCTTATGTTTTCCAAAGATATCAACCAGATGTGGCAATCATATTATTCTGCAAGTGGATCCTCGAGTCCCAGCATCGACTACACCTTGGAAGATCTAGAAGACTAGAATGATGCTCCCACCCACTGTAAATCAAAATATAATTGGTTAATTCCTCTTATTTTTAAGTTGGCTAATAAACTGAGTGTTAGACACCACGCTCAAGTGCTACATACCACAGAGAAAAAGGCTCTGACTGGGTCATTTTCAGTTGGCTGTTTCAAGAATGTATCAAAATTGTTTCCAATTAACATGATTCTGTTTAATAAAAAATAACCACAATGACAAAAATGGTTTTTTTTGCTTTCTAGAAATTATTAGACCTTCTCTGAAGGCCTAGTATAGATAAACAGTGTATTGAAAATGTGTTGTGCAAAGTATGAAACTGTTGAAAGAAACATGTCATATGATACAGCATATGACATCTGATTACTTATTAGAATTATGTCATTTGTAGTTTACACAGCAATGGGCTTAAGTAGGTTATGATGCAGTTTACTTTGTAGGGTGTGACTGTAGGCTTCTGCCACTGAATACAACCGTGAGTTGGCTCTTTTAAGGATTCATAAGAACAGCGAGACAAAACAAAAGGAACACAAGAGAAATCAGATATGGGGAGAGGAAATATGAACTCTCCTACACAGATGATTTTACAGGTAAAAATCTGCTTCATTATTGTACTGCATATGTATGTTACTTGTTAAGCTGTAATGAAATACAGAAGCGAACAGAGAAATTACATCAACTTGTCGCTAAGCTTCATCTGACATACATTTATGAAAATAATATGTAAAATGGTGGCATAATCGTTGTCAGATTTTGACCACGTTGACCCTCTGTACTACTTATATGTCAAAGGTCAGAGCAGTATGTTTCTGAATGACTGACTCACTGGGTTAACTTGCGCAGTGATTTCGTATGCACTCTGGGAAGGGTGGGCCCTCCACAGTCTGACAGGCAGGCACGCATATTGCCCTGAGTAATTTATTCATAACTTTGTGGTTTTGTGCTTTATTTTGCCATCCATTTTTTATTACAAGAGAGAAAGTGACTCACAGTGTGTGGTGTATATGTTCATTAATACTGCATACCGGGCCGGGCCAGGCTTCCGCACAGAAAAGTTTATTGGGGAAGTAATTGTTTCTTGTTGTCGTTGCCACCACCCTAAAGGCAGTGGCTGGTCCCTGGAGTATGAGTGTTTGTTCTGAAATGGTGTTATATTCCTGATACTCTTGTTTTTTTATAGATCTCTACTAGGGTTGAACGATGTGAATTTAGATATGTATCACAATATAAACCTAAAGAGGTAAAATAGGCTCAGAAAAATAGGCCCAGAAAAACATTTTAGAGATTCTATCTCTACTTAGTCATTTGAAATTTTGTGCTAGTTTATTTAATCTGATTTGCACATCCACAAAAAAGTGGTGCCTTTTCAAAAGTGGTAGAGGATGCACATTATTCAAATGCAATAAACATGCCAACTAATCAGGGTCATCTAGGACTCACTTAATGAGTTTTGTCACATCACTGAGCAAGGGGCTTATTACGGTGTTCAGTGGCACATCATTTACTTAATGTAAATTATAATGTGTTCAATTAAATGTAATTTAATCAAAATCTAATGCGTAATTTATTGTGTTATGGTATATGTTCTGATTGCTTTCATGCGTTAAATAAGCCATGTTCATGCTACTGGTCCATATATAGCAGTCAAGGTCTTAGAAGAGTTTTTCTTTTGGTCACATGACTTTGCAATATCTTAGAATATTTTTTTCATAACACCGTTTTTTTGTTGTTTTTTTTTCAAAATGTGATCAATATCAAAAACAGAATTTTCCTCCTGGGAACCACAACCTTATTGTGGTGGAGGGCTTTGTGTGCTCTTGAGACCCTGGAGCACAGGGGAGCACTGGGGAGTGTCTAGGAAAGGGGCGTTATACTGGGAGACTTCAGAGCTAATGTTAGCCATGATTTGGCGGGGGGTGCTTGTGAGGAATGGCCGACCTGCTCTACACGTAGCTGTGTTTTGTTGTTAGACTTCATAACATTGTTAAGTTGTTGTTCGTTCATAATGGACACTGAGGCAGTTTAAAGAGTACTTGGTACTAGAGCAAATGGTGAGTGATCAACTTTGTAGTTGTCTCATCAGACCTACAGCTGTATGTTCTGGACACATATTAATAGAGAGGCAAAGCTCTCAACTTATCATCACCTTGTGGTGGGCTGGTAGGGAAGGCTGCCAAACAGGTGAGGGAGGCTACCACACAAACCTGGTAAACTCATGCAGCTACTGAGGGCAGAGGAACCTCTCAAGTAGGTCTTCAACTCACACCTCTGGAGAAGTTTCTCTCTGATCCTGAGGGAGGCTGAGGACATAAAGTCCAAATGAGAGGGGGACACCAGAATTAGCTGGGAGGAACTAGCAGGCCAGAGTTGCAGTGATGGTGGTCATGGAAGCAAAATCTCCAGTATGGGGGAAGCTCAGAGAGGGTCTCAAAGAGATTCTGTGAAATCATCAAACAACTCAGGATGAGCAAGCAGGGCCTATTCTAGGCTCTGGACGTTATTGGGATGTCATGGCTGTTGTATTAAGGTTGGTGTCAGTGCCTTTGGTGTGGCAGACAGTGCCTGCATTTAAAAAAAAATGGGGAATCACATTGCTCAGCCTCCCTGGAAAAGTTTACTCCAGGTTACTGGAAAGGCGACTCCAACCAATTGTGGAACGCTGGATTCAGGAGGAACACTGCGGATTCTGTCTGGCCATAGAACAGCAGATCAGCTCTTCACCCAAGAATATTGGAGGGATGATGGGAAGCTTGCTAATCCAGTCTACATATATTCTTGGCATTAAATCGAGCACATTCCCATTGGGTGTTGCCAGGGCTGCCGTGTTTACAATTCTGATTGTGATTTTCAATGTGCAGTCTGGATATGGTAGGTGTCCAGTGACCTCAAGATTGTGCCTCTATTTTTTGCTAATGAAGATGTTCTGTTGGGTTAACTGACCTGCAACCTCCTGCATGCACTGGGAATTGCGAGTGAGACACTGCCTGTGGAGGAAAGCGATGAAAGATTTTAATGGAGATTGACAGGTGGATCAGGATGGCAGCAGGAATCATGCAGTCACTGAACCAAACTGTTGTGCTGAAGAGAAAGCTGAGCCAAAAGGCAGTTTCCATCTCTCACCTATGGTCATGACATCTGGATAATGTCCTAAAGAATGAGAACAGATACAAGTGGCGGAAATGAGTTTCCCCAGCAGAGTGGCTGGGCGCACCCTCAGGAATAGGATGAGAAGCTCAGACATCCTGGAAGGGTTGAAAGGAGCCAGTTGCAGTGGTTTGGACATCTAGTCAGGATGCCTCCAAGTCACCACCTTGTGTTCTGGGCACAACCAACTGGGAGGAGACCCAGGTGCACTGGCAGTGCAGTTATGGAGGATTATATATCTCGTTTTGCCTGGGAACACTTTGCGATCTCCAGGAAGAGATGGTGGATGTAGCTGGTGTGTTTTTGCTGCCCTGCTGAGCATGTTACCAGTTTGGATATGCATCAGAAAATGAGATGAAAATGTTATTTAAGTCGCATATTTTGCTGATTGGTAATTTTGAAAAATAGAATTTTGAATACGTCATATTTTGTCAATTAATTTTATTTGTTAATTCGCTTTTTTGGGGTGGCCCAATGGTAAAAGTGATCCGTCCTGATCTTATTGCCAGTACTGTCCAAAATGTGTAAAAAAATACATCATCAATCCAACATAATTGAACCCAATGTTAGCATCATATTATTAAAGATTTTATGCTGCCTGAAAGTGCAATTGAACAAAACATTACTAGTCAGTAGATGCTTCCTTTTTTCTTGGAATACTCAAAGGATGTGGTCAAGATTAAGGTCTAGCAGAGAAAAACTACAGACCTTATCTCTGCTAAATCCACACCGGTTTCCCTTTGAAGATGGCTTCTGCCTCCACAGCTGGGTTCCATCAGAGTGGGAAATAATGCTATTCGTGTCTGCAGGAAGCTGGCGCATCTGTCCCAATTGCAGAGAGGAACTCAATATCTGTGGCCACAAGGAGTCTGACACAGTGCATCTCACGTTACTGCAATGAGAGCAGGTGGAGTCATCACTTCTCAGTCCATCTCACATCTACATGACTCATAGTACATTAACTGCGCAACTCTGATTTAGTGATTTAAAGGATCCTTATGTTTTAGATATAGATATTGTTGCATATTGTTCCACAAGGAAAGTGGCTCTTACAGAGGAAGTTTTGAAGTTTGGTTAGTGTGACGATTCTCTTTCTTCATAGTTTCTCTTCTAAACCTCACCCTGGAGTTTAGGGAGATGTCTGAGTAGACATCAGGCTACTGGCTGACCTTTTATGAACTTATATTCCCAGCGTGTTCAAGTGGTCCAGAACGTAAGCATACCACCCAACACTCAAAAGCAGGGTGGAGGTCAAGAGGAGGAGAGCATTGCAGACAGGGACCAGACTGTGTAAAAAGTTGGGGGAATCAGGACTGTGGAGCAGGGCAAGGAACTGTGCAAATGGGCGGGTTTGTGTATTCATAGCAGTATGTATAGCAGGGGGTGTTATGTGGGTTGGAACATTGTACAAACTGGCCGAGTAAGTGCTGAGTGAGTTCCTCTTGCTCTTAATTTAAACAGGACCGGTCCAGCCACTCTCAGATATTTTAAAATGAAAGTATTGGGACTATATTCCACCAGGTTTAGAAAACTGTTTAAAGTAGACCATGCAGTGTTAGTATTATGTCAACTTTCTTGCAGAAGTCAAAATAAAATAAAAGAAATGTCAGTGAAGCACTGTCAATGCTCTTTACAGTATTCACTTCATTGTCTTTCACATACAAAGTGTCATATACCCAAAAAGAGAGAGAGAGAGAGGGGGGGGGGGGGAGGGAGGGAGAGAGAGAGATGTTCAGCATAAACACAAATGGTCGGATTCTTGGGAACTTAGTATTTTATTAGTTGGCTTTATATGACTACTGAGGGTATAAAATATATTGGTTTTGAAAACAATGTTATGTTTTACAAGGCTGTGAGAGTTAGATGTTATAGAAGAGAAGAGAAAAGTAGAAAAGAAAAAAGAAGAGAAGAGAA
This sequence comes from Hydrocynus forskahlii, assembly GCA_037974365.1. Lineage (NCBI taxonomy): Eukaryota > Metazoa > Chordata > Actinopteri > Characiformes > Alestidae > Hydrocynus > Hydrocynus forskahlii. Next base: position 10,443,894 of record JBBPCX010000018.1, on the reverse strand, counting down.
GGGAAGGGAAGAGAAGAGAAGAGAAGAGAAGACGTACATGTAGTTAATAATCAGGGACATGGGAGCACATAAAACAGACCAGCTCAGTCAGGCTTAGAATCATTGACCCTCAATATTCTGTTAAACAAGTGTTGATTTTAACCGTTTAGTGCTTAATCCCACTAACACTTGACAATAGGATTCAGCTGGCTAGAAGAACCAGACAGGGTTACTCTGGAAGGATAATGAGCATTTCTGTTGCCTCAGCCAATCCCACAATTAAAGCCTTTCCTCCATTCTGAATGTAAAAACCCACAGAAGCCTATATTTCCATATCCATGAGGGGGTTTAGGTGGGATTAGTTCTAGCTGCTCTGCACTCCTCTAAATGACTTTATTTACAGCAAGGATGAGCCAGTTAACAGGCATTTTACACACAGAGCCACACACACACACACACACACACACACACACTTGGTTTTTATGCAGTGTTAGGACATGAATAGGCCATATGTAATAAACATTTGCAAAATTAAACTAATTTTCTATGAGGAAGCATCAACCTAACCTTAACCTTAAACTCAATAACCCAAAGGAAATGGTTTCAGAATTTCAATTTAAAACAAAACATGGGATTTTTCAAGTCAGGACCATTCTGTCAGTCATGCTATTGTATACTATCTCCTGTTTTCAAGATTCAAGAGATTCAAGATTCGGTTTATTGTCAATACAACAATATACTCAGTTTCACACAGGTCTTCCATGGTGCATTTTACGAAATATCAGAAATGCCAAAATACAAAAATAGGGCACGAGTTACACATAAACAAATAAATATAAAGCTAACTAAGTTTTTAAAACTTACCAGGATTCAAGTCATGGTCAGGAAACTGTTGACATACAGTTGTAGCAGGTGCAAATTTGGCATAAGGTAGACTATATTTGTGCAAATATACAAATATACGATATAAGAGCATTTTGTGTTAAAAGTCCAGTCTGTAGTATTTTGTGTTATTTGTTTCTGCAGAAGGTGTTTTGTGTTGCTGAGTTTTAACAGTCTTTTGGTGGCAATGAGTTAAGGGCCCTGCCTGCCTGGAGAAAGAAGCTCTCGCAATGTCTGGCAGATACAGTTCTGATACTGCAGAACTGTCGGCCAGATGGAAGGACAATTCGAGACATTTTTGTCCCGAAAATGTACAAACACAAGCACGCTCCTGCCTTTTAGACAAACGGTAACAAATATTACTAAAGGATATGTTTTATTTTAAATTAAGGCCGTATTGCAGAAACAGGGAATACTCGTGCCAGTGTCTCGGCGAGTCAGAATACTCTCCATCAGTGCATTTCTGAATCACTGCTTTATCCACTGCGTTTTTAAAACGTGTCATCAAATTAAATACAGTAAGCCTACCCTGGTGAAGTCTTGTTTCACAAGCTTAACATTAAGCTTTCAAAGATGCAATGTGTGCATTTTGACACCCCTCATTACAGTATGACTACTGCTTTGGTGTCATGCTGGTACAAAATTTTTCTTTGGAAATGTCTTCTCTGTTTCTTTGGAAACTTTTTGAAGCAGTTGGGAAGTTGTAAAACTCTTTTTCTTTTCTCATTTCTATCTCTCTCGCTTATACTCTCTCTCTCACTCGTTCCCTTCTCCTCTCTCTGTCCCTGTATCTCCCTCTCTCTTTCCTCGTCTCTCTCTCTCTCTCTCTCGCTCTCTCTCTCTCTCTCTCTTTTTCTCTCTCCCTCCCCTCTCTGTCATTTCTCTCTCTTTTTTCTCTCTCCTTCTCTTTTCTCTCTCTCTCCCCTTTTGTTTCTCTTTTTCTTTCTCACTCTTTTCTCTCTCTCCCTCTACCCCCTTCTCTCTCTCTCTCTCTCTCTCTCTCTCTCACCCTCCCCTTTCTCTCTACCTATCTCTTTTATTTCTGTCTTTTTCTCACTCCCTCTATTTTCTCTCTTTCTCTCATCATCATTTCTCTCTCCTCAATGATTCCTGTGCTGCAGTTTGCATCTTTGAGCTGTAGTTTGCTTTCTCGCCCCATATACTGTATATCACTGTAAGTGAAGCTGACTGGCCCAGCTGATGCAGAGATAAATCTCCTAGCGCTCGGTCATCTGATCACTCTGCAGGCTTTCTGGAAGCGGACTTGGGCATGCTGTGTGACACTGTGCTGCCTTGGAGTGAGTGAGGGCTTTGAAATGCCTTATGCAATGCTACTGGCCTGGGGTCACGGACAAAGATGGCTCCATGGACCGTCTTAGTCAGACTTTGTGGCAGGTGAGTCTCATGGGACATTCTGTTATTGCTTCTAGTTCATGTTGAACAATGATTTATTTGTAGCTCATTATGCAGGGGAATAGAAGAGGGCTTGATAAAGTGGACAGGTGATACTGCCCCACTACTGATTAAAGTCAGTGATATGATCCCACAGTCACACTCCCACTATTTTTTAGACAACCAAGTAAAATGAGCACTTAAAAGGCTGAAAAAGGAAGAGAGATGTGATAGAGAGATCCTGTTGAAAGAGAGACCTGCAGCAGTACAATATATCTTTTGCCACTCTTTATTGCAGAATTAGTTTTTGCTATATTGCAATATTATAAACAGATGCAACCAGCTAGTTAGCTACTTAGTGCTTGCAGGTCTACTTGTCTAAGATTTTACCTTGGTGGATTGATCCATGCATTACCAAACAACAAATAATACAAATTAGAATATATTAAATACCAAGATGCAACCACAAAAATACTTATAATATATAATGCTTATAATATAATAAGAAGTCATTTCTGACTGCATGCCCCCCAGTGTCAATTCTGCAGGTGAGATGGAAATTGACTCAGATGTTTTTAATATAATCAAACAAAAATATTCCCCAGAATAATTATGTGATTAAGACACTATCATTCATGTGTGTGTAAAAAGTTGTCCCTTTATATTGAGCTGCTAGTGAGCAACGAAGAGTGAAATTCTCTATATTATTTTACAACATACTAACTTGGTATCATAAATCTTGTATTACTGCCACAAAAAAGAAAATAGCATTCAAACACAATAAAAACACAATGTTTAAATGACAAAATAAGCGATAAGTTATCCACAGTGTCTAATGTAAATGTACAACAGTTAGATTAGGTGGGATGCAAATGAGTCCCTTGATAAGGCACATGTGAGATATTGGGTGTGTTTTGTTGAATTAACACACAAATATTGTTGGTCAAAATGATTCAGGCATTATCAGATCCAAGGCATCTAATAAATGCAGTATAATCACAACATTGGATAGTTTCCACATCATGCAGCCTCTGAAGAAGAACCATTACGTCTTTATCAACCAGCACTGCATTCTGAATTATCTGCAGCACCACAACAAACAAATGATCATGTTCATTCTGGCTCAGTGTGGGTATTTTCAGTTGTCAAGTTTTAGCCTGGCTATTTGGATGTCCTGTGCTCCTTTTTTTCTTGTTCAGCAGCCATCATTAGGCTGAAACCCACAGAAGAGAGTTCAATAGAGTAATGTAATGAAAGTTAAACCCCATATAAAGTAAGTTGGCAGGCTGCCTGTCCCACTGCAAATGCTGGCTTCATTGTTTCCCCATTAACATGAATGCCGGAGAGAAGATATTTTCTGTCCTCGTCAAGCCGTGCACTCTTCAGAGCTGCCGTCTCTTCAGACTAACTCCACCTTTAGACTGGAACTCGTTTCCATTGTTCTGTGGTAATGCACGGGCAGCATCTCTTTTCACTAGAATGATGCTGTCTGATAGTAAAGCAGGACACGATGTAACACTCCTTAGCTGTAGTAAGGGCCTGGAGGGAGTTACTGTTTGGTGAACACTGAGTGGTGTTTCCAGTCTCTTGTCTTGCTCTTTGTTCTCATAAATCTGACCACTATCAACAACTTATTTAGGACTGTTTATGTGTGGCACTACATTAAAATAAAATTTCTCAAATATTCCTGCCCTGCCCAGGATACGGGCTAGGTTCCAGTCAAAGAATCCACCCAGGCACTGCCAAGGGGAAATGTGAGGAGAAAAGTGGCGCTGTAGGTCAGGATCAGTGTGCCACTCCACGAGGGCTTTGCAGTAATAGGGCAATAATAGAAAAAGAATGAACTGAAATGTTTGGTATTAAGCATGACTCAGTGTTGCTCATGGTGTGTGAGTGTGTGTGTGTGTGTGTGTGTGTGTGTGTGAGTGTGTGTGAGTAAGTGAGTGTGGAAGAGAATGGGACAGACAGGGCAAGTGTGAGAGAACAGGCTGTGTCAGGGGGACTGTGGGAAATGGGTTAAGCAGCAGCTATCAGTGTCAATCAAACACACAGACGTAGGTATACTGTTCACAGTTTACAACATATACATACATTTCCTTCCTTCCTTCCCTTCTTCCTTCCCTCCTTCCTTTCTTTCTTTTTTCTTTCTTTCATTCTTTCTTTCCTTCTCTGCCTTTCTTTCTGTCTCTCTTTCTACAAAATGATTTTGATGGTACTAAACACTGAACTAAACACACATACTGAACTGAATTTCTCTATCTCTCTCTCTGTCTCTCATCTTCCTGTCTTCACCTCTTGTGGTGGGGCAGGCTAAAAATAAGTATCTGATGTGAGGGTGGAGCTGAGTAGGAGCTTCAGGAGTGTCTTTGCTGTGAAGAAGGACAGGACAAGGAAAAGACAAGACAATGGAAAAATAATAAAAAACAGTGATTTAATTACTTCTCTGTAATGTGATTACTCCACTAATTACCTGGAAAAAAGTCCCATATTACTCATTACTTTACTTCCCTGTTACTGTCTAAACCCTGTACGCATTTCTACTAACTGGAAAGTTTAAGGAAAACCCTAATAGTCATTTTTCAGTGATTAATACCGCCTTTGAACAATAGTAGCCAGTTACATTAGATTAAGTACTGTAAAGTGGCCCCTTATAGTACGAGTGAAAACACCACAGCACACAGAGTGAACAATGTGAAATTCTTTCTCTGCATTTAACCCATTCACCAAGTGAAGCAGTGGGCTGCCACCAATGAGGGGCGCCCGGGGAGCAGTGTGTGGGGACGATACCTTGCTCAAGGGCACCTCAGTGGAGACTCTAGCAGAGTTGGGATTTGAACCCACAACCTTCTGATTGCAGGGCAATGCCCTAACCAACTGGACACTGCTTTTTTTAAATCAAGGGCAGCTTTCATATACTTTTTCATATTCATGATACTTTTATATTTTGTAAAAAAAACTGACAAAAGTTAAGACAAAGAAATATTTTTTTTCTTTTAGATGTAGTAAATATAACAAGTAAGTAAGCTTTAGATCATTTCTATTTATTCATGAAACATTCACACAATGTAAAGGCCTACTGGCATTTTTTTAAGAAAATAAAATGTGCTGTAATAAGGTTTCCTGACCGTCAGGAAATGTCCTTTCCTACATTTGTCATCATCCTCATGAAAAAAAACTGAGGGAAACCATCACAGCTGAAGGAGAGGCTCCAAAGTCATGTACTATTAAAAAAAGGGAGGAGGAAGGATTGTTGTGACAGGCGGAAAAAAGACAACTCTACCTACAGGATCCTCTCCTCCAAGTCCAGCCCTCCTCCCTCCCTCCCTCCCTCCCTCCCTCCCTCCCTCGCTCTCCTGGACTCTCTCAGTTGGCTTCACTTTCCCTCAGACTGTGCGCAGTGTGGACTTGCGTGCACTGAGCTTTTGCGAGACAGAGTGTGTGTGTGAGAGAGAGAGAGAGAGAGAGAGAGACAGAGGGAGAGAGACAGAGAGAGAGAGAGAGAGAAAGAGGGAGAGAGACAGAGAGAGAGAGAGAGAGAAAGAGGGAGAGAGAGAGAGAGAGAGAGAGAGAGGGTGGTAGAGTTCAGTTTAGTCTCTCTGAGCTTTCAGCCAAGCTGTTACTTTGGACAGTTCAAGAGAAGAGAGGGAAAAGAAAGGCAAGGGGACTGAGTAGATAAACAGCCTTAAGACACGGAAAGAACACACACACACACACACACACACACACACACACATTCACACACATACACTCAAACATACATTCATAGAGGAGCGAGAGAGTGTGCAGAGGCACAGCGTTGGCTGATGGTCAGTTTCAGTGCTTGTATGTCCTGACTGCTTCAGTAAGAGAGATGTGATCGCCATGTGCTTTACACACTGACTGACACACACACACGTCCACACCTGCTCCACCCTCAGGTGCTGCCGCTCTGATCTGGATCGCTGTTGTTCACTCGCATTCTCTGGAGGCCTGGGGACCGGACCACGCAGTGCTGGGGGTCATTATGGACTACTTTTGGGGGTTCGTTGTGCTGCTGTTTGGGCTCAGTGTGCCCCAGAGAGAAGTGGACGCCCGGCAGGCCAAAAATAATGTGCCTCGTCTCAAACTCTCCTATAAAGGTGAGTGCTTTTTCTGACCGCTGTCATTGTTCTTATGGTGAGAGGTTAAAAGTAGAGCAACCCAATCTTGTACAAAGGGTTCAGATGAATTTGCCTATAATTTCAGTAGTTATGTTAAATTAAGTCTAATTGAACTAGAATAGACTAGTCCTGTCATGTATAATGCAATTATGAATATATTATGACTTGCTATTCATTTACTACTTTATTACGTCATAGGACTGAGGAGTCTCAATCAGCCACCAGGTCCAGGAAAATTCAGGGATTACAGTTAATTTTTAGGTTGTGATGTGATTTGCTGTTGCTTCTGCTTTCATTCTATGTCATCTTCTATCATTAAATGGCATACGATATCAGTGATGAAAAGACAAGACTTTTACAATGTATGCATTTGTCATTATTTGGCTGAAACTTTTGGTATTGTGCTTCAGCAATGCAGTAAAACCTAGGAGCGTTTTATTGCAGCAGATGTGTTCATCTGGTTTTAGTTGTTTCTCGTTGTTTCACTTCATCGGGAGCTCAGTGTGCAGAATGTTCACTTTCTATTGTCTCATTAAAGAGGGATTCGCTTTGAGTAGCACATGCTGTGAAATAGTCTGTACTTTCACAGTGCGCTTTATTGATTATTCTGTAAAGAACATACCCTTTTATCTCCAGTTAAATATTATTATTAAATCATTATTAAGCCACAGTTTTTCCTTGCTGTACTACCTTTCCGCAAAGTTGCACACTGTTCAGTGCAAAGGATCCGGACGGTATTTAGGGTTAGAGAGTGTATCGAATAAGGGTTAGGGTATCGAATAAGCTGATTTAGTAAGTATATAGGTGCATGCCCTTCATGTGTGATGAATGAATAAGACTGGAGAAGAGATGGAAATGCTTTAACTGATCATTTTATCATGTATAATGCAGTGCTTATTATGTTCAGCTTGCTATTCACAGAATATGTTGTTCATATTCATCTATGTGTTTCACCTTTGAATGTATTTCTGCAACATGAATGACTAACAATCTCCATCACCAACATCTTGTCATAATTAGTCATCAGTTTCCACTTGATTACACAGAATTTGTCTATGGTATGCCACAATATGTATTTGCTTTCTGCTTTTTCCACTATGTAAAGTGTTCTGGTGTTGGTCACATGTCTGTGACTATAGCATAGACGACTGGGCTTCATAGAGAGACTATTATTTAAGTATGTGGAACATGGCAAATGATGGTGAGGTGTGTGGGCTCTCTGTCTTCCTCACACCTTTTCTTTGTTAACTAGAATAAAATGAACTGTCAGGAGAGATACAGAGAGAGATACAGAGAGAAAGAAAGAAGGCGAGAGAGGTTGACAGGTAGGTCAGAAGCTGAAGTAAAAGTGAGCTGTGTTTCTCCTGGTTACTTTTTTAATTGCTCTGACAGCTCCTCATTACCCAGAGGAAACGGAGCTCTTTATATTCCTGTGTGTCTGACAACAACTGCGAAATCACTGCTATCTCTCGCAGATAGGTCTGTGTGTGTGTGTGTGTGTGTGTGTGAGACTGAGAGGTTTGAGTGACTTTCCCTGCAACAAATACTGACACCTACAGGCACCTATTCAGCATGTGTGCCCAGCATGGAGATAAAAGTCTATGTGTGTGTGGGACCTTGTATTCATTGCTTTGTGGGGAAGAAATGTCCTTATAATGATAGCAATACTTGAATGTCTATAGAAGTGGTGGTCCAGAAAATGAAACATATTCACCACAAGTTTCACCACAAATGAAACTTTTGTTCTAGAAAAAGTAACAAAGCAGAAAGATGAGCTTAAGGTTAGGGTTAGGTTTAGAAGCAGATCTGGTATCGTTACGAAATACCATACTGGCATTTGTGTGTGTGTGTGTGTGTGTGTGTGTTAAAGCATTTAGTCTTAGCATTTTAATGCAAATTCCTGAGAATCCTCTTTCTTTGGATTCCTCTATCCTTTCATTCATTCACAAACCCACTCACTGCAGATGTGCGACACCTTTGTTTATCAAATCAGCCTCAACAGTGGATATCCACTCAGCTCCTCCCACACACAAACACACACACATACACACACACACACACACATACTGTGAGCACATACACTGAAAAAAACAATGCACTGAATTAATTTGATTGATTACATGTTTACAGTTATAATCAAATGGCCAAACTGACATATTTTAAAAAATGTATGTAGACATCAGGGATATGTTACATTTCCTACCACTTTGCCCGGTTGGATGCACTGCTAAGACACCCACCAGTACCAGCTCCCACCACACACATGTACACATACACAAGGATGTACATACCCATTAACACTTAGTACAGTCTAGCTGAGATAGGTTTTACACAATCCTCACATCTCTCCCACTGCTACTGCTCATGCTGATCATGTCTGAGTGCATGTGATTCATAATGGATGAAGAGTTGCTTACAGTGGTACTGAAAATAAAACAATATCACAGGACTATCACAGGACTATCATATGCTGTATCTGGGAATGTTAGTTTAATACAGAAATACACATGCACATAAGGAGAGACTGCTCCTCAAGCTTTGTTTTCATCTGCACAGGGGGAAACTTGCCCTGTGGGGGGGATTTGAATGTGTGGAGGGGGTGCCACCCATGAGGAAGTCCTGGGGGATGGAGAAAAAGAAAGAGAGATAGAGGGGAAAGGGAGAGGAAGAGAAAGCGAGAGAGAGAGATGTGTGTGTTTGTGTGTGTGTGTGTGTGTGTGTGTGTGTGTGTGTGTGTGTGTGGGTGTTAGGGTGGGCGGTTCTACACCCCCTTTGAACCCAGGGGTCCCAGGGCAGGATAACATTAACACCCTTACATAAATATCAACCAATGTGGCTTGACTGTATCAACACACACACTGTGTGTGCACGTGTGTGTGTGTGTGCACTGGGGAGCTGGGTGACTGGAGGGGTATGAGAGAGTTAGAAAAAGTGTGTGTCTGTGTGTAGTATAGCATTACAGACAATGAAATTATTCTCTTCGGTTCATGTGGGACAGATAGCATAATCTCCTGAAAGAATGAGGAAGTTTTAATTCATTTTAATTACACTTTTAATCCAAAAATACTCCAAGAATCTCACACGAGTTCTTCAGTTACAACCTGAGAATGTGAACTCTCGATGTCCTCGTCACCTTTTTACACCCTGCATGCAGTCTGATGGCAGTATCTACATGAACATGAACCACACACATACACACACACACACACACACACACACACGCGTGCGCACACACACACACACACATGTGCGCGCACACACACACACACACACACACACACGACACACACGCACATCTATCATGAAATGTTCAGCATAGCAGAAGAAGTCTGCAACCTTTGACTGTAAACAAACAGAATGATGGAGGAAGAAGGTTTAGACATGGCAGTCTTAAAATATAATATACTTTCAAAATGTTAGATTTTGAACAGAATTTTACAGTATACAAAGATATAGTTTATTATTTTGATGGTGAAAATTTGTCCAAATGTTACAGTGTGTTTTGGTTACTGTGCCTTTAAAACTGATACATGTAAATTCTGATTGGCTGCACTGTATTGTGATTCTTTCAAAAAGCAGGCTGGGCTGAACCACCGTTTATGACTTGACCATTTTTTGCAGTTTAGTTTTCATTTATGGTTTGAACGGATTGGGGAGTGAAGGGTATGTTTTGAAACTTTCACACTGTATATGTACTAAATTAATATGGGTTTTTCCATGATATACACCCTTTTAAGGTGTACCCAATTGCTGAAACAGGTATTAAATTACACAGACAGCTTGTATAATCGCCAAACAAAAGCATTGCCACTACAATAGGATGCACTGGAGCAGCTACACATGAGCCTAAGGTCACCATACCCAAATATCAAGTAGAGAGACATAAAGTCCCCCCAGCACTGAGCTGTGTAGCAATGAAACTGCTTTCTCTGAAATAATGGAGCTCCATTTAGTACCTCTGGGATGAGATGGAGTGGAGTTTGTGATCCAGAATTAATCACCACACATCAGTACTTGATTTCACTAAGGCTCTTGTGGTTGAATGCAGTCAGATTCTCACAGCAAATCTAGTGCAAAGTCTTCCCAGAAGAATTTCTTAAGACTGAATGAGTAAGTGTCAACAAACTTTTGGACATTGTGTAATGCTCACACTACTCTGGCTGATGAAATGCTTTACTATAACAAGCATGTGCGCCAGCTTCTGTGGCCAGGTAAAGCTTCATATATGAAACTCTTAATCTGAGCAAATTAAAGCACACGTGAGGTCAGTTCCCTCCCAGAGACTTGCTAAGACTCGTGGAGGGCCGTTGTGTTGCAGGCAGTATTGGAATAGCTGGAAGTGTCTAGAAGGAGGCAGGAAGCACAAAACGGCGCAGGTGCATTTACAAGTTTCTCGTTAGGGACGCACTAAACAAACAACAATAAGGATGTTTTCTTCCTGCGCCCACCACTTCCCCTGCATGCACACACACGCACACACACATTGGGCCTGCAGTGCAGGGAGGGCAGGATGTATGTAGGGTAGAGGAGTTTATTTTTATCAGTCTCAGATGGGAATACTCCTCTGCCTCCATCTGCCCTCTCTCCTTCTCTCTCTCTGATGTTTTTCATAACAATAGCACAGAAAGAAAGAAAGAGAGAGAGAGAGAGAGAGAAAGAGAGAGAGAGTTGATGATGTGTCTCAGTGTGCCAAGCTACATAGAAAGACTGGTGAAAGAATACACAAATTTTAATACAGTGTTCCAGCTTAATTTCACCAGAGCTAGGTTGCATGGAGACCACCAGAAGTTAAATCAGAGTCTAAAGTTGGTAAAGGAAAAGAACTAAATAAGACTGAATCTCAACCACCATTGGGGATATTTTAAAGGGGCTTTCCCTCCTGTGTTCTTGCTGCAGTAGGTTGCTCAGTAGGCCTGGAGCTTCCTCTTGGTCATCTCTCTTATTGGAGGACTAAAAAGCACCCTCGCTCATCCAGCTCACTAACTGCCACAAACTCGCACTGCCACGCTGAGACCGTGGTGGAAAGTCTTTGTCACTGCACATCAGGAGACTGAACATGTCATTAGCCTGTTTTTCCTGTCTCACTTCAGAGCACGTTTTGCTCTGTAGATGACCAGACCACTCATAACACTTTTTACAAAAAAAAACTGATACATACAAATTTGTAAACTTAATCTATTGCAGTTCATTGCAAAAATGTCTTTCATTACTTAGTGTTTTTTTCTGTAATGCTCTAAAAATGTACACTGTGCTCCAATGGATTCAGTGTAATAAAGGTCACATTTTGTCACTGCTGGAATAAAACCTTGTATCTCTATTTTTGGCTTTTATGTAAGTGTAAAGTGTCCATTTGTCATATGTGAACACACCAAAGCACGCAGCGTGAACAGCACAAAATTCTTCCTCTGCATTTAATCCATTCACCAAGTGAAGCAATGGGCAGCCAGAAGCGTGCGGAGATGGTACTTTGCTCAAGGGTACCTCAGTGGTGCCACTTGCAGTCCTGAGATTCAAAGCCACAACTTTCTGATCACAGGGGCACTAGGCCACCAACTTACCACTAGGCCACCTTTGTTTGACTATTTTACACAGACAGAAAAAACGATCTCCCTTTTACATTGTGGTAAAATTTAATGATGAATAAGCTGATCAGAATGGTCCCAGTTTTCTTTTGGTTTTATTTTCCATTTTGGAGATATGAGGTTTTATTCTGAAAGTGACAGCCTTCGTCTTTTAGCTAACATTATCTAGCTAATTACCTGTCTCAGTGCTCACCAGCATTCAGGTGGATTCAGGGGGCAAGATGGTGTTTTGTAAGAAACACTGAAGACAGGGTGGCTGTGTGTGTGTGTATATACAATTAGGTTACCTGTACATGAGGATGCCACGGACTGACAAAACAATTGTATCCAATCTTAAATTTCTCTCACCATTGTTAGTTTATCAGTGTTCAGAAATCAGTGGACAGGAGGTGCGTCTGCTGTACCCGTGCAGGCCACAGACAGTGATGCGTCAGCCCCATCCTACTGTGCCATGATGACGAATGAGCAATAGTTTGGGTTTAGTCAGCTTAACTGAATTAAACCAACAAAGACACATGTGCACACACACATACAAACACACAAAGGAGGATTAAACAGTAATGCTATGCCATATTACCCTGCTTGTTTAGGTTGACAACACGCTGTGTTATTGCGAGAGCTTGGCAACGGAGCATCTTGACAGAATACGCTGTGAACAAAAATAAACACTGAGATCTGCAATCAGATGTTGCTATGGGGGCAGGCTGAAAGGAGCGTATAGAATGAAAAGACATAAATGCACCCTTAGAATGAGTTTGAATGACTGATAATTTTCTGGCAGTGGTAGATCAGGGCTGGAATGCATCAGAACGTAATCTGAGAGTTGAAATTGATTTTTGAGGGATATTTTGTGGAAATCCTAGAACAATTTTTTCTACAATAAATGCATTTTGATTACAGTATAAAATTATGTACACCAGGAACAGGTGACTTATTGCTCTGTTAAAAATAAAGAATTACACACCATCCATTACTCAGGCTGTCCTCTTCTCTGCTGAAAGGTTGGAGATCACCCCAACTAGGTATCAAAATAATCTCCAAATTTCCAACTTGAAATTCCAACCTAAGGAAACATTCATGTGCAACTTCCAAATCAGCTGCTCATATTTACTATAATTCAATAGCACATGAATTAACTTTACAAAAACTGCAACGTTGGCAACATCACCGATTTATTAAGAATGCAAATATATCAAACACATTAGTAAATGACTTGTTAAAAGTAACTGAACAGTGATATTTGTGATATTACTGCCTTACTAGTCATGGTGGAGAATGCCACGTAAATTGGGGCACTGAATTTCTGCTCAACTTTCTGAGCAAAAGGTCTGACCTGACCATGCATCAGATAATTTTGTCTTAGTTGGAGATTAGAATTTCCCAATTTCTGACATGTCATGAATGCAGCATGAAAGCTGCTACCTAGCTGGCTAAATCATCCATTTGTACGGAGATCTGCTAAAGCCATGATTACACTATAAACAGTTTTTAATAGAGTTTAATATTTTCACTGCAACCATGGTGGTCTTGGCAGGTACATTTTGTCCAGATCTCTGTCATGTTTAAAATCATGTTTTTATGTTATGTTTTAATGAACATGCCTTTAACTTTAACTTTTATGGTGTATTAAAAAAAACAACAACATATATCTCTACGTTCTAATTTCTCTACGTGATGTATTTAAATATTCAAAGAATAGTTTTTCTTCCATTACTTGCCTGTTCTAAATCAATATCGTATGGTACAAAAAGTCATATCATCTGTATTTAATAATAAAATAAGGTTAAATAGTTTTAAAGAGGTTTATGGTCCAAATAAACTGCTTTGTACAGAGGAATTTCAGCTCTTAAAACAATGAGTATTGATTATAAGGTGTGCATTATGCCCTGGCCATATAGAGACCTAGCTTTGTGTGAAACAATCAGTACCACACTAGATTCAAGCATTTATTAATTGATGATAAAAATCCATGAATTGAAAGGCCAGATTTTATGGGCCATTTAAGATGCATTTTCACTAAAACTATTAAAAAACCAAAAACAAGCAAACAAAAACTAGGGTTCCTTCAGTAAAACCTGGTCATTTCTATCAATATACATGTGTGCATGTCACCCACACACAAACACACAGACACAAAAAAAGCAACAAAATAATTTAGTGGTGTGGATGCGCGTGCATGCGTGTGTGTGCGTCAGAGTTGATGCAAGTTCGAGTAGAGCTCTCTGCAGAGTAAGTGCATTATGTAAGCAAATACTTGAAAACACAATGAGAGTCCAGAAACACTTCATAGATCTATTGACTGAGACATTAAACACACAAACTCACTCACTCACACACACACACACACACACACAAACACTTCCCTTTCACATACTTCTTTCTCCTTACATAAGAAGAGGCAGTGATTTGAAACCTTGGGAAGAAAGACGTGAAGGGATTATCAGTGAACTGGGTAATTTATAGGCCACAACACAGTTCATCCAGCAGCACAGCTCTGAGAGAACCTATAGAAACATGTGCTTTTAATTTCCTTACAATCACGTCCAGTTCGTACTTACACATTAAAGATTGTGTACAGTGAGGACTGTAACTCACTAAGGTACTCGGATTTTGATACCAATACCAACTGTAGGATCACAGCACCTAATACCCAACAACACTGTGGTGAAAGGTTCAAAACATCAGTCAGTGCCTAAATACCATGTTTCTTGGGCTGAACACAGAAAAACACCTCAGGTTTTCATAGCTTTAAAAGCTCTTCAGAAAGCTTTTAAGTACCGAAACAGAAAGAGTATTTAATTGTTGGCCAAATTTCAGTATGAGAAAAAAAATTCCATACTTTGTGCAACATTTTTGGAGCGGTGTAATTTCAGTGAGTGTTTCTGTGACGTGTGTGTGTTCGCCGTTGGAGTGCCTCTCGTGCTGGAAAGAATTCTGTGTGTTTTTAGTCATAATAACAAATGCTGTAAATACACTTTTTTCATAGCGAATGAGTCTCTTTCTCTCTTTCTTTCTCTCTTTCATCCTCCCTCTGTCTTTTCCCATGACCACTTTTTATGGGCCGTTTATATATGTGTGTGTGTGTGTGTGTGCGTATGTGTGTGTATGTGTGTATGTGCATGTTCAAGGATCAAGGTTACATTATTGTCATCAGCAGCTGTGTACACGAACACAGTGAGAT
>JBBPCX010000018.1:10414233-10428639 GCA_037974365.1 Hydrocynus forskahlii | reverse complement strand
TGTGTGTGTGTGTGTGTGTGTTTGTGCGTTTTCATTTCTTTACCTGCCGAAAAAAATGTCTGGCAGAACCTATCATTCAAAAAATAGCTAAATAAAATAAACAGAAAAAAAGAAATCAAAAAGAAATTCACGACCCAAGCTGAGGGAGGTCAGTTTGGCCGCTGTGTGTTCAGTGGCGAGCTGCTGTCTCTGCACGCTAAACCCAGCTGAAGTGTGAATGAGTGAGGGGTGTATGAGAGGGAGCTGTGGTATGTTAAGAGCAGGTTTCCATTCACAGCCTTGTTGAGCTTTTACATGTCTCCAAGTCTCCCACACACACATGCACACATAGACGGACACACACATGCTGTAATAACAGGTTGAGGTGTCCAATGCGTTTTGCTTGCTACTAATGTTGCTCTGGGGAGCGGTTTTAAAGGCTGCTAGTGTGGGCTCAGGGGAAAATCTCATTTTCCTTCACTTCACAGGCTGTAATTAGAGCCCTCACTGTCTCACCCTCGCCACCTCTTCTGCTCCAGCCCTCACAAGCCAGCGAGTCTCAGACTTGACCTTAACCTTCTGATGTATACCTTTTATTTCGTAGCTCTCTGGCTTCCACTGCAGGTTACAAATGATCATCTATGTTCACTAACAGGTTGAGGATTATTTGTAACTAATATCTGAAATGGAACATGTTAAAACTAGCCCTGTAAGCTTTTCTCTGATTAATCCAGCATGACAAGGACTTTTTTTAACCATTCCCGTGGTTCAGAATGTATAACAATGTATCTGATTCCAAAAACCTAAACCAGTCAGGACAGAGAGAGCCGGGTGCTATTTGCCAGACAGCAGGTGTTCAGGTATAGAGGTGGATGTGTTGCTTGCACTGCTCAGGGTGTTGTTCATGTGCTGCGTGTGTGAGTTTGTGTGGGTTTGTGTCTCAGTATCTCATGTTGAAGGTCATTCCCTGTAAGAATTAGGGTAACTGTGAAGAAATGTACAGAGAATGCTAACTGCAGCACACTAAGCCATTTATAGTAATCACACAAACTTTTCAGGCTTTATCAGCGCTATGCAGATTACTGCACTAGCAGTTAGGCAGACTGTTAAAATGCATTTCCCACAAAGCTCAAATGAGAGTGCAAAAAGAAAAACTAAGAGTGCTTACAACTGTAGAACCAGCCATGTGAACATGGAACATCAACAGAAAAGAATCCAAATGAAACCAATAGTTTTGAGAATGGACAAAAGTGGCTTGCAGACATGCTGAATTATGATTTTCTTTCTTACGCCTGCTTTTAAACTTTTAAACAGTGGTATAGATGGGCAATATGACAATATTGCCTCTCATGAAATGCATTATCCTTTTTCTGAGAATATCACTGTATCATCAATACAGCATATACAAAATTCTGTTAAAAAAGTCTATAATAATCTATATATGGAGAGAGATTTATTTTCTTGAAATGAAGGGGGCATAATTAGTCCTTTTTAATTTCCTTCAGTGCACCTCAAGCATATGTTTGAATTGGTTTGAAATCTATGTCAGTTTGGATAGCAGTTTTTAAACTATCACATTTTGTCTGTGTCAAAATATTGTGATACATTTAGTTTATTGTGAAAGTTTCTTGATATTTGTCCCATATTGCCAACTCTTAGATAGTACTCAGAAATCAGAAAAGCAAGACTAAGCAAGGTTACTTCACAATTCGGCACAACAGACACAAAGCATGTCTTGGCTGATTTGGGTTAAGAGGAAAACCGTAAATTATTCACAAGGTTCTGTTGTCCAACTTTTGTTCCTGGATACAAATGTGTTACTACCACTGCTATTCCAGCTATTTCTTTCCAGGGATATTAACTTTGCTCAATGTTCTGGACTGTGGTATGAGGGCTTGTTCCGGGGGTTTCTAAAGGTCAGGTCAGGCTTGGCAGATACACTGTCCCGGCCATGGCCTTAACCTACCCTGGCACCTCTATCCCACACAGCTCTGCTCAACTCTCTGCTCCACGGAGCATGAATGACGCCAAGAGCACCAAAGACAAGCAAATATCACTCTGCCTCTGTGTGCGAGGGAGAGAAACACAGAGAGTGAGAGCTCCCAGCCAGTGATCTCAGCTTTGTTACAGCCAAAACCGCACTCGCGCGTCACACACACTCAGTGGTAGAGAAAGCAGACTAGCCACCCTGCAGAACTGCTCTATGAATGAGCCAAAGCTCCAATCCGTCCTGACTCCTATTGCCCTGTAACAGCCTACTCAGCTCAACACTGAGGCCGTACTGTAATGAGGTTGGAAAATATATCTCAGTGATTCTACAGATATGAACAAAAAATCACATGATGGAGAGAGCACAGCAAGATCAGCAGGATTTGTCTAAACTGTTTTTTTAAAGAAGTTAGCCTTTTTAAATGTCTGTGGCTTGTCATTATCTCCAGCTATTTTGCTGTAAAAGTTGTCTTCTTTGGAACTGTTCTGAAAAGACAGTCTCTTCTTTTTCCCACAGAAATGCTGGAGTCAAACAATTTGCTCACGTTCAATGGACTGGCCAACAGCTCTGCCTACAACACTTTTCTCCTGGACGAAGAGAAGGGCCGGCTCTTTGTAGGAGCGAAGGACCACATACTAGCCTTCAACCTTATTGACATCAACATTGACCAGCAGCTGGTAAGGACAGCAGAGATCAGAGTCTATAAGAATATTTAAGCATTTAACTGCAAACCGCATGGTCATTACATTCATAGCTACTGATGGCTTGTTGATATTTGGATAAATATAAGGGGCTTTGTTTGATGTTGCACTATTTCAGTATTACTTTTAGTAGATATTTAACCCTTGGAATTCTGGAGTTTTTGTGCTGAAACGAAAATTCATGACACATTAAATTCATGACACATTAAAAGTGGAATGCAACCTGTAATTGAGACGTCTTCTCTTCAAATGAATACCGATTATATTTCACTTGTCTATTTTTTTAATAGAAAATGCCAATATTTTCCATGTCTGCGGCGGTTCAAACTCTTTTGACACATCATTTGTTTTTAATGACTGTTTCTTCATTACATTTCAGTTGTTGGTAGAGACTTGGTAGGACTAATTAAACTTTTGCTTTTCCCCAAACCTGAAAATTCAGTTTTTACTATTTTCAGCTAGAAATTTCCCCTGCCTGAAATTTTGGTGCCTTCCCAGTATTTATGTCCATTTTTTTTACATGCATCATGCCATGGTTACCTAATTAGTGATATTTCTTTACATTTTTGTTACTAAATTAGATCTGTTTATGCATTCTGATTTGTTTTGTTAGTTTCTATGGCAAACAAGAACAAGAAAATAGCCACCATCTGACACATCCATCAATTTTTCCCAATTTTACACAAATGTAATGGACTGCAAGTTTAGAATCTGTACTTTTAGTAGAATGTCTTTCATTGTTTCAATGAGCTACAAGTGAGAAATAATTACTGTCAAATTACAACATGCTTTTGTTATCACTAGCAATAAACGCAGCTTCTAAAGGTTAATAGAAACCCACTTCCACCCTTCTTACAATAGAAGCACGGTGGGTGTGGAAGCTCTCTTGCTTAGTTAAACAGGGCATATGAATAGAGTATAATGGAGAACCAGGAAAATAGCAGATGAATGATAGCATCTAGATGTGGTTAATTCCATGGGCTCAGGCCGTTGACAAAAGTTACTGTCTGGAACCTCACGCACACACATACACACACACAGAGCACCAAGGGAATCTGTTTCCAGTGGAAAGCGTGTATGAATATTTCAGCTCAAAGCTGTCATGCTGATCACATGCGTGCTGGGCTGAGAGCCGTCCTCCACTCACCTGGATAAATAATGAAAAATAAACGCAACAAAGTGCAGACAAATCGCACTGCAGGTTTCTCTCAAAGAACTGAACTGCAGCACTCTTCTAGACTCTGAGACACATACTAGCCACTTTCATAAAGATACAGCTGCAGAATAAAAGGAATTCATCGTTTTGCTGTCATGGCCTTTTGTTAACATCAGGCTGAATTACTAGCAGTCATAAAATGATTCACCGGGCCTATGTGGCCTGGAAAAATGCATTGGGTTTACTCAATTCAAATTCCACATGATTAAAACATATGAAATCAGCACAAATACTGCCAAAACAGGCAAACTGAATAATAAAACTATCTTAATGTAAAATAGTTCATAAATATAGAATAATTATAGAGTACACATTTGTGTACCTTTTTTTCAATAGCAACTCTCCCCTAAAACTAAGGGTAGGGCTGTACAAGCTTAAAGGTCAGATGAAAGTCAAGGAAGCACCATAGCACCAATTACAGTTAAAACTAAGATTGCATTTTGGGCGTAAGTACCAGTTATGCTGGCAGCATCATATTTGATATATATCAGGTTTTTTTTGGGGGGGGGGCTTGCCTTCAGATGCTAACACATCTTCATTCTTTTCTATTCAATCCCTTTGTCTTTGTTTCAGTTCCTTGTGTCAGCCAGGAGACAGGATGTACAGCACATACAGGACGCTAAAATATGCATGACAGCCTGTTCTTGTTTCTGGGTGGAGTGCTGTCACACAGATGCCGTTGGGCTTATGTTAAATTCACAGCAAGAAGAATCAGTTCTCTTTAAGAGTAGACTACTGTCATGAATTTTTACTTCACTGAATTCTTTGGTGCCTTTCTTCTACTCTCTTTCTGACTCATGCACAAGTTCATTCACATACACACCTGGTGAATGTTGATGTAGTTTATCTAATCAGGACAATGGCTCGCTTTTTCACAGCCTTAGGGCAGGAAGGAGTTGGATTACCATACACTGGTCTTGCTTTCTCTACTGGGAGACTTAAACCCAGTGCGATAGATCTCACCTTCACATGGAAAGCACATTACACTCCCCGGGCAGAAACCTGATGCTTGAACCCAGCAGCACACATTTAAACAAATCCAAATTTAAAATGCATTTAGCCATTTATATTTATCCCCCCTCCCCTCCGATTGTGGCTTGGCACATTTTTGTGATTTGTGATGTTTGTAGGTTTCTCTTCTATTTGCTCAATTATTCACTCTCTCTCTCTCTCTCTCTCTCATTGCTTCACTCTCTCTTAGATATCTTGGCCTCCCTCTTCATCACGTCGGGATGAGTGCAAGTGGGCTGGAAAAGATGTTCAGGTGAGTTAGTGCCTTAAAGTTTTGTTTGTGAGCTGGATAGTCTCCTTCTTTCCTCTCCTTGTGTGTTTATGGTTGTAACAGCCTGTACGCTACAGAAATCCAATCATAAGTGGTCAATAGAGACGGAAAAGTGGTCAATGGTCATGGGAATGCCGGGGGTAAACAGGTTCACATCTCATGATTCACTTGTTATCAGATCGTTGTATGTAGATGTTAATACTAGATATGAACAGGGATTAAGTGACATCTGTGAAAACAGATAGCAGGAGGAACCAAGTTGTTTTATGACATTGATGATAAGTCAGCAGTAAGAATAACTGACCTATTCGGTATAGAATTTAATGGGAAATTGTAATGATTTTTTATACGTGAAGATTTCCATTTACTGTAGTGGGCTGGTGTCCACCCAGGGTGAGTCCCTGCCTCGCGCCCACTAACCCTGGGATAGGCTCCGGGTACCTGCGACCCTAGCGGGGATTACACGGTTACAGAAAATGAGTGAGTGACTGTTTAAAAAGCCACTCTACTGACTACCTTGTCATAACAAGTCAAAACAAGGCAGAATGATGAATTTGTCGCTGTGCTAAAATTACATCAATTTCACAACAAATAAAACTGCAATATGTTTCTTGTAACACTGTCACTTCTCAGTTTCTCATGAAAAGTAGGGCGTGGTAGACCCATCAGTCATAACAATTTACAGCCAAAGTGACAACTGACAGTTTGATGGAAGATATTGTCGTCTTCATTATCGCTGTGGATAATTAAGGCCAGTTATTAGGCCTGCCTGTCCTCAAGACATGCTAGATGGCTGTCTACACTAGTCCAGCCCAGACTGTGCCCTCAGCAAGCTCAACAGATCTGTCAGTGAAAGAATAAATAAATTAGCGTTGCATTGTGGTCTAGAGGAGTGGAAACTGTTTCCAGGCGTAGGTGCCACTCCATCGCTCATAAATTCCATCACAGATACCGCCCTAGGCTCGTAGCCGTGGAAATGCTCCATCTGCCCTTTCAGGACCAGAAAAAAGCCATGAGCTGGGTGGACTTTTCAATGGCACTCATCTGAATAGTAGTAAAAGGCTTTGTGTGAAATGTTGATGTAAACATGGTGATTGTGACCGGCAGGGGCTCTTTGAAAGGTGGCTTTTATGTGAAGAGGTGGGTGCCAGCAAAAAGAAAGCGACTGACTGAAGCTTGTTCCACTCATAGGGAGTGAGACTCGAACTTGGTACTTCTGAAGTGGAACAATGTCAAGTTTTTGGCCATTGAAAGCAGCTGAAAGCAGAGAGCAGCTGCCACCACTGAAGGAGAGCAACTCAGCTAGCACTCCAGATCAATACATCACCCATCAAAAGACTGCGGACACCTAGCTTCTCAAAATGTTTTTAATCAAAATGAGCAAGTTTTTTTTTAAATAAAATGAACAACTCTTATTTTCAAGTTAATTACTTTTGACTTGAAAATAATACCAAAGCATTAGTTATTCCCTTTGGTGTAACACACATTAGCACTCAAAAATGTCAGGTGTCCACAGACATATTAATATAATTCATTCTTATTTAAAACCTACTGTTTACATTAAGGAAGCCACTAAATGATGAACATGAATTGGAGTGATACAAAATAAACGACATATGCCAAAGTTTGTAGACACCAACTCATCCATTTATTCTTTTAAAACTAAGGCTATTACTAGCAAGTTATGGAGAAACAGACAAAAGCCATCTTCTTGGATAATTAACGTCATGTTTAGTGCGGTCTTGGAAAACGAAGCCAAATGTGTGTCAGCAGCATTGACTCATCTTTTAGTTGTAATTGTCCTGTGTGTTATTCTGCAAAGCTTTTCCACAAGTGGTAACTGAGTTGTATCCACCAAGGTCAGGCTTGTTCAGACACGTGCCTCTAGATCACGGGTAAACACACAACAGACAAAGCTGTTACACACACACATACACACCCACCCACATAAACCCCCCCCCCCAAACACACACACACACACATGCCAAAGGGGAACTCTGGAGCCAAGGATTGACTCGGTTGATGTTTTACACCCCCTGCTCAAAAACAGCTCCAGCTGTTGTAACATTCCCACTTTCTACAACCATGAGTGTGTATTTTTGCTGTTTTATCACTGTGTACCGTGTGTGTCAGCTGGGTGCATAATTTTATACCCTGTAAGTCCCCTCTCTGTAACAAAAATGTTCTGAACCAGGCCTGTAAGAAGGCCACAGCTGACCTCTCTGACCTCACACTTCTCTGCTTCTGTGTACCTAAACATGGTGATAAGGGACAGTTGTAAATCTTTTTTTTTTTTAATCTTTTTCCCTTTCTTTCTTTGTCTTTGCAGAAGGAGTGCTCTAACTTTATAAAGGTGCTGCAGCTGTTTAACCACACTCACGTATACGCATGTGGAACTGGAGCCTTCCATCCTGTCTGTGCTTATGTGGAGGTGGGGAAACGACCAGAGGTAAATATCTTCTCTCAGTCATATGAGAGCGCATTCATGCCATACAGACTGACAGATGGACACTCTCGGCCACTCTTTCTCTCAGTGGTTTGTCCTTAATTAAAGACTGTGTGTATGTTTGTGTGAATCTAGGACAACATCTTCAAGTTGGAGTCGTCACACTTTGAGAACGGCCGTGGAAAGAGCCCCTATGACCCAAAACTACAGACTGCTTCCCTGCTTCTTGGTGAGTGGTGTGTGTGTGTGTGTGTGTGTGTGTGTGTGTGTGTGTGTGTGTGTGTGTGTGCATCCATGCATAGTTTGACAATGCTGAACACACTGTTCTAAATGTATTTAGTAACATATTCTATTATGGTACATATTACTTTTGATTTTGCAGTTTTTCAGTAGATCATTCTGCAACACTTTTATAAATTCGGAAATACACTGAAAGTGCCATATTCTGCATCAAGGACAGTTTAGCTGCATTTTGTTCAGTGAAGGTAATTTCGTTAGGGTCAGCTCTACAAATTTCCATGGCAAAGCATGATCTAAGGCATCAAATAAGTCAAGTGACATTTTGTGTCCCTGAAACAGAGACAGGACCTTATTTAGTCAATAATTCAAGATCACTTGATATTCGTAGCATTAATATAATAATCTTATATAGTTCTAATAATTAAAATGACTATATGTATATTTATAATGAACATTGTACTGTTTATTTAGGCTATATCTGAATTTCTAAGGAATTGAAGAAAAAAATGTTTGGAAACTACAAAAGTGTTGGAATCAAACTGCTATAGTTTCTAGTGAATTTGTTGTGAGGCATCTGTCGCTCTGCATATCTTGAGGATCTTACAACAGTCTTGCATGCAGATCAGGCAATAAATATTTCGATTATATACACAGTACACAGTATATGTGTGGAATCCTTTTGTTAAAGAATTGTGTGTGTTGTTAATCATTCTCTCGTAAGCACTACTACAATACTGTAGTGTGTGTGTGTGTGTGTGTGTGTATGGTATTTGGCTTTTCTGAATAGAAACCCAACACCTTTGATTAACAGCCTCTCTAAGAGGATGAGGAGATCAGACTGTTCTTGTCTTTGTGCTCTACCTGTAGAGCATTCTACTGTTAAATCTCTCATCTTGGCTTAAAGGTCACTCTTGCTCTCTCGTTCCCACTTACTGTCTTACATACTCTCTCTCTCTCTCCACCCCAGGATCAATTTCACTCATGCCATCTCTTAGCATGAAATCATGTTTGAGTGATGACTATCATGTCTCCCTGACTGTCTACCTGAGTCATTATTAAACTGGAAAAAGCCCAGAGCAGATCAGCTGACCACATCTCTCCTTAGTCTTCTCCCTCTTTGTAATGAACCTTGTCTGACCTTCAGCATATATGATTGACAGATGGTGAGCTGTATGCTGGGACTTCAGCCGACTTCATGGGGCGGGACTTTGCCATTTTTCGAACACTGGGAGAACATCACCCAATCAGAACGGAGCAGCATGATTCCAGGTGGCTCAACGGTGAGAATTTTTGGTTTCACAAAACAAAAATATGAATTTAAACTGAAACTATGCATTGACTTTCAATTAAACAAAATCTGTTGCGGAAAAGGATAAATTAAGGGTTTACAATGACTTTATTAAAAAAATAAGCATAATAAACATAAAACCATTTTGTCATACGTGAACATACCACAGCACAAAGTGTGAACAGCAAAATTCTTCCTCTGCATTAAATCCATTCATCAAGTGAAGCAGCGGGCAGCCAGGAACACAGTGTGTGGGGACGGTACCTTGCTCGACCCCATAGCCTTCTGATCACTGGGCCAACTCCCCAACCACCAAACCGCCAGCTGCCCCGTAAACTCTGTGTAAACAAAGAAAAAGTAACTAACGTGGCATGCAAAACTATTCTACCCCTTTGAAAGTCATCATAATTTTCTGGTTTCTAAAACCATCATCAGAAAGTGAAAGGTTCATCTCAGCACCCAGACCATAGAACAGGCCACTCTCAAAACTAAAATTCAGAATGCTTTGGTATTGCCAAGTCAAAGCCTTGATCTTAAACCTACGGATAATCTGGGGCACAATTTGAAAACTACTGTCCAGAGGCGCCATCCCACCAACCTAGAGAATCTCTGTGGATTCTGCTGAGAAGAACGGTGACAAATTACTTCTGAAAAATGTCCAATACGTACTCATCCAATTTATGTAGAAACCTTTTGTAATCCAGAAAATGATGATGTCTTTCAAGGGGGTACTGTATCATGCCCTTTTTTTTAATCCTGTGGAGTCCAGTAAGAGGATTTAAAATATGCATTATTAACATGCAAATTTCAAACTTAATCTACTAAGGAACATTTTAAAGGAGTTATTTATAGTTATTGACTAAGTGTGACAGCCCAAGAAATAATTCTGCCCCATACAAAACTATGTGTATAAAGACTGTCATGAAAATGATTAATTTTATGATTCAGTCTTTTCTGTTTGATGTGTGTATATGTCTTTGTGTGTTGCTGGCGGTTCACCATATGTTGTGCCATAGTGAGTTTGTGGTGTTTTTGTGTATGTTTTTGTGTGCGGTGAGGTATTTTAGGACTCCTTGCCCTTGAACATATGTGCAAACAGTAATGAGGATGATTAACCAGCAAACAATCCGTGAAGAACTGATCTCATGGTCATTAGATCTATTCCTGATTGACCCAAAAACACATGCATACATTGGTTATCTTTAATGGAGTAATTGCTGTGGTTCTGAATCAGTGTATCCACATGGCCTTTTGCGGTTCTTACTGTTTCTTTTCTGCTGAATGTCAGTCTGCGTATTTACTTTGCCTGTTTCTGTTTGTATGCTCATATTGAGTTTGTGAATGGCCTTGTGAATGGCCTTGAGTAAAATTACATTATTAGTAGTAGTAGTAGGAGTAATAGTTGTAGGATTTTCAATAAGACTGATGATGCTGTCTGTTCCGTATTAATGTTACTATTGTCTTGTTGTATTTGTGCAGACCCCAGGTTTGTAAGCGTCCACCTCATTCCAGAGAGTGATAACCCAGAGGATGACAAGATCTACCTCTTCTTCAGAGAGAATGCCATTGATGGAGAACAAACAGGCAAAGCTACACACGCCAGAATTGGACAGCTGTGTAAAGTATGATATCATTTACAACATATAACATACACATTCACAAGCATAAAGAGAGCTTGAAAGAGAGCAAAAGAGATATGCATTAACAACCCCCCGCCCCCACACACACACACATACACACATTGTACCCTTTCCCAAACAGGTGTAGAAGCTTGTAGACCCACAATTTTTGGCATCTTGTGTGTTTTTCTACCATCCCTATCTCAACCGCCCACCGTGAAGTTGAAGAGATGACTAAAATGTCACTTGAGTCATCAGCAGCCAAAAAACAAAGGCTTCTCTGTATATCTAAAGTGTGACTTTGGCAGTCGCTCTTAGCTGAAGTGGAATCTATAGCAGTAAACAGGGAGAAAGGTGTTCTCGTTTGTGTGCAGGTTGGCATTCTGGTATGACTGGAATCCACTCCTCTCCGGTGCAGACAATTGTCTCATTATGCTAAGTGTATGTTTAGATTATGCAGTGTGTTTCCCAGCCCAGCCAATTAAGAGGCATAAATGCAGGCTGCGTGAGAGTTCAGGAACCGCTTCACATCACCAGCTGCCAGCTTAACTGACAAAACACACAAATACAAACATACCTGTGTCAATCATCTGTACTATTCCTAATATAAACAGTAGGTAGGTGTTGTCGAGTGTTAATGTTTGGAGATGATCATGCTAGAGCATGATCTTCAGCCTGATCGTTTGATCTGCTGATTGATACTGAAGCTTTCCATTCCATTCCGAGCATATTTCAGTCAGCACGTTGAGCCCATTTGGTATTTAAGCAATAGAACAGAGGGAGTTTGTTATCACACAACCTTGAGCATTCTATTGCAGTGGTTTCCAGCTCTGGTCCTGGAGGCCCTCATGCTCTGCTTTCACTGCACCTAACTCACCATAACCAACTGATCACCTGGTTAAGAAGCATTTTCTGAGTAGAAGTAGATGTGTTAGAAAAGGGAAAAATGTGCATGGCACAGGGGCCTCCGTGACCAAGATAAGAAACCACTGTTCTATAAAACCATGGCATGATAACAACTGCATTATAATATCACAACTCACAGTGTTAAATGTGATGTAAGCTTTTAACCCTTGAAGGCACACCTCAGGGCCTCATTCCTCCACTCTACCTCACCATTTCTTTCAGTAAAGTGACAAAAAAGAATTAGAAAACATTTAGGCAGTTTGGAGTTCAGTTTGTGTTAGATTTTAGTGAGGGTCAGTAAAATATGTGTAACATAACTTTTCATTAAACGTGAGTTTTTGTTGTTAACAGAATGATCTAGGAGGCCACAGGAGTTTAGTGAATAAATGGACCACTTTTCTCAAAGCACGTCTCATCTGTTCTGTTCCTGGTCTCAATGGCATCGACACACACTTTGATGAGCTACGTAAGTTACCTATGTTGTGCACGTGTGTATTTATAAGAGAACGTTTTGGTGGAATATGTAATGTATGGACTGTTTTTGCTTGTTTGGTCATTTTCAGAGGATGTCTTCCTTATGAGCTCAAAGGACCCCAAAAACCCTGTCATCTATGCAGTGTTCACAACATCTAGGTGCCTTTTCTATACACTCCTATTTTGCTGAGATCATTTACATAAATTGTATCAGAAAATCTGTGACTGTGTGTAGAAATATTCATTTCTTTATGTGTTTTGGTTCACAGTAATATCTTTAAAGGCTCAGCGGTATGTATGTACAATATGGCCGACATAAGGCGGGTGTTTCTTGGTCCCTATGCCCATCGTGACGGACCAAACTACCAATGGGTTCCCTTCCTAGGCAGAGTGCCATACCCACGGCCTGGCACGGTAAGTCAGCTACGTTATTATACCTATGCTCTATTCACAAATCGTGGTCTTATATGCACTACATTTTTATATTTGCTTGAATGGGATTTTTGCAAAACTGTAAAACTGATCTGGAGTTTTAACTTCATGAAATAAGTCACCTGGCTGCCTCAAAAATGTAAGCGTATTCAGCTTTAAATAATGAGCTCTGTTAACTTTTATGCTTTTGTTAAATGCTAAATATATTAGCTTAAATTTTATGATGGCCAGTGAACTTACTTTCTGAACCTGAAATAATAAAACAATTTTGCAGTGCAATGTTCTGTAAAGCTGATGTATTGCTTTAGTTGCTATTTTTTTAAAAATGGAACATGGATATCCAGTTTAAGTTTCACTTTAATTTATTGTTGCTATTTTTTCTTAATTTTCTCACTATTACATGGTACACATAGCACAAACGATGCAAAAGTGCAGGTTGAGACAAGTACTGCACCGCATGTACTGTCTTATAATGATGTATGACGCTCTGCTCATAGACAACTGGAAATATGTGAATGCATTAGATAATATTACACAGCAAAACAAGCATGCTTTTTACATTCTGATTTATTTCTCTAACTTGACATATGTTGTGACAGTGCCCAAGCAAAACCTTTGGCGGTTTCGAATCCACAAAAGATCTACCTGATGAGGTCATCACCTTTGCACGAAGCCACCCAGCCATGTACAACCCAGTGTTTCCCATCAACAACCGTCCGATCATCATTAAGACTGATGTGGATTACCAGTTCACTCAGATAGTGGTAGACAGAGTGGAGGCGGAGGACGGCCAGTATGATGTCATGTTCATTGGCACAGGTCGGTGTGCTAGTCTTTAACTCATGAAAACATTGTTTCACTGTCTGTAATTACATGCTTTTTATTGTGTGCTGAAAATCACAAACATAATTTCACACGAACATAATCTTGATTGATAGCTCTAGGTGTAATCACTTTACGCAGCTTATGGTATTTCGCTCTATTGTAAGAATACAATAGCAACTATTGATTCTCCTTTCAGATGTTGGCACGGTGCTCAAGGTGGTTTCGATACCTAGAGGCACTTGGCACGACTTGGAGGAGGTTTTACTGGAGGAGATGACTGTGTTCAGGGTATATTCAGTTTTTGTGCATACCAATATGTTATATTCCACATAATATCTGATATAGCACACTGCAAAATGTTTTCTGTAGGATCATTTATATGTGGAATAATATGACATACAGTTTTTCAAGATTTGAACTTTGGTTTCCTCGGAATAATTTCTGTGAACAGTTCCTCAGTTCTCACCTAATTTTTTTTTCTTCTTATAGGAGCCAACTGCTATAACTGCTATGGAGCTGTCTACCAAACAGGTAACCACTATTACATATTTGACATATCTCAAAACCTCTGACAGATAATCATATAATCCTGCAAATGCAGCAGTAAACCAAGGCTTTTCCCAGCATGAACTGTGCTAGACAGAATGGGTCCAGTGGGAGACCGGACACAGCCTGGATGTCAAGCAGTTACACCACTTTCTGTTGACAGGAGTGATGTAGCGCTGCTAGATTTATCATGTACCACAAAACCCAACATAGCCCTTGCCCCAGGCTGTATCTCTTTCTCCCTTACTCCCTCTCACCCACACTAACTCCAGTACACACAAAGGTTTTAGGGTTTTTCTGCATTACA
The DNA here is from genome assembly GCA_037974365.1 of Hydrocynus forskahlii. NCBI lineage: Eukaryota > Metazoa > Chordata > Actinopteri > Characiformes > Alestidae > Hydrocynus > Hydrocynus forskahlii. The sequence goes on along the minus strand of JBBPCX010000018.1, from coordinate 10,414,388 downwards.
CTCACTGGAGGCTCCTGTCACACTTATTCAAGTAACACAACAACATAAGGTTCTACCATTAGTGGTTTCTAGGTTGTCTTTTTCTTTTTCTGTTTCTCTCTCTCTCTCTCTCTCTCTCTCTCTCTCTCTCTCTCTCTCTCCCACACACACACAAA
>JBBPCX010000018.1:10381652-10413920 GCA_037974365.1 Hydrocynus forskahlii | reverse complement strand
AGTGAAGCAGTGGGCTGCCACCCACGAGGGGTGCCCGGGGAGCAGTGTGTGGGGACGGCACCTTGCTCAAGGGTACCTCAGTGGTGACACTAGCAGTTGGGATTCAAACCCACAATCTTCTGATTGCAGGGCCAAACCATTAGGCCATCCAGCTGCCCAATCTCTATAAAAAGCTTTAATAGAATGGGATGCCCAGGAGCAGCCACGCAGGACACTAAATGCCAAGTTTCAGCCAGAGGGTACAAAGCCCCCCGGTATAAAGCTCCCGCTGAGAAGTAGAGGAATCAACACAGTTTTCTGGAGTGCTTCAGCTCTGTTCAATACCTTTAGGATGACTTGGTGTTGCATTTGTTATCCAGAACTAAACAACTAATCAACTAATCTGTTTTTTCAATCACTGTCTAAAAAGTATGAGTAATTCATATTTTCTGCATCTCTCCACAGCAACAGCTCTACTTGGGCTCATCCATTGGGGTTTCCCAGATGCCCCTGCATCGCTGTGACGTTTATGGCAAGGCCTGTGCTGAGTGCTGTTTGGCGCGAGATCCTTACTGCGCCTGGGATGGCTCCCAATGTTCCCGATACTTCCCCACTGCCAAGAGGTATGCATGTTTCTCACAGCAAGCTTAACCTGACCTGAACCTGAGAGTACACGCCAACACACTTCTAGAACTCTGCAGGGGGGAAGAACACTGGAAATGTAAAACAGAATAAAAAAAGAACTGTAGGCTGTATTCCAAGATTTTCGAAATACTTAATAATCAGGAATGTTACATAAAGTGTATACCACACACTCAGAATCATGTGCCCTAGAAACACATTTAGAACTTTGCATTTTGATAATATCATGACCCACATCTACTTATAAAATGCATTTTCTGTCTTACAACCAGAATGACCAATCTAAAGACTGTTCTAAAAACTGTAGCAGCAAAAGCAGGGCTTCTAAAATGGATTTGTTTATCTGTTATGTAAGCAGTACTCTCTTTCCCTTGCTCCCTCTCTCTGTTTCTCATATATATATATATATTTTTTTTTATTTCAGTAGGGAAAGAATATACATATAATTTTTATTTCAGTAGGGAAAGAAAAGACTCTTTCTTTGCTTTAAGTGGTAAAAAGGCCTCACATATTGCCTGCAATATTAAAATGAATATTTGGTTGTTCACCTATATAGACCATAGCACCATTTTTGTCATAGAGAAAGTATAAGGTTAGAAAAGGCTATACACCACAGACTAACCACCCCAGGGCTTAAACAGGTATCATTTCATCAGTACCACACACACACACACACACATACACACAGTGAATGTTGAAAGCATGTGCCTGTACCCTCTAACCATGTTCCATATGTGTGGGTGGATGTGTGTGTGTAGGAGGACCCGGCGCCAGGACATCAGGAATGGAGACCCTCTAACCCAGTGCTCTGACTTGCAGCATCACGGTAGGAGCTAAATCTTTAGCATGCTAACCTTTACTCAGTTTTATATAGCTACCCACACTCCACTGATCACAGAGCACTAGCTTTATCACTTCCTCTTACATACACCTTATACTTTCCTTAAGTGAGTGTAGACCCTTCCATTTTCATTAGGCGTAATGTGTGGGCACTGAGATTTTTAATTAGCAACAACCTCCACAATGATTAGGTTTGGCTTGAAATAAAACTTTAAAATGCACTTCTGCCAAGTTAAAGACTTGTATTTAACTTCATTGGAGCTCCCACAGCTGTTTCAGGCACATGAGACATAAAGCATGCACACACACATGCACACACACACACACACACACACACACACACACGCATGCACACACACACACACACACACATGCATGCATGCACACACACGCATGCACACACATACACAGATACGCACACACGTACACACAGGCACCCAGGGACCACACAGAATTCACCGTCAGAGTGTTGTGGTCTCACACATGCCCCCTTATTACAGTGGTGGAGCAGACCCGCAGAGACATTTTGAGGCTCAGAAAAAGCAGAAGCAGACAAGGGAAAAGGGATAAAAAAGAAAGGATGAGGGATGAATGGATTTTAAATGATTACAATATGGACAAACCTGCATATCCATTCTCACTGGAATACTATGCCACTGGACGTACAGCCACAGTCTGAAATTGAGAAGGGATATTGTGACATGCCCTCCTCTGTGTGTGTGTGTGTGTGTGTGTGTCTGTGTGTGTGTCTGTGTGTGTGTGTGTGTGTGAGAGAGAGAGAGAGAGTACATGCATGTGCTTGTGTATGTCCATATTCATGGTTTGAATTACTGGTTCATATCCTCTCTGCTGGACATGCTGTCCATGTGAAGGCCTCTTGCAGACATGTGAGAATGTGACTGGAATGAGCATGGACACATTCATATTAGGCACACATTCAAGTACATACCCAGGCCATTTACATAGCCAAACCACTCTCCACTCTCCCTTTATATACCTTTTTCCTAGAGGGAATTTGCTGACTTGATATTGTGTCTTTCACTCTCTCTTGAAAAGATGAAGAGAATGGAGAGAGGACGTTGCTGGATAAGACAGTGTATGGAGTTGAGAACAGCAGCTCGTTCCTGGAGTGCAGCCCGAAGTCCCAGCGAGCTCTCATCTACTGGCAGTTCCAGAGACATGGAGAGGACAGCAAGCAAGAGGTGCGCCCTATATGTCTGGACACTGCCCGTTAAAAGAAACCACAGAAGTCATTTAGACATTTTTTGACATTATCTTGAGCTGTTTCTCTGTATAATTCCATCAGGAAATACACTGCCGGTCAAAAGTTTTAGGACACCCCAGTGTTTCAAGTTGTTTTTTGTTATTGAAATTCAAACAGTTCAAGTCTAATGAATAGTATGAAATGGTACAAAGGACAGTGCTGAATTGCGAGAGGTTTAAAAATGGTAAGGTTACCCAGAAGTGGGAAATAATTCTGTAGCACCATGCAGTACCTCTGGTTTGTGCCGAGTTGGTCTGGTTCGTCCTACAGCAAGATAGTGACCCAAAACATCTCTGCCAGGACTACCTTAGAAAAAAGAACAAGATGGTGAGCTAGAAAACATGGAGTGGCCAGAAGTCTCCAGACTTAAACCCCACTGAGCTGCTTTAGGATGAACTGGACAGAAGAGTGAAAGCAAAGCAACCTATAAGTGCCGCACACTTATGGGAATTTCTGCAGAATGAACAATGAGACTTTGAACCACTTGAATTTCAGTACAAAAAAAACAGAAAAATTGGGGTGTTCTAAAACTTTTGACTGGTAGTGTATGTTTTCTCACACAAAAGGACAGCAGTTTGACCTTGTCATTGTACTTGTTAACCTCCTACTTACATCAGCTTTCTTCCTTTTTTTAACTTTACCTCAGATGCTGCTGTGAAGCTAAACAGATTTGACCCAGCAGAAATTCTAACCCTACAGTTTCAACAGTTTCATGGCATGATGTTGCCTTATCCGTAATTAATACTTTATGGTGGCATAACATTTAGATAAATTACATAACACTTAGGTAGCTACCATTTAGGGTAGTCAGGTGTGTGATTTTGGTTTTTGCCTCTGATGTCCAGTGTCTGGTTAGTACTGACGTTATAGACAAGTCTACCTATAAATTCATTCAGTTTGTTGAAGTAGACACAGTGCTGTTTAATTGATGGGGTGTGTTTCTTTCTCTGTCTCCCACTGTCTCACACACACACATTCACATTCACGTTTTTCATGTTTTTAGCGTTACACTATATCCAAACAAAGAACAGGCTAGAACATTTATCTGTACAGCAATAAAGAGTTTAATCTCTAATGCTCACAGAGGCAATTATCTATAAAGCTATTTTAAAACACAAAAACAACTCTGAAAAGACACTGTGGGCACTGTGACAGACATATTGGACATTTGCTGAACACAACCTCCAGTGACCCCCAAGGACCCCCACAGCTGAAATTTGGCAACCCTACTAGTGTCATGCTAGCTTAATACTCAGGTAGCTAGCTAGCATGACTTTTAACTGTCCATTCAACCTATAGTCAAAATATTTGTCATTCTAACCTTCTTTCAGGCTTGGTATTTTAACATTGGATTTGGAATAATTTAGCTAACCCTAAAACTACACAGACCTAGAACCACAGCATTCCCTGAAAATGCAGTTCTATGGTAACAACAGACCCTGGTGGAGGGAATATATCTTATAAAATACACGATATGGACAAAAGTATTGGGAAACACCTGTTTTTCAGGGTTTGGGCTAGGCCCTTTCTGTGAAGGGAAATCTTAATGCTTCAGCAGACCAAGACATTTTGGACAACGCCATACTTCCAACATTGTGGACACAGTTTAGGGAAGAGCCTTTTCTATTCCAGCATGACTGTGCCCCAGTGCAAAAAGCAAGGTCCATAAAGACATGGTTGGATGAGTTCGGTGTGGAAGAAGTTGAATAGCCCGCACTCAACCCCATCCAACACCTTTGGGATGAACTGGAACTGTGATTGTGAGGCAGGTCTTCTCATCCAACACCAGTGCCTGACTTCATAAACGCTCTACAAAATGAATGAGCACAAATTCCCACAGAAACTCCAAAATCTTGTGGAAAGTCTTCCAAGAAGAGTGGAAGCGGTTATAGCTGTAAAGTGGGGATCAACTCCATATTAAAGTCTATGTATCTGAATGCAATGTCATTAAAAGTCCCTGTTGGTGTAATGCTCAGGCGTCCCAATACTTTTCCATATAGTGTAAGCTCCTATAACACAAAGGCTGAGAGTTGGAGTTTTCTGATCTGTTGTGTTATATTTGTGTGTGCTTTTAGATAAAGGTGGATGAGCGAGTGCTGACCACTGAGCAGGGTTTACTGATCCGGGCGCTGCTGCAGAAGGACTCAGGTGTGTACTACTGCTATGCGGTGGAGCACGGCTTCATGCAGACGCTCCTGCGCCTCACCCTACAGGTCATCCCCGCCGAACAGCTGGACGAGCTCCTTCACCGTGAGCCACCAGACACTGGCCGGACACCCCACGCCAAGCTGTGGTACCAGGACTTCCTGTCCCTCATCGACCCGCCCAGCCCCAACAGTGTGGACCAGCTGTGTGAGCAGGTGTGGAAGAGGGAGAGGAAACAACGGCGGCAGAAGGCCCACCTGCTGCAGGCCAGCCAATCACATACCGGCCATCTACTGCATGCCGGCCAAACACACTCCAGCAAGTGGAAGCTTATGCAGGAAAACAAGAAGGGGCGCAACCGCAGGACGCACGAGACGCAGCGGGCCCCCCGCAGCGTATGAACACGCTGACTGAAAACACGCTGCCCCACTGCAAGCACACATGGACAGAAATATCAAACAAAAAGAGAAAGGATATCACAAACTGTGACACTGAGACTAAGAGAAAGGAAATGTGAACGCAATATTCCAACCTCCCTGCAGAGCGTGTGGGGAGGAATGTTTAACTTTTTCAATGGTAAAAAGACTCAAACTTTGGAAGCAGCCAGTGGAAAACTTTAACTCACACACATACTGGACAACGACGTCCAGTAAAAATATTCTGTAAATATTACGCAGAATTAAAGGAACGTCTCTGAGGCGAGCTTCTGTCTCCCCATGAGGAACACTGAACTGCAGAAGCAAAAGAGAAGAATACCACTGTTTTAACCTTCCTCAAGTTGAAGCACAATCTCAGTGCACATATACTGCATATGAAACCTCTTCAGTTAACTGTATAGGGTGTGTTTTAACCTGAGATATGTATGTCTGTATGTATCCGTTATCAAAAGTGAAAGACAAACCCATTCACTGAAGACTCGACGTGTCTCTGCGCTCCTCTTTGCTCCAATCCAGTTTTTGTCTTTTTGTCGTTTTTATTTTTAAACATCCCAAAAGCAAAAACTGTCCCAGCCATTAATGGATAACGTGTGTTCCTCCTCTGAATAAGCTCTTTCAGCACAAATACATGTTTCAGATATATTTTAGATTAGTATTTAATTTTGTCCTTTTTTTGTCAGAGTTATATCAAAAATACTGCATAATATAGAGTTATTTTATTAATGGGGGCTCATCATTCTCTCACTCAGACTGCTGCATTTTTGAGGGGTGTGGGGTGATAAACGTTTTGTACTCAGTTCCGTTTATAGCTTTCTTACACAAGCTGCTCGTTGACATTGATTAATCTCTTTACGTGGAACACAACAGTATAAAAAAACGGCACATCGTCAGTGTGGTTAAGTCTGTTTAAGTAAGTGATGTTTTTATTTACAGTGTGTCAGGTGTCAAACATTTTGGAGGTGTATTTTGTTTTTTCTGGACAGGAATCAAGTGTTAACCTGTTGTAGCTTGACTCTTTTTCATTAGATCTTCATTTATGTGTTTTCTGTTTCTCATGCTGTAAAATGTATCTGATGTATTTGGTCTTCTGCGTATTATGTTTGTGATACACAGAAGGCCACATAGCCTGGAGTGTAATGGAGCCTTTTATTCGGTAAACAGCAAAAGCTCTTCCATTCTTCTGTCTGTGCTATTCCAAGGCAGTCCTTGATATGGGTCAGAGAAACAGAGAGCAAACTTAACGGCCGTTATGTAAGAGTGTGTTATGATTGTCCCTGCAGTGCACTGAGAGCTGAAAACAGGACAGCTTTAGGCCTTGTTTAAGAAATGAAATAAATTGGTGCGGATAGTTGGGGTGAAATTCACAGGCCCACTTTCTCCACAAGTCTCTTTTGCTTTTAGTTCAGTTATCTTTTCTTTTTCAGCCACTCATGAGTACACAAGCATGCAAGCACACCAGAATGTAGCTGTGAACTGTAAAATATTGGGGAACAAATATAATGGTCAAATGCCATACGCCGATGTGTAGAAACTGCATGTGAATGCTCTTTTATCACACCACTTGTTTCTCTAGCATATGCAGTAGCTAGCTAGTAACGTTGTAAGTGCCACGTCTGGCTGTAGGCTCAAGACGATCCACAGTTGTCCAAGATGTACATACTCCTACTCTTAGGTATGTGACAAATACAGTGTTTGCTAAGGGCTGTACTGCTGCCTATGGTACTCTCTCCCACTGTGGCTCAGTCTAATAATGAATAGAGTACAGTAGCCTGGAGCTTCCCCAGTGGGACTATGTATTTTTTCATCCTATTACAGTACAAAACTCAAACCAGTATACAGTCAACATGACCTTTGGACAGAAAAGGACACTACCACAACGATTGGGTCAAACTGGATCAAAAAGAGGGAGAAAGTCAAGGAAGGTGAAGAAAAAAAATGCTGCTGTAAATTATTTGTTGTGGCATGTATTCTGCTGATCTAATAAATGTCTCTTATAAGAAGCTGCTCTGCAGAGGTGGGCTTTTGTGTTCTTGATTCACATTGACATGCCTGGTTTGTTCCCATGGCTCTCGCTGACACACCTGAACACAAGATGCGATTTTTATTCTCCCCTTAACAATAGATTTAGGTGGAAAAAACATTTTATGTTTTTATGGAAGAAAAAAGCTCTTCCAAGTAAATCTGGACCATTTCTACTGGTCTATTCATCACGACAGGAACAATGTACATTTTTCTCCATATTCGTCAGGAGATTGGAAAAGTAGCCCAATGACATGAGCCTTAAGTAGCGTTATAAAAGGTGTCACATCTCTCTGGAAGCGTCACTAACAAATTCAAAACAGATGCAAAATGCATAAGCGTAACATTTTATTTTAAAACATTTACATGAAAACATTTTAACATTTTATACTGAAAGTTATTAAGATATAGATGGTATTAAGATTCTGTGTGTGTAGACAATTCCTAATAAAGGTCAGAGACCACACTTTTGTTTCATTTTCAGCCAAAATTAACATTAAATATATGTAGAGCAACATGATACCTTTTAGCTATACAATACACAGGCAACTTATCAGTATTGCGTGTTTGTTGCTACAAATTTTTACAATATTAAAGGGAATTTTCTGGAATCTAAAAGGCTTAAAGTATTACTATAAAATATTGTTTCAAACAGTACATTTATGCCCTCCATCCATACAGTCCATATAAGGAAAATAATCAGCCTGTTTTTTAAATCAGGTCAGAAACATTTAAATAGATCTCCTCATTCTGGCTACAGCAATTTAGCCCCATCCATTCATGCACCGATTCACCAACTCCTTTTATGGTTAAAATTTAGATTTTTGATTATATGAAGACCTCAGTTCATCAGAACACCCAATAACTCACCTGGAACTGTGATTGGTCACCTTGTCAGAAATACTTGATTAAGAAACAGATTGGTTAGAGGCTCATTTGCATATTGCAGCGCTCTGTGAGGTCAGCAATGCAGAGACCGATATAGCACTAACAATTAGAAGGCGATATATTGTGCAAGCTATTAATTCTTCAGTTGAAAAAAATAAGCAAAACATATACTTAACAGAAAATGATATCAAAGCCTCCTATTACATCTTTCAGTGTTTAATTTTCTTTACTTTCATTCAACTGTCACTTTAATACATCCATGACTTTAGACCCAACCATATACAACCATATCCTTTTAACAAAAGCTCCCAACGCTCTTACTGACATTATGTACACCTTCAGCAAACACACCTCAGCTGCCTTGCACATTTCTTTTTTGTGCATCTAAAGTGGCCAAATGAGCTTTTGCTAGATAAATGATCAGATACAGAATAAGACAATACATTTGCATAAGAAAAGAGAAAGTCAAAGTATTAGTCCCCAAGGATTAGATTTCCGAATTTGACTGTGAGCTGTTTTACATCAAATCTAGCAAGCAGTGCTCTGATCTGTACTCGAGCCTCTGATTGCTTCACTGTTTTAGAGATACCTATGGAGTGTTTAGAGGAAACCAACAAAAACTGCTAAAACAAACCATAAACACAATCATCTTCTTAAAATGGTACAGTCACTGTTCCCATGATTCCATTGTGTCCCTGTATGTCTGACACCAGTTAGTTTTTTTTTGCTGAGATAATGAACAATTAACTTGAATTATGCAGGCAGGGCTGGAAAAGTGAAAAAGCTGTACTGATTACAAATGATGACACTGATCACTTGAAAAACAATCATGGAGCAGATAAACACTGTCACCTTTGTTCTCCAACTAGAATTCCAGGGTGTGTAGGCTTGCTCTTGTTCTGCCATTTATAAGATTCCACTGTCTATTCCCAAGGGCACTTCAGGTCGTAGTCCTGGTAGCTTCACCAGTTGAGACTGCATTTTCACTTGACAAGATGCTGTCAGCCCAGAAATCTCAAGCTAATGCCAGGGATGCTAATGTCAAGTTTCAGGTTTAAGGAAAAAATGCCACAATGCTTTCACAGTTCTTTTTTGAGAATAGAGCTTGCCTTTATCCACTATCCACTATCTCTGTGTGCTGAGTTAAAGTTTGCACAAGTTTCAGGGATTGTGGGTGAGAATAAAACAAGGCTGCCATCCAGTGGTGGAGCATTCACAAATCTTGTAAAATGTAGAAGGGTTTGGTCTCCCTCTGTTGGTGGATTAAAATAAAGCACCTCGCTAATTTTACATTGTTGTAGTAATGGCTGTTGTTCACATCAAGCAAGTTTTTCTTCATGTTTAGACAATGCAGTTAAAACATGATTAAGAGGGAATGTCAATGTCTAAACGCCGTACCAGTGAACCTTTTCAGGCACACAGCACTAAACTAAAACTAACCCTAACTCTAACCCTAACAATAACACTAAAGTATAAAGGACATTTCTTAGGTGGCTTCTCCTAGTATCCCCTGTGCATCAGTTGGTGCTGAACAAACAAACAAACAAACAAAAGTTACCTCACAAAGCTAGATGTGTGAAATATTCTTAATTTGAAACCAACAGACAGACAGACATATAGATGGACAGCTAGATAGATAGACAATTAGACAGATAGACAGATAAATAATACCAAGCAGACCCAGCCTTGCAGAAGAGCTTCAGTTATTCTATAACTTTATGTGTACACCTGTTAAGGGTGGGCTCTATCAGGTCGCAAGTGAACAGTCAGTTCATGATGTTTATGTGTTGGAAGCAGAATAATGGCAGCTGTAAGAATCTGACAAGAGCCAAATTGTGATTGCTAGATGACTGGGTCAGAGCATTTCCAAAAGTGGTCCTAAGAAGGACAACTGGTTGGAAGCTAAGGCTAGCCTGTCTTCTGGTCCAACCCCACAGAACAATGCACGAGTTGCTGAAAAGAACACTGACTATGGTTGAAACACACAATGCATCACAGCATACTGTGTATGAGGCTGATCCCCCGTTTAGTGCTGGAAATGCCCACAATTGCCCACAAAAGTAACACACACACATATATAACACACACACACACACACACACACACACACATATATATATATATATATATTACATGGGTGTATCATTATATTGATAAGTAAATCAATAACACAGGTGCACACATGGACATACTGCAGGCCATACCAGCCTGGGACACAAAACTCATGTTTCTCCTGGTCAGAGGTCATGATGATTACCTCACTGACTGAATGCTTTGTATACACAGATGCGCTCCATAAATATGCCTACCTCTGAGATTATGTATCAATAGTGATGTGATAAATGAACCTTGGAGACCACTGACATGCCTGTAGTGTGGGTATTTGAAATTATTGCCTGTGGGACTAGTGCAAGTCAAATGAGCCAGAAGTGTGTTCCATTTATGGACACACATAGGGCACATTCCATTTATGTGACATGTGTGTGTGTGTGTGTGTGTGTGTGTGTGTGTGTGTGTGTGTGTGTGTTACAGACTGGCACCGTATGGCATCGCCTTATACACAGTCCCATGTGCGCACATCTTTTAATTTAAAATGGGAAGAATATGTAAAAAAACTTTGAATTAATTGTGATAATGTAATGCAACAATATTCAAAGGTACATATAAGGTTGGACTGTCTTGCAAATATGTAAGTATGTAGGTTAAATAAATGTTATAAGTATGGGACATTTGGCACTTCTAATTAATGTAGGGTTTGGAAACTGAGCATAAAGCATTAAGAGCTGCTATGAAACATAGCAGCTGGCCATACTGACACCTTTTACTTTTGTCCGAGGTCTGGTGGTGTTGGGAATTCATAAAAAGCCAAAATTCCTTTCAAATCATTGCAAATACATGTCCCTGCAAAGCACTGGTGACAACGATGTTGCACTACAGACTAGGTCCTTGTCTTAGGCTTGTATTGACAAGGCTTTATCAGAGCATGAAAGCCCCTGTGTGATAGAGAGGACCTTGCTTATCACGGTTCAAGGAATGGCCTACATCGCAATGGAAAATTCAGCCAGCAGCATTTTTCTACTTCATATATCCACGTGCAACGCTGCAGGCCATCATTGCAATACTAGCCTGCACATCCAGCATGGAAACAGCAGCATGTGTCAGAAAGCAAGTGGAACATCTAACAACAACGTCATTCTTCATCTCAGTTTCTGTCCATTCTTGACTGTAGGCCTCTATGTACAGCATATCTGTGTATCAAAAGCATAACTCTAGCCAGCATGGCCAGAATGGAAAGAAACAGAAAAGATGTAAGTCTCAGGGCCTAACACAATAACGTCTTCAGGTGCTATCCCATGTAGAGCGGAAATTACGCTACAAATCCACAAATGTATTCAATTGTAAATCTTCACTCAACTGAGTAACACCAGCCATTCTCTTAATGTTCAAGCAACATTAAAACAACATTGAAGTTGCCTGTAATTTTTCAGACACATGAGAAATACAATTCATATAAAATTAACAATGCAGTAAATTACAGTTACAATGATCAGCCACAACATTAAAACCACTGACAAGTGAAGTAAACAACATTCATTATCTCACAGCAATGGCACCTGTCAACAGGGGGGGATATATTAGGCAACAAGTGAACCTTCAGTTCCTGACATTGATGGACAAGCATAAGAATATCAGAGACCTTGACAAAAGCCAGACTGTGATAGCTTGGTCACTGATTCAGTGCATGTTCAAAACAGCAGGTCTTGCTGTGGTTAGTACCAACCAGAAGTCATCTAAGGAAGGACAACCGGTGACCCAGTGACAGGTGTATTGCCATATTGCAAAAATTGTTCAGGAATGGTTTCATGAGCATAACAAGGATGGTAAGGTGTTGATTTGGAATTCAAATTCCCCAGATCTGAATAAGCACATGTGGGATGTGCTGGATGAAGTAGTTCAATCTCTGGTGTCCTGGTGGTCAGGGAGTTGTGATCAGAAGGCCAGGAAAAGCCCAGGACTTCTAGACTTCCCAGGACTTTTAGAGGCACCACTGAGGTACCCTTGAGCAAGGTGCCACTCCCACACACTGCTCCCCAGTTGCCGCACCATTGCTGGATGCCCACTGCTTCACTTGGTGAATGGGTTAAATGCAATGAAATCATTTCACATTGTTCACACTGTGTGTTGTGCTGTGGTGTGTTCATGCATGACTGTAAGGGACCACTTTATTTTGCTTTACTTTACTTTAAATTACTTAAAGGCTCTACTGCTTAGTCTCAGTGCCAGAAACCACAGCACACCTACAGAAGTCGTGTGGAGTCCATATCTGGATGGGTCAGAGCATGAGGGAGACCTACACAATATTAAGCAGGTGGTTTTAATGTTTTGGCTGATCAGTGTAGTTCCTCATAAGGCTGAATGGGATTTTTGCCGGTGTTCTGTAAAACCTCTGAAAAAAAATGTTCTGTATTATCATGTGTCAGTTTTGCAATTCTAGAGATGTGTTTTTAGTAATGATTAGAGAAGGGAGGAGTTGTGCGTCCTTGTGAGAGCCTTGTGGCTCAGGTCAACAGTTACAAAAGTGTGTGAACGGTGTTATATTGGCATGTGCTGAACATCTGTAGAGACATACACATTCATGGAGAGTGATTTACTCTGTATCCAGGTTCAGAGATCAGGCCCTCTTGTCCTGTTGGATGGGTGCGGAGAAGTTCAATGAGGCAGAGAGACAGCCGCTGATCACAGCCAGCACAGGAGAACAGGGTTCACTGATATATCGCAGACGGAGTGCAGTCTGTGTGTATGTGTGTGATGTTAACATGAGTGATTGTTTTTGTGTCATGGGTGAGAGCGTGGTATATACCTGCAAGAACTCTGACCGTCTTCACATTCCTGCTAAAATTCCCTTTTTAAGTCACAATGCTTTCATTTGGGGGCCTCTTTAAATTAGGTACCAACAAAAAATTGTCACTGATATCTAAAGAATTTTATATAAACAACAGTTTTAGCTAAACTGTCACTTAAGACTTTGAGTTTCTGTTGTTTCTGTGTATTTATGTTAGACTTCTGTTAGTCAGATATGTTAATTAGTAAAGGTCATTCAAACAACATTAACAATAATAAATAATAAATAATACTCTATTGTGAATATTAAAAGCGTTCAATAATAATAATACTTATAAATATTGTTCCACCTTTTCACTGAAACTTAAACAGCAAATTTATCAGCTTCATATCGGAAAACATTTGGAAAACAGTAAAATATTTGCAACATACTTATTTGTGATACTTATTTTTGTGATTATCTAATTATTATGTGTGTAAACACATAAATTTTTAGCGCTATTGTCGACATATCGGCCAAATTTTAGCACCATCCAATGTATCAGGCAAAAAGTAGATTTCACGAGACCCAAGATTCTAACAGTCATAAGACTTTGTATCCTGTAACCAAAACAACAACTTATAAAGTGAGGTATAGGAGTCTAGACCTCATTAAACCCATTAAATCCTAGGCTAAATTTAGCTTGTGTGCAATAAACTTGCACCCACTAGGTTATCCTGATCTTTGGAAGAGTCGAATAGTTACATTCAAACCCATTTAAAAGAAGCAGAACAAATACAGTAAATAAAATGTAACCGTACTGCATCTTTATCCTACTGAATGTCTTTGGCATTGAGAATATCATCAGTCTGCAGGGATACTTGCTGCTTCGGGCTGACTTGTGTATAACTTTCATTTGAACACATTCGGCAGTTCATGCATTCATTTAAATACATTGTGAATGGGTCTCTATGATTAAGCCTTCCCCTTGTGAAACCTGCTGGCTGCTGTGGAGATGATATAACAGCCTGACTGTGTAAACTGGTGCAGTTTGACTGTGCAGTGTTCTGACTCTTTATTGGCTGCCCTCCTGATGCCACTGCAGCGGTGCCTTTGGGGGCACTGAGTGTGGTCAGGAGCGCTTCTGGACACGGCCCCTTTGCTGACAGTGATTGCCTTTGAAGTGAAGTTGCTGTGTAACTATATCGCAGCGGATCTGCGCTGCTGTGTCATTTTTTTGAGCGGCAGGCTGTAGGCGTGTGTGTGTGTGTGTTGGCAGGCTGCGCTAAAACGTTAAGCCCTGTGCGCGGTGTCACGCCAGCGGGCTGCGTGTATTTACACAGTGTCTGTTCCCTTCCTCTCCAATAAGTTGGGCCATGTCACACTTTGCACGCTGCCCACGACCCCACTTCCTGACCACTGCTTATAAATTACTGAGCTAACATACAGTCAAGCCACAGTTTTTCCTCCAGTTAGGGTTTAACCTACTGCAGTATGCACAGTGACATGTTATTGCCTGTGATTCACCTCTAAAACGAGTGTGGCTACCACGGAGGCCTTGTGCGTATGTGTATATATACACACACTCACTGGCAGGCTGATGTTGGCTTTGGCATTAGCAGTTATTAAGTGTTTATTTATGCAAGTGAGTCAGTTTGATGACCACCACCATCCCACCCCTCCCCACCTTAACTCTGGAGACAGCAGCCCCTGCAGTGTTTGTTTAGCAGCACACGCAGTCCGCACCGTGTCATATGAGGCTCTGCCAAATTTCAAATCTCTCCCTCTCTCTGTGTTGGCAGAGGCTTGCCCTTGGAGGGGCTGTGTGAAGCATGTGGACAGCGTATATGGGCAGAGTTAGGGCATGCAGCGGTAGAGAGAAGTTTCTAATGATTTCCAGACACTCCGAACAGTAAGTCTCTCTTTAGGCCTTGCTTAAGTGCACGCAGGCCTGAATCAACAAAGACGGAGGGAGAGAGGAGAAGAGAGAGAGATGGCATGTTTCGGTGCACGGCCTGCAATCTGGTTATGGGACTCTGATTGAAAATCTGTCACTGTTGCCTTTGGCACCTGCCATTGAAACCACTGCTTCCATAAATGAGGTCACTGGGGATGAAAAAGTGCTACAATTTAGCACTAAAAATACATACAAGTACATAGTCTTGCTAACTATTGATTGATCCCAAGCTCAATAAAACCCAATAAAATTTGCATGATGTTCGATTTGCTTTTTAATGAGTGTTCAGTAAAAACGTCAATGTTTTCAGACATTTCAGAAAAGTTTTCTTTAGATGTTTTTCAGAAAATTAGAAGTGCCTTCGGGACATGTAAAAGCAAGTCCTTCCTACTACACCCAAAAATTGATTTTTTTAAAACTAATTTCTTATTAAATGGTCTGGGAAATACTGATGGGCTATATGCTTTTTTAAACAGTATCAGAAAACTTTATTGATCCCGTAGGAAACTGCTTATGTTTACTGTCCTGCCTGAGTGACTGCTTGGTCCGAAGGCTTTTTAAACCTTTTTAAATGATATTTGGTCACCAATTAGCTGGTGTAAGAGGAATGGAAATAACCAGTTTTTAATTTTGTTTGAATATCAGTTCCGTGATTAAACTTTGAAGTCGTCAACACAATTCGTTCAGTTCTATATTGTTTAAATCATACATGCTTTCAAGCTAATTACATAGGAAACATATACTATAGAAATATGACACAGTGTCGGTGATTATAGTAATATTGGTATGCTTTGCAACTTAGTACACACAACTTAGTTTGCACACAACTTAGTAAGTCAAAAAAAACCAACAGACCCACTACCCTCCAAAAAAAATATGAAAAAATTTACTTTTGTGGTCTTTAGGGTGATTCTCAAGAAATCTAACAAGCATAACAAGCACACCAGCCTTATAATAAGCATACTGACAAACTGATGAGTCATTTGTTGAGTACAATTAGCACATTAAAACATTAGCTAGAGGGAAATCTGCTCTGGTCTTTTAGGGTGATTGAAGATTATTGGTAACTTTGGAGTTAAAAACAACGTAGGTTTATGAGTGTTATCCCTCAAGAGATATAAAATTCTAAAAACAAATGTTAAACTAATGCAGGGAGCAAAGAGTGAAGTAGTTGGTAACTTTGGAGTTAAAAACAACGTAGGTTTATGAGTGTTATCCCTCAAGAGATATAAAATTCTAAAAACAAATGTTAAACTAATGCAGGGAGCAAAGAGTGAAGTAGTGTTCAGCTACAAAAGGCAGACATTGGACTCAAGGTCATCGAAACATAACAGAGGAGAACACTTACCTGACCTCTGACCCTGGCTAATCCTTATGTCATCACACACACTGCTGACCCCTGAAAGGCCATGGAAGTGCGGGCTGAGGGCAGATAGTGCCACAGAGGACCAGCTAGCAGAGCGCTGCTCAATGCGATCCCCTTCTTCGTTTGTGTTAGGATTTATAAGGATACAAAACAACCCGCCATGACAAAGACGGCAGAAAAGAAGTTTTACTCGGCTAAACTTTCTTTTTTAATCCAAAGCCATCTCCCTCGTCTCGTCTTTTTCATTATACTAGTACCAGGCAGTGGAAAGCGCCAGAGGTTATCTGCTCCACTCTTTATGTGAACAGAGAGAAAATCTCCCATAAATAACAGCAAAGGTCGGGCCTGGAGTCTTTTGCGCAGGTCACGCACCAATAAACTCCCTGAATGAGCTCTCTCATTGTTCCGTCCAGAGATAGACTCGGAGAAGCTCTTAGCACTCACTGCAGAATCAGCACCCCTGAGCTTATCCCACAAACATGCACACACTTTCTGCAAAAAAAGAAAAAAAGGTATCTTGGCAAGTGAAAGCATCTTACGTCTAGTCAATATATCAAATATTTCATTGTGAGACTGTTACAAGAATGTTTGTTTTTTACTTCTAGTCATTTGATCTAGCAAGATTCTATTGAAAAGATATTTTTATATAAATAAAAAACATGTTAAATAATGTGATATTATGCCTAAAAGGGTCTCATGATTAGAAATATTCAGTGTTTCTAATTAAGAGACCCTTTTAAGTATGATATCAGATTATTGGACATATTATTTAAGTATAATATCAGATTATTTAACATTTATATAAACATGTGTGTGCAATGATATAAGGATTGTTTAAATCTGAGATGCATTTTGCAGTACAGTGTACCCTAAATTAGTTTTTTAACAACACTTTTGTTGTACTAAGATAAGACATACCTGCAGAATATACAATATAGGGGCACTCTCACTCTCAGGGACGCAGTAAACATTTCCACTTGCATGCATAACGAATGATGTAAAAACAAGGCAAAAGAAGAAAAAAATAATTTAGAGTACGACAAGGAAGCTTGCACGGATAACATACTGGAAAATTCATTAGGCCATTGTTAGGGAATATATCATTACGGAGTGCACTGGTCTGTCCATATTCTCAGTCCATTTCTTATTCAAATCTTACTCAAAAGTTCAAAACTGTTTCCAGTAACCAATGACTTCACTGCACAGCATTATAATACTGTATATGTGTATTATCTTGATTTTCTTTAGCCAAGAAAGTATGCCGTGATTCCAGAGATCAATAAGGAAAAGAAAACCTGCACTTCATCTCTCCCTTAACAACACTGCTGGATGTGCCTCAAATAACTCATGGGACATATGTTGGAATCCTAAGTCTGTTATAGTCATTTCAACTTTATAGCCATTTTGTTCAAAATTAAATTTCATACATAAAAGAAATGAATTAGTGTTAATCTTTTCAGAGGCTCTACACGAAAAGCACAATCCCAGTTGCCAAATACCCTAAAGGAAGGGCTGGTCTTTTTCACTTTTTATTGATAAATCGACCTTATTTTCCATCACTGACATTTGGAAGTTCATTTCCGTGAGCCTGCTGTAATGTCAGAAGCCTGGTCTCTTTGACATTCAAAGCAAGTAATCATCATATTTCTGGTTTCTGGTTACCCTTATGATTTGCCCAGCGGATCAAATGGTTGTGGTGAATTTCTTTGGTCCTCAAATGTGCCCAAGCTGTTCTGCAGTTCAGGGTGGTCCTGCAGGGCTTTTCAAATGAGACCAAGCCATTGCTATGTAAATCCCACCAGTCTAACCAGCACAAAGAGCTCTTCTACTGGATTCAAGCTGGATCTCTGCTGAAATTGCCCAGTTAGCTCAGTACTGTTCTATGAGGTCAGGTTACTTTGGTTTCCTTAATGCAGTAATACTATAATGATTTTTTGAAGGCAACCTTATGCACACACACACACACACACACACACACACGTCTTTTTTTCTCTAAAGAGCATAGTCTGTATAGCAGTATAGAATATGTCATATTTCACTGCTATTTTACTGTGTTGTTTTTTTATCTATTTATCTAGATCCATTTCAATTTATTTTTGTTATATTTGTATAACCCTGTGCTGTGCCACATTTCCTCTCTTTGGTTTATGGAGTATTTAGTTCTCAGAGGAAGACCAACATATAATTGCAAACCATCAGTCAGAGATGTTGTTATTAATAAATGTTCTCAAATGGTTCCTGGCTTGGATGCGTGGTTCAAAAGGTTCTTCACACTCACAAGTCTTGTTTAAAAATGGTACTGTAAAGAACCATCCTTTGAAAGGTTTCTTTGGGAACCAACACAGTATCTTCTGTGGGTCCAAATTAGTCTGTCCTGGGACCTTTTTTTTTAGGAAGAAAATTGGTAAAAGTGAAGCCTAGGTAGCTCATGCTTATCTGACTTTTGTATCTTAATTGAATTCACAGCACTAGAATTTCAGCAACTATTCAGAACTTGCTGTGACTACAATCTGATTTCTCTTTAAAATCGCACAAAATGACTAGGCACTTAAATCATGCCATATCACTTTAAATTAGTGGGAGGTCCATCATGCCCCCTGGTTTGGCCCTGTAAGATGAAAATGAGATGAAAGATGTAGACTCTGGTTTTCTTGACGTTGTCGAGCAGCCGCACATCTCATTAAGCTCAGAAGCAGTAGATGGCTGACTCTTGCCATTCTGCACCACTTCTGTGGCTTTTTTGTTTTGATTTGTTCAAAGCTTTGGGGCAGTGTGCATGTTTCTGCTCTCTGCAACAATAGACTGCTTGTGGCTGTTCACAAAAGAATGTTCTCCCCAGTCAGCATGTGTAACTGCATAGCACAACCCTCAAATATACCATTCATTCATCACTGACAACGTTGGGCCTTGGCATGTGCTGTTGCTTAGAGTGGTTTGGCTACATGCAGATGGAGCAAGACCCTCTCTTCAATGTAAAGGTGTTAAATAGATCAAAGCAGGGCTGGAAACAAAAACAGGACGTGGTGATTGAATGTGATCACCGTGGAGAATGAGAGGTCATTATGCCACCACTTACCTTACTAATGAGTCTTTCAGAGACACCGTTTGAGCCAGTCAAATCCATCTTCTTTCCAGACTCAAAGAGACAAGACATCTCTACCTTGGGACTCTTTATTGCCTTGTCAAACCTTCGATCCATCTAGTTATGTGGCTGCATGGAGAAGTAATTGTATAATACCTCAGGGAAATCAGTGTTATTTAATAAGCTGCATAGTATCCATCAGTGTGACTGATCAGATTCTCATGAGATACTGTGGGGAAGATACACACATCACTGGCACTCTTAGCTTCTTTAAGCCACTGCACCATCTGTAGCCTTCTCATCTGCATTCAGCATCGTGCTGATGTAAGCACGTACACACACACACACACCCATATTAAAAAATTTAAAAAAAAAAAACTGATTCTGAGCCAAATGCCTGGACTCTCATTCCTGATAAAGTAATTTTAAGCCAACTCATTTATGAAGCTTGTTTGACTGTGCCAGAAGTTCTTATCAAACAACAGCATGGGCCAGTTCTGTGCTCTCCCGAGCCCTGGAAAACATTTCACACATTTTATCTCTAAAATTTCACTTGTGCTGAAAACTGTGGCCATGTTAATGGACCAAAAAGCTCCATTCATTTGAATGCTTTATTCATAAAGGCATTCAAAGAGACATTCCAGCGGACCAGTCCTCATACAATTTAGTGGCCCTTGACTGAATTGTGTAGTGAAATACTGCTTAGTTCATGTGAGGTGAGCTGGCATCACGGTTAGAGTCCATGCTGTGCCGCGTGCCGTCCTTGCTCAGGTGTCCTTGAGAATGAAGCTGGCAGCGGTTCAGTGTCTACGTGGTTATGAAGAACACACTGAGAAAGGTGGATAAATTGAAATGGTGCCTTCCAGTTTGATAGCCCTGCCAAGTGGTATAGGAGAGACCAGCTTTTTAAATTCATTTCATTATGACCGATAATTCCCATTAAAGGAGTAGTTCGCCAAAATACCTAAATGTAAACACTTTTCTCTTAAACTTCATGATTGAGGTCTGAGATTTGCTTCAGTAATTCAGCTCTAGAGCTATGAGTGTGATGTGATAAAGGTCTATATCACTTAAAAAGATTTTGGGCAACATATACTAACATCACTTTTTAGGTCCAGCAGGATTAGCCAGTTTGGATGTCAAACACTAAAAATGTGCATATACACACAGTAGCACAAATCTGAACACACCTAAGGAAAGGCTGATAAGAAAGCATAGCTCTTACAAGATAAGTGCAAAAACAGGAACGTTATTGTAAAAAAAATAACTGTAACACTGACATTGCTGTATGTGATATTTCATTTACGGTACCTGCAGATCAGTAGTGCAAAATGACTTTTTTAAGTGACTTTCTTTTCGTGCTATAAAAGTATAATGAATGCCATAAAATAGCACCAACCAAATGAGGTGATGAAATTCAGTAACATTCAGTAACGTTCACTCAGTTCACAGAAACCAATTGAGTCGTATTGCACAATCCTATTTGGTACAGAATGACATGACTGAAAAAGGAGTTATACAATCTTATTGCCAAATGTTAGAAAGGATTTCCTGTGGCATTCAGTTCTGCATTATAATTACAGAGACTAGAAGTGCATATGCAACTGTGAGCAAAATGACTGAACTGTTTCATACACCTACCCGCCATTGTTTAGTTGTACATCATGGTGAAAAAGTAACTGCTGTGGTTCGGCTCTGGCTAACAACGGCAAAGTTTAGGCTTTAGACTAATTATAAATGATTGATCATGATTGTGGCCACGATACCACACTACTCCCACTGACTGCTTTGATGTGTCACATCATGAAAGT
Source organism: Hydrocynus forskahlii (assembly GCA_037974365.1). Lineage (NCBI taxonomy): Eukaryota > Metazoa > Chordata > Actinopteri > Characiformes > Alestidae > Hydrocynus > Hydrocynus forskahlii. The sequence goes on along the minus strand of JBBPCX010000018.1, from coordinate 10,392,668 downwards.
CATACTCCAGCATGGCTCAAAGTTGGCTTGGCTATTGCAGGGCTATTTTCATTTCACAGGGGAAGTGGGAAAGACCCTGGTAGTGCCTGACAGCTTCATTTACAGTGGTCACTGGCATGCTGTGAATGCTGTTTAAATATAGTTCACATGATGGAACCGCCATGACACAGTCAGATATTTTGCCCTAATGGTTCTGTACTTTGGCTCAAATTAATAGAATAGACTCTGGCACACAGACTTTGGTATTCCAGCCTGTGGCCTTTATGTTCAAACTACAAAAAGTAAAGTTTAGATAACTTCACTTCGTTGCATTTCATTCGAACCTTCATTCAGGTCAAAGATCATTCCTTTCACTTTCCTTTGCTAATCTTATAACCATGTAAGAACACAATCACCTATTTATTTACATAGTCATGCAAGGAATTACAAGGATATCTTGTAGATACTACAACATGCTATAATATCATTTTCCCTGCCCCTTGTACGAGGCAGCATAGGCAAGCATCAAACGGAATTCAGATGCTGGAAAACATCATTAGACTTTGATCAAAGGTTGATCAAAGTCTAACGAGACCTTATCTGGTGGACTCATTTGAATGAAATGCCGCAACAGATTGGGCTTAATAAGACCAACCACGTAAACTAACAAAATGAAAAACTAGGTTTTCTGGAGACTCTTCTGGTGGACTTTGGTCGGTTGAATCAGTCTCTCTGAGAGGAAAGTTCTGCAACAGCGTGATCGATTTCTTTGCCCTCTCAACAGCTGCTTTCTGACAGGCACTCAGTGGGTCAGTCAGGTGACCCTCTCTGAGGACGCATCTCACCCTGTGCATGTGCATTTGTGCCTGTTGGACATTCTTGTAGCCCCTCAGGGTCCAGGGAAAACTCCCTTTAGTCTCAAACCTTCATGTTTGTGTATGCAGTGATGCATGAGCCTACACAAACACACCTGGATTCACTGTCAGAGAAACACATGCACTGATTATACTTTTAAGTGCTCAGAAGACTGAAGTTAAGTCACATTTCGTTTTAGGAGTTAGATCTTTCCAAGACAGCCATAAAATATGAGTAATTACAAGCACCAGTTCTCACAGTACTCCAGATAATGAAGAACTGCAAGGCCCAACCTATAGAAAACATGTAGCATAAAGGTAATTGATATAGCAGAACCACACACTAGCTAACAAGCACAAATTGAAGGCATCAGGAAGCATGGGCATATTCTCAGACTAAAGAAAACAGAAGGAAGCGCTTACTGATCCGAACTGCACTCACTTTGAAAAAAAAATCACAGAGCATTCCGTAATAAAGAGCGATGACCCCCAGCTCGTTTAAATCTGTTACACTGGGTGCACATCCACTCTGGCCATAGTAAAATCTGCATAGACCCAGGGTTTTATGTGAGCTTCTGTGATTTCTATTACTGTATTAGTGTTGCACAAGGTTACCTTTATTGTATTTTTTTGTGATGAGATCACAAGCCCATTTAGAGTGCACACAGGTGCCTATTATTTGTTTTTAAAAAATATTAGATTTTTTTTTCATATCAAATAAACATAAAACAACAGCACTGATCAATTCCGTTATTAATGAAAAAGAATGGATTAAACAGCAGAAGTAACTTAAAGCCAGATCCATGACTAAACTCACATAAAAATCAGTCACATAACTGACTGATTAACATCACTCGACCATCCACCCTGGTGTATTGCTCCTTTCTTCTATTCAAGAACATCTTTATATGTCATTCAGTAACCGCTGTGGAAGTTATGCAGAAAAAAGTGTAAAGAAATGAAGTGTAGGGTCACGAACAGTCCCTTGGATTTGACTTGTTCCATGGTAGTTTTGTGTTGTAATTAAGCTGTTGCTGCCTCCATATAAGCTTAAGGTAAATGGCAGCCGGCTTGGAATGCTCATAACAGACTTGTTTTTTTCTTTTGACTTCTTGACTCTTTCAGAGAAAGCAGGCTTCGTATGCTCTGTGGGAAGAAAAATGAGTCTTACAGTATGCAATCACTAATTCGTCCATGGCACTGACCATCCAAAACATTTCTGGGGACCTTTCGTAGACAGGTAACGAAACACACACACATGCACACCCACACACGCAAACCCCTCACTGGTGGGGCGACATGTGGTTTTACTCAAGTTATCAGCAGACGTCGTAATGTGTCCCACTTCCATAACTGAAAAGATAACATTCTTTTTAATATGGGAGGGTGGAGGCAAAATATTATTGATATCAGGCCTTTTAGATTAGATGTTTATCACACTCCTGACACATATGGATCGAGGCACGCTGCATATGAGGCAATAATATAGCCATGTGAACTTAAAAGCGTTATCAGACCAACATAGACACAGTGTCTGCTGGAGCTGTGATATACTGTGCCTGCTAAACACGACCTGCGCTCTAAGCCTGAGCTCCTACAGCTGTATGAAATGATTTAGATGATGCGGTGTCTTTGTACGTCTTCATAGACATGGAAAAGAGGACCGTTTAGAAGAAAAAAAAAAGAAATATACTTAGCTCTCCACATCAACATTTTGATGTACCGGAGCACACTGCGTTTGATGAAGTGCCTCTAATTGCATCTGAATAGACTTTTCTATTCTCTAAAGAATGTTCCCCACCTAAATACAGAGACCTTTAAAGCGTGTGATCTGCGTTATCCCTCATCCATGTCAGCTATCACATAGCACATAGCATTCTCCTAGCTGCTCCAGCCAAGAAATACAGCCTCTCTAAGCTCCCTTTGGCAAGATCTCAGTTACGGTAAGTCAATGTTTTTGCATAGCACTGTGATGGTTATCTTATCAGTGATATGGACTGCTTAGCAGAAATTAAAACAACTGGATCCTGTTGATTAAAAGGTGTTGAGGTTTAGACCTTGGATATTCAAGCGTTTGACACACGATCAACAGCATGTGAATCAGCTCAGCACCTGAGTCTGGACTAACCTAACAAGCTCTGCATTCAAAAACGTCTAGACACGTGACATATGAGAGTGGCTGGAGTCAAATTGGATTTAGTTGGAACTATTGCTCTTGCTAATCTCCTGTTCCTACTGAGCGCGCTTTTGTTTCACTACTGGGTGGAAAGTTGCACTTCATTCCGAGTGAATTGTACCATGGAGGCAGCGCGCGGGCGGCCCTTAAATCGCTCAGTCTAGTCAAGTATGGCATAAAACGGACAGTCCGGTGCATGGAGGGCAGGGAGCCTGCTACAACCTGTCAGTGGAGTTGAATTTGCAGTGGCATGCTTTTTAAATGTAGCTTAATGTATTTAACAATGATAATGTGGTTGCATGTCTAAACTGCAAAATAATCCTTTAGCCCTGAATCACAATCTATGATCTTAAAGAACACCAAGTTTTAGTGCCCTTTTGACCAAAGATAGCTAAAATGTCCTGCTTGTGTCAAAGTGTTCTGATTAAAGTCTTAACCAAAGTCATAATCAGCCCCCTCAAACTGCATCCAGCTCTTCATCAAGGTGGCACAAACGTGGTTTAGGATGCAGTTTAACTTAGTATCACCTATAAGAATTAAGAAAACTCAAGTGCCTCTCAGCAGTCACTTTTAAGACCACACCGGAGCTTGTAATCACAACGCAAGTGTAAAGAGGGCCAACCTTGGGTCAGACTACTTCACATTTATGTTATCCCATAAACAGAATCTGGGTCATCAATCCTACTGCTGAGATGGTTTGTGAAAACACACCCTGCCGTCTGAAACAGTTGACAACAATGTCAATTTTCATTCATTTTTATAGCTCACAGTGAATCATACTGTGCCCTAACCCACATCTGTACAACCTTAAAGAAGAGCTTGACAATTTTAGCAAGTTTTGGCTGTGTATTTATGAGAACATTTATGTGACTGTTGACTTCATGTTTGTTGGCAACACCAGCCTTAAAGAAAGAAAATCTGGACTCATGTCTTGGCTGACTGCATATGCAGTAAGTGGAGAATTGTGTAAATTATGTGAATTTTTCATTGGAGTTTAAACTGTGTCTTTTATATGCAGATACATGCAGAGAAGAGTTGTTGGTTGGGTTCTTGTTGATGTTAAGTGCTGTTTTTGTATTCCAGCTGTGGATTGGGTAAGACAGTGACTGCACTGCTGTCAGCAATAGGAATGGAATGTCAAGACATTGTGACACACACTATGTTAGGAAATTTATAAAATATACACAGCGCCATGTGATGAACCCTCATTCTCACTCCAGCAGGCTCTGCACATGTTTAGCAGTTAATTCAACAGCTTTTTACCATCTACATCAGATTTCTGATAATCTATCGGTGTCCTTTCCTCCTCTGACAGAAACACACCTTGCATGCTGGACATTAACAAGCCAAGCAAACACGCAACATCTGCACAACACTGTAAACACGGCTTTGTGTGTGTGTATGTTCACGCTGCTCACAGAGCCATATGACAGGCAGCTGTGTAAACTGCAGGCATGCGTCTGACTGGGCTGGCAGAAAAGAGAGAAGCACTCCATGAGAGGATGAACAGGGCTTTTGTTAGGGGTGTTTGGTTGGACTTCACAACGAAGCCCCCCCACTGCTACAGCCATTCCCACTCCCCGAGACCCCATCACGGTCTGTGTGTTCTTCTCAGCTAGCTCCCATCTTCGAACGCTCAAATCCGGACCTCTCCGCCAGCCGAGGATGTTTTCATAGCATTAACATGATAGAAAATATTTTCTCACTTGTACAGGAGCATGAAAGGATCCGTGCCAGACAAAGCAAATTAAAACAAATCAGAGATATTAACACTGAATCAAACCATCTTTCACCAGTCTGGACCAGTGGGAGATGTTTTTCACATGGAGAGTAATGGGAGGGGCTGTCCTGAGATAATTTAATGAGAGACAGCATGAGAAGGAGAGAGTGTATGAGAGCCTTTGAGATGATTGACAAGTGATGAAAAGACAGGGCAGAGACCCGGCACTGGCCTTTGACTTTGGCGTATTTTTATGTTGCCATTCAAGTTCAGGTAGCATGAAGAAATACAGGTCAGGGCAGTGTTGCATTAAAGGCCTCTCTGTTTTAGAATAAGTGCTTGAAGTATGTTTGTCATATGTAAACATTCCATTTATTCTGCCATCGATACAGTCCGCATAGAGCAGGGATGTACCGTTTGGTAATTCCCCTACTCAAGGACACCCACTAAACCTACCAAATAACAGATATATTAAACCAAGTGTGTTTGAGCAAGGGAACTCTCCAAACACACACACACACACACACACACACACACACACACACACACACACACACACACATACACACACAAATTATATTCATTAAATTCATACTAAACAGCTTGCCTTTATATATAAAGTCAACCTGTTGAATATACAGTATAGCCTGTTGAATTCTGAGGGAAAACAGTAATGTAAAATAAACTAAAGTCTGCACTAATATGTACTAATTTTGAAAACAAGTAGCATTTTTGATGATGTTTCCCCTTTTCTGCTGTGCAATAACAGGGCGACTCATTACTGCGGCTTTTAATGAGATGTAAATAAACCCGGGACTGGAAATTCAGGTCATGCCTCAGAACTCATAACTCTTATGCTTCTGAAATGGAAAGAAAAAATGTCGATTGTAAGGAAATTGTTGTAAATTATTGATAAAATGATAACTGATCTTTGAAAAATAAGATACTGTCAGTAATAAAAAGGAAAATGTAGGATACGGAAGATTTAAAGCACAACATATCAAAAGCTAGACTACACATGCACACAACGAATTACATATGAAGGAATGAATGATATGCTGGCTGTCTCATTCATATGTTAAGTATGTCCTTATGCATTCTATCAAAGACACATGGAATTGTAGTTTTTCAACTCGTGTCTCAATTTTCATACCATTCCAAATAAAAAAATCACATGTGGTCAAAGAAAGACTAACATTTTGTTCATACTGCACGTTTTGTCTAGGTCTTTGTAGTTCTCGGCATTACAATGGCTGGATCAAATGGTGCAGAGTATGACTAGTATGAATTGAAACAAAATGAGTTTATGGTTTCTTAGCACTGGTGCAGCAATCATCTCTTTTTCTCTCTTCTCTGTAGGAGATTGTAGGGTAACAGTATGTAAGATCACTGTTATTAGGGAAGAGGGGTAATGAAGGGTTTGTGGAACCGACAGCCTGCAGATGGGGATTAAGCTGCTTATTCAAGAGATTCGGATATAGACATAACAATCAAATAGTCAAACTGCAATCTTTGCAAAACCAAGATATATGTTTGGTTATAGATGTTAGGAATTGAGTTGAGTTCACGCATCGGTCATGCTGATCCTGTTCAAATGTAACCCACATGTGCACGGTTTGCAATTTTGAGATTAAATCCATCACGTCACCTTTTTGCAATGCCTTTTAAACACTTTTTTCTCGGTTAATTGCTGAAGAAACCAGGATAGCTTAATAATTATTAAGATTATTATGAGCTCCACATCCATCTACTTAAAAATCATCCTGAATATTGACATTGATTATTCAGGCTGCAATAACTGGGACATGAGCAGGATTCCAATGACTAATTTATTACAGAAACTCAGAGGAAAAAAGAAATAGGTTTCAACATGAGTAACTAGGAACATGAGGAAATTACAAAAGGCAACAGCTCTGAACTAATACAGTTTCAGCCTTTGCAAAGATACTAGGATAAAAAAGGGGATGCCATTCTAAAGCTATCCAGGATGAGGACAGGACACAGGTGCAGGCAGTTATGTGAAAACCGTGCCAAGGCAAACCTGGAACATGACCAGACCAATATGGAGCAGTCCAAGAGGGAATGAGATGTCTCAAGGTGGAGACCTCATGACCCTAGTAATGACACTCAGCTTGGTTTTGGAGACCTCTAGTGCCATAGCTCCTTTCCAGGGGTCCCAAACCCTGCTTGCTGACATCTATCCTCCATAGTTTCTGATCTGCTCCAATTTAACACACCAGATTAGACATTCTTCAGGAGTATTTGAGTATCATAGCTAGGTGGTGGGGTTGCACAATTTCAACCCCAAAAGAAACACACTGCACTTGCCTTTCTACATATTGCTACCGCAATATGCCTTGCACTGTACCAAAAACACAACAACACACCGTTAATGTGATATAATTAAGATCACTGTGACCAAAGTGATTGAGATTTTTACTCACTTTGCAGGAGACGTTCACTCACGGCTGCATTACAAATACAGTGGCTTTAAGTAAATGCCAACATTTTAGTCAAGGCAAGTCAAGTAGGTTTTTACTGTCATATCGACAGAGAGTACACAGTATGTATTTTACAGTAATGGCTCAGAATCTCAGCATCAGCATGCAAGAACCACACCTTCTGAATATTGGTCCAAAGGTGATCTTTTATCATCTGTACATACCACTTCAATTCCGATGTCATTGTGCATCACTAGCACACAATAAATGAAAAGTGATTTGAGGCTCATTTGCATATTGGAGCCCTTCTTCTCTGCATTTAATCCATTCACCAAGGGAAGCTGCAGGCAACCAGGAACACAGCGCCCGGGGAGCAGTGTGTGGGGACGGTACTTTGCTCAAGGGTACTTCAGAGGTGCCACTAGCAGTCCTGGGATTCGAACCCAAAACCTTTTGATCGCAGGGGCAACTCCCTAACCACTAGGCCACCAGCTGCCCCAATTAACAGACAATGCACTGTGTAGGTGGGTTAAATTACATGGTGGGACATGGTGGGACTAAACTGTGCTTCATATACTAAAATCCTGCTTCATATACTCTTAAAGCAGAAAAGAATATTTAGGTAGAATCCATATACAATTGTTAGTTTGTACTTTGTATTGAATAAGAGTATAATTGGTCATGTTACCATTACATTTAACACTGAGTTATATGTGCCAGTGCTTTGCAACTGTACTGTGACCTCAGAAAAATTAATTACTACAATATTTGTCATGTATTCTCCAAATATCAATGATTTTTTTTTCTCTAATTGACAGTGAGAGACAGTGTTGTTTGGGTTATAGAGGACTGTGGGGAACTCACAGGTGCAGAAAATGAGTAATAATGCTGCTACTCCACAGGGAGGACAGATGTATGAGTCTGGATCCTTTTGTCCCTTCGTCCAATATAAACATCTTTTGCACTGATGGGTGCTTTTAGATACAGAGACACGAGTCTTTATATTGGCTTTGATTCTCAGACTGTGTATATATGCCATGGAAAGAGTCACACATAGGATTTAGTGCACTTATGAGCAAGGGACACAGGCCATTCTTGTGCATTAGTAAGGGGGCACACATCCCATACGCCTCTTTGCTGAAAACCAGGCTGACAGATTTAGGCCTCTTTCTGCTTACTTTTAAAACGTAAAGTTCAGAAAGGCTACTTCACTTGGAAATATGGCGCTTTAATTTTACATTTACTTTTACATTGGGGCAAACCCAAATCATTTAAATATTTGAGTTTTAGTTTGTGTTGGTATTCATCTGTATATTCAGACAGTCTGTCTTTATTTAATCCTTTAGACCCAAACAGAATTCCAAAAACGTTTTTCAGAATGACACTGTTTTAAATTCAACATTCTATCATAAAACATTTAGATAACTGGCCAGGTCACTCACTTTCCTAAGTTATTGCATTTGTGAAGGATTTTCTAAAGCTGAAACTGGTTTATTATTTTCAGCTCTGTCTTTAATGGTTCAATGTTGTGTCCTAACAACTGCATTATTTAAGGTGGAACAGATTTCAACATGATGCTGGCAACGGATGTGGAGCACTAAGTTAGCGATTGAATAGGAACTTGGCTATCCATTCTGTAAACTGGCTGGAAAATGGACCATTGCTGGAAAAATTTAGCCAGTCTCTCTTCTTAACTGACAGAATGTTAACGTTAACTTGCATAACATAGTATTTCTCTCTGCATCTTTGTAAAAAAAAGGATGTGTAAAAGATCAAAAAGTGGAATAAAAAAAAATGAATAAAGCAGTTTCCCTTGTGTTTCCACGTGTCTTGTGAGAAGTGCTCGATGAAGTTAAGTATTTATCTTGTGTCATTGGTCCTTGTGTTCCTGTCTTCTTGTATTTTGATGGAGGTATTGACTTGGCTGTGTATTGACTTGGCTTTTGCTAGACTAACCAGCAAGGCTAAAGCGCCCGTAGGTTGGATCCTACCCTATTGCTCCTCGTGGCTCCTGTAGTGGAGTGATTCAAGTATTGGGACTGTGTCGGTGGACAGAAGGTCCGTTAGCTGCTGAACGGGTCCCTTAATGTGATTCTGAGAGAAAGAATCTTTGCGTGTTTTGTGTTGCCAAGTTCTGTCTAGCAGTCATTAAAGTCTGTCTGAGTTTTGTTAACTCCTGCATTTGTGTCCACTTTACCTGAGCCAACATGGCAGAACAATCTAAAATGACAGGATATTTTTTAAAAATTATGTAAACTGAGACTTTTTGGATCCTCAGGTGTTTGAAAATTGTTTTTGTGCCAGCCATGTGCTTTATATCAGAAGGTACATTTACAAAGGGCCATTAAAAGAACGCGGTGTCATAGGTTTTTGGTTCTAAAATGATTTCTTTACTTAGAGAAAGCTGAAAGGCAGGACGTGCAACATCAGCTCAGCAAACAAGGCCAATCTGCCATAATTCTGCATCTGAATGAGGTCATATTAGAATAGGCTCAGTGGTCATCAGCTTAGAAAATGTCACAGTGGTCATCATCACATTCACCTCCTCCCATCCTATATGAAAACTGGATCAGATGACATTCTAGGACACTTGAAGCAGGGAGTGATAATCTTTTTCAGGGCTGTGTTTGTGGCCGCAGGCTAGTGGCTCATATTCTGAGTGTGTGTTTGCCAAACTGCTCCAGTAACACAGCCGGCTGCCCCAGGCACAACCTCGGCTATCAAAACTGAGACTGCGGTCTCAAAAGACTTAGAACAAAGACACACGTGGACCAGACAGGGTGAAAGGGAGGAGACGGATGGAAGAAAGAGGGAAACAGAAAAGGGGGAGAGAAATACAGCTGAGTTTAATGATGCATTCTCTAATAGCCTGTGGTTTAGTGCAGAGTCACTTTAATGAATGCAGCATTGGCAGATACAACTAGTAACAGTAGTAACAGATGGAGGAGATGCTTCGTTTTGTGACCTCAATCCATCAGGGAGCAGAAACCCTGCCGTGTTGAAAGTTTGTTTGTGAATGATCTGCTTTGGGCTGCAATGTATTGCTTTCAAGTGATTACTGTTAATGATGCATTCACTCCACCAAGCAGAAGAACAGCATTACTAATTCAGGGGTGAGTCGTACTACTGGCATTCAGGATCAGGACCTGGCTGAGGATTACTAAACCAATGCAATAAGTCTATGCGCATTTGGTGTTTTGCACTAGAGCTAGTAATGGAAGCTCATACACAACCAGATAGAAATTGTGTAAGCTGCTTGCCTGAAATCATCACACCCTTGTCTAGACCAGGTGGAGCTGTTAAGTAACCTCATGTAGACACTATATATCATACTATCCATCACCTGTAAAATGGACATCAGAAACCTGTAAACACATTAAATTTTGTCCATACATAGATAACACCATGTTGTATAGTACTAGAAGCCACATCTGGTCGAGTTTACTTAACAGCCCAATGCTGTCTGATGTGTGTGATGATTTAGGCATGCAGTTGCACAATGCTGACTTTCAGGTATGAGCTTCCATTACTTGTTAGCTACACCAGCCTCATAGCTTCAGTGGAGCAAAACTAAAGAAGCAAACCTCCAACTAATTAACATTTCTTGGCTGATGGCCAAACTACACACCACTGGCTGGATGACCAGGCTCCATACTGTTGACTCTGCACTCGCCTTTAGCTGTAGCAAAGTTCTACAGCTACTAAAGTTGGTGCAGGCATCGGGAAAAAAATCCAGTGGTTCTAGCGCTAAAGAACTAAAGAAAGAATATATGTCTCCATCCTTTGTATTGTTAAGTAACATAGCAGTAAAATATTACGTATGTATGTATGTAGATGTATGTATGT